>OX375877.1:90769167-91206167 GCA_947359465.1 Metellina segmentata | reverse complement strand
ACAACAAAAAGTATTAGTTTTTCTTCAAGTATCAGATACCAGTAAAATGAGATAACATTACTTATATTTAAAAAAAATACGAAAACAATTGTCTGTATCAGTATGGTATAAATAAGAACAGAAATGAACGGCGACTGCTTTATTTAGACACAAGGCGGATACTGAAAAACACTTACAGAAGAGCTACTTTGGAAAAATACAGGGTTATAATACTGACAACAACAAATGTAACAATTTATTGTAATGTTGGCCAATCAAAGAAGCGATTACAACCAACACTTCCCCTTAATCGCTTCGCATAGACACAAAAGCAACAATTTTGTTGATTTACACTTTGGTAAGCATTTAGTAAAAATTTCAGCAACTTGCACAGTTCAGTACAAATCTACTTCACACTTACATAATACTAGCCACTTCGTGGATAGCCCGGCGTTGCTCGTGCCCGTGGTTTATGGCACGGGCAACGCCGTGATGTAAGGTAATAAGCTGGTTTAAAATTTTCCGCAGATTTCAAATCCGTTGAAGATCTATATATATAATTCTCTCACGTGGCACGCAAAAAAGACGTTATTTGTAATCGCGCTTTGGCAACACTGTACGATTGTTTGTTCATCGCGAAGTCTCGCGCATCGATTGAATTTATAGTCTTAGTGGATGAAATTTTATTGAAAAAAAGGAAATTTTAATGAGCTGTTACATTTAGTTTATAATAGAAATCAAAGAAAGCGGAGGATCTTTTCAGGGCCATTTAAAAAACGGTCCTTTTCAGGGCCAACAATTATAGTTCAACAAGACGCTTGCACTACAACTTTCGGCAACAAACTCAATGAAAAAGTGTGGGTCGTTTGTGCTGGGAAAATGCATACACAAACAACATGCTGGGTTTTCAATTTCCAAATCAACGCTCACATTTCGAGTCAAAATTTGCTCAAAGTTTCCATTTGAATTCTGATTCCAGAGGTACTGTAAATATCTTTTGTGAAAAACAGCATAAAATTTAGAATTGAAAAATATTTTTTTGGAATATCATATTTTGTTAACAATTCCTTCTGCTAGGACACATGTCTTCATTGATGCGAGCGAAGCGAGCATAGGTTCGCGCAGCGAACCAATGAGGATTGCGAAGCAATCCTCTGGGGGTTGGCGAGCGTTAGCGAGCAGGGGGCGGGCCCCCTAGTATATTCAATTAAAAAATTATTTATTTTCAGAAAGACATATTTTTAGATAACAATCTAAACTGAAATTTTCCGCAGATTTCCAATCCGTTGAAATTTTTACTGTCTTTAACGGTCTATGACAGTGCTCCCCAACCTTTTTATAGCCGCGGACCGGATCAACGTTTGATAATTTTAACGCGGCCCGCTGAAAGGGGGACGTTGATTGTTTTTATTTCATAATTATAATTTAATTGCATTTAAACATGCCTTCAAATAAAATATAGTTATACCAAAAAATGAATATAAAGTGATTTAACATTTTAACTCACTAGAACGCTAAATCAATGAGAACCCTGAGCTTGTTTCTTTGCAAAGAGACTGTTTCATCTGGGGGGGTCTTTTTTGTGGTCGGGAAGTAGCGCTCGAACTTTTTTTAAAGCAAAGACAGGTGATCGTACACCAACTGGGAGAATGAATGTTTAGGCTCAGTCTTGCCTAAAATATCCGCTAATGATTGAACACCATTTGATCTGGTACCATTTGATGTCCAAAAGGCTCTGTTCACGCGCCGTCCCCACAACTTCAGTTTGGCTTTAAATTCAGCTACTTTGTCTGTCAACTTGAAAACAGCTGTCACAATTGAAAAATAGAGACGTACAGAATTCAGAAATCGTAATTGAAGCTCTAGTAACAGAACAAATTTCAAGTTCTGATGTACCGCCTCCTAATTTGAGTGGACATTTCATAGATAAGAACCGCACAAACCCGAGAGAAATACGCCACAGTAAAAAAAAATGGAAATAATTTAATGTTCCTTGGGCGGCCCGGTACCATTTGATCCACGGACTGGTCTATGAGATAGAAAAAATAACTTTTACTTCAGTTAAAAGATTTATCGTCTGTCTGGGAAATCAATTGCGGAAACGAAAAAAATAATTTTCTCCGAGTTCTGCTGATGAAAAATGCATGTTTCAAACCCTGACTGCAAGGTCGCATGAGTAGATAAAGTTATCCGCGTTTGAAAAACCCGATGGAGAATAAAACTATTAAATTCATTTAAAAATATTCTAGATTGAATTTTAAAATTCGCCGCTACCCAAAAATTGCAAATAATTTGGACGACCTGTGTGCCAAATCTCATTGCTATAAGTGCCATAGATCGTCAGGATTTTGCAGCCGCGAAACAAACAGACACAAACACTTCATTTTATAATAGTAGAGATGAACTCGAAGTTTCTCTTATGTACTTTAATTTTACATCCAAATGTTTTAACCTGGCACAAATGTTTTCATTCGATACACTTTTGATGGTTGATTGGTTATCTTCAAAAATTGCAACATTATTTACAAAAGAAATAACATTTTATCATACAGAAGGTTTTGAAGAGATTTACACATTGCAACAATTTCAGCTTCAGCAGATGAAAGAGATACAGTTTTGCTATCCATAAATAATTTAAGATAAAAAACTAAACCTACCTGTTTTGTATAAACAATTTTAAGATTGGTTGAACCTTTCAAATACCTCAAAATATGTTTAAGTCCGCCATAGAAAACAGGATATCAGGTCTCGTAGTCACAGCCAGGTAGAACAAAGTGCCTAGAAGTTCATGATATGGTCCTTCAAAGGGAGGAGTTATTAAGAAACTAAGTGGAGTAGATTTGGGTCAGAACTTTCAGTAATATAGTCCTCTTGATTAAGGTAGTCTGTTGGATAGTTTCCATTTCAGCAACATCTGACCCGGCAAGGAGTAGGTCATCAACATAAAGACCAATAATACTTTTCTTTCCATTGACTGTGCGAGTAAAAATACAAGGATCACTTTCGGATTGTTTAAACTGTATCTGGATCATGAACTGCAGAAATTTATGAAACCACTATCCCTGGAGGCTGTTGAAGTCCATAGACCCTCCTGACAAGGTTACATACTCTACCGGATGTGTCATCATACCCTTGCGGTTGAAACATGTAAACAGTCTCTTTGAGATCACCATTTAGAAACGCTGTTTTCACATCCGTTGCAAAAGTATGCTAATTTTCTTGTAGAACGACAGCCAACACCAGTCTGAGTGATGACTCGCTGATAACAGGAGAGAATGTCTGTAGTCTAACCGCTCTTTTTGTAAGAAGCCTCTGGTTACTTGAGCGAGCTTTGTACATTCCATCTCTCTTCTTTTTAAAAACCCATTTGCAGATTATTTGTTGCTTTTCGTCTTCATACTTTTCAACTAATTCCCAGACTTTGTTTATTTCTATGGAGTGCATTTCATCGTCCTAAGCACTTGTTCTCTTTCACGCAGTTTTGGAATATCTTCAAAGGAAAGCATCCTCGTGAGTAGCCGACCTTTCTTCATATTTTGAAGGAAATCTGTTCTCTCTTTGGGATTTTCTCCAATTGCGAACATTCATTTCTCTCATTACTGCTTTCAACTTTTTTCTTCTTAACGTCAGTCTTCTCTTCAACTTCCCCTGAATCATCGTTAATTTTCTCTTGTTCAAAATTCGAAGGGGCAATAGAATCGTTTATGACAACTTTATTTTCATTGAAACGGACATTTCTCGATACGTTAACTCTTCTCGTAACTGGATCCATAACTCTGTATCCCCTTGTTGGAAAAACAAACAAGGATCATTCTTTTCGATTTTGGGTAAAGTTTTTTTCTACGAGCATCGGGAATTCTGATAAAAGCATCGCATCCAAATAGTTTTATTTGATTCCAATCTGGCTTCTCAGAATACTTCAACTCATAAGGAATGCAATCATTAGTTCTGCACTTGGTATTGTGTTCTGTAGATAAGCAATCGGTTTGTATGGTATGACTCCAACAGTTCTTAGGTAATTTTGAATCATACAACAGCGCACGTACTTTTTCAAAAAGTGTTCTGTTTATTCTTTCAGCAACCCCATTCAAATGAGGTGTATAGGGTGGACAAGGATCAATTGTGACACCAAACTTATCAGCAACTTCTTTAAATTTTCCAGAAACATTCACGGGCACCGTCAGCATATCATTCGAATACTACCATTCATTTTGAGGAATTTTTAAAAATTCCACAGCCATATCACTTTTGTTTTTAATTAATCGTACTTCACAAAAACGAGAATAATCATCAACAAAAGTTAAGACGTACCTTTCTCCAGATGCTGAAAGAGGTTCTACTGGCCCGCAAAAATCGGAGTGAATCATTCTCGTAGTAGCTTCTTCCCTATGTCGATATCCTTTTCAAACAGGATTTGACATCTGCTTTGATAGCACACAATTTTCACGAAAGGAGACACTAAGTCTCGGTGCACACATCCGGTTTTTCAACGTGCGGCAACGCAAGTGCGGTCTGAGATACATTAGATCCAATCGCTGCGGCGACGCACATCCAACTTGCGTGCAATTTGTACCGCAGTTCCCCACAGCGCCGCACATGCGTCTCCGGTCTGAAGTACCTTGTTTTCATAAACAAATGGAATGACGTTAATAATAATTAATAAAGGGTTGTATCCAAAAACGTCTATTTTGTTTCAAAATATACTTTCTTTACTTCAAGTAAGCGAAATAAACACGTTTTCTTCGATAGAATATTTATCGCAAATGGTGCGACATGAGTACTTGAGTCATTTCACGCTTATGTGTGCATAGTTGGGTTCGGTGCCGCAGCGGCGCCGCACGTTGAAAAACCGGATGTGTGTACCGGGCCTTATGCCCCGGTATACAGCGTGTTTGAGAGCTGCCCTGAGCGTGGAGCTTGCTCAAACGATTATGAAAACTCGATCATTTGCATTTCGTACGCAGATGTACCACTCCTCCAAATTTAATGTATTCCGGTCTACTCCTTCCAGATGTAACTTTTTTTTTTTGTCTTAGAGTATATTAATTTCAAAGGAAGAATTTCTGATGCCTTTTTTTTATCACAGTGGTATGTGCTGCATTTCAACGCTTCAACAAAAGTCGTTAAATAATGAAACAAAAATTGAAATCTGACTGTGAAGAAATAAATAAATCAGGGTAATGATAAGGTAGGTAGGTATTTAATTAACGTCACTCTAGAGCAATACAACGGGCTATTGACAACGGTTCGGGATAAGCCCCGCAGTGGAACGATACGTGAACAACACTTAATTTGGGGTGTCAGCTCAGGTGTTGCCCCGTCATTTGATCGTGGTTCTAAATTACGTGGTATTGTCATCGAATTTTTCCCTTGGGAGATTTATCGCGGACTGTCGTCAATAGCCCGTTGTGATGCTCCAGTACGACGTTAATTAAAATACCCACCTACCATCCTTGGAACCGAATTCCTAAGCAAATGGTACGCATGCGCAGTGATTATTTTGTTTCGACACTCTGCGGCTGGACTCGTTTCAGTGAGAGTTCTGTTACCTAGCAACCAAAGATGCTGCTCATTTTGAAACAAACGAGCAATCAAATCTTCAGCGCTTTCCATGAGTTTTGTCACATTCAAAAGCGGAGTTATTTGGAGAAATTGCGGAGGAAAGCGGAGTTTATTTAGGAGAAATTGACACATGGTAAGTTTGAAAAAACAGCAGGAAAGAGGTAAATGTCATGTTTTGGAACTATAATACAATCAAATTTTATTATGGATTTACAACGAGCGAGTTCAATGTATCAATACGTTTCTCTGACTGCCAAAGTTACTTGATTTGGTAGAATGAAAAAGTGAAAACTGTTGTTTCCCTGAAATGTACAGAATCCATTCTGTTTTAGGCTCAGTGATACAATCTATAATTTTTTTTCCATCAACATGTGAATGGGAGATCACAAATACAAGTACATCATTAAGAAGTATTTTTCAATCAGATATTAAAGGCTACTAATTATTTATAAAGACATCTACATTTATAATTAGCTATATCATGATCATTTTCTTAAGATGTACCCGCCTATTTAAAGAATTGTTAAAGAGATACATGTATATCTAATTCAGAGTACCTACATTTCTCCATGCATACATTTATGTATTAATGCTAGTGAAAATAAGTCTGAAGAATTTGCGATTTTGAGGTCATAACAAAAATAATAAATTTTCTGCCTACATTTGACAGGAAAATTTAAGAAATTGGATATAGCACACTACAATAATTTCAAAAAGTTATGCACACATATTTTTAATGCAGAAAAAAGGTATTCCTAAAATTATGAGTGATCATTTTATTTTTTACTTAGAAAATGATTTGCACTCATTAATTTTGCTAGTATGCCATGTCATTCTATTTGACTAATGAAACTTAAATTCTGGAATTCGTGAACAAATGATTAAATCATTACTATTTCAAAAATATTCACCCCTTGAATTAATCGGTTTGAATTGGTTTACTATTTATTCAGAATGTGACCAGGAATAATCACTTTCTATTTCGTCGAAAATGCCAACATCAGTTAAGGCCCGGTGCACACATCCGGTTTTTCAACGTGCAGCGCCGCTGCCCACAACGCAAGTGCGGTCTGAGATACATTAGATCGAATGGCGTAGTGCACACATGCCTTCGGCTTTGCTGCGGCGACGCACGTCCAACTTGCGTGCAATTTGTACCGCAGTTCCTCTCTGACACCGCACACGCTTCTCCGGTCTGAAGTACCTTGTTTTCATAAATAAATTGAATATAAATAATAATTAATAATTGGTTGAATCCAGTAACGTCTATTTTGTTTCAAAATGTACTTTTTTTTTTACACCAAGTAATCGAAATAAACACGTTTTCTTCGATAGAATATTTATCGCAAATGGCGCGAAATGAGTACTTGCACCATTTCACGGTTATGTGTGCATAGTTGGGTTAGGGTGCCGCAGCGGCGCCGCACGTTGAAAAATTGGATGTGTGCATGGGCCTAAGTGTTAGGAAAATAATTTTTAACTGCTTTTCCCCATTTTATAAATTCTTCATTTTATTTTTGGACGCAAGTCGTATACCTGTATATTCATCAATGTAAAACCTTTCACATGCAACGCATCCCTGTTGTATGACAACTACCAAAGGTGGTTCTAAGGTGACAACTACAAAAGGTTAGTTTCTTTAGTTCGTTTCCTGTAAAATTTCAGTTAGTCAATTCGCAAAAATAACGAATCTAATTGCGTACACTCTAGACCCCCCCCCTCCCCGGTTTTTTACAAATAGTTTTGACTAACGATGTACTTAAACCAGGAATGACGTATTCGAATATCGTCATCTGTAAGGGGAAATGACAAAATAATCTAATAAGACATTTATGACAAATTTTTTTTTAGTGAATACATTTTTTCTTGATAATTCATTTAGTGGCATGTGCTATCACAAACGAACTTGTTTTAAAATTGAATTCTTCAGTACATACAAATCAAATTTACAATTTTCTCTATTACAATTTTCAAAAAAACAGAAGGTCATTTTTACAGCGTTTTAAAAAATAAATATTTGAGTATATGAAAAGAATGTTTGAGATATCAAAGCTGCATTTCAATATCTTCAACTCGTAAAACAAATCACCTTCCAAGTAATTGCATTGCTCAATCTATCTTCCAGCTTCTCCAAACATGCCAAATTATGGTGGATATTGGTTTTGTTACTCGGATATTTTAGCATGAAACCCGTCTAAATATGCGAGCAAAGGAATGTAAAATAGTGTGTTCACTAAATTAAAATATGGTACACCAAATATAAAGCATTGCTTTAACTTATGTTAAATCAATTTTACGTGACACTTGTACAAACACACAGACACAAAATCGAACGTAGAACTGGAAGACGGACAGACAGACTTATACAACCAAAATCAGTCACTAAATAATTGCAAGTGGTCACGGTATGCAAAGTTTCATGGAAATATATTAAACCGTATGGACGTGTACAGGCGCACACATAGAGACAGACATATGGACAGACAGACAGAAACAGATGGACAGGCAGAAGACACCAAACGCGCAAGAGACGGATTGGACATCAGAAGGGTTCAAAATGGATAGAAAATGAAATGGGTCGAAAATATTCAATGTATACAAACAAACACTCCATTCTTATTTATAATTATTTATATTTTTGTACAACCAGGCTTATCTGCATGCAACAATCACCTAAATCAGGGGTTCCCAACCTTTCAGTAACTGCGTACCACTTGAAATTTTGGTGGAACTGTCGTTCACGGTAAGAAGGCGATTTGTCGCCAAATATGGTAACCTTTACCTTATGCGGTTTTTCTTCACATCTGCCGGTTTTGTTATGGCAACCCTATCTGCAAAATTTCTCGCACTCCACGCTTTGAATTGGCGACACAAATTAGTTGGCGACAAACGTCTTACCGTGAACGACAACTCCACCGAAATTTTTAGATATTTTTGGCATTATATTTTTTTAGAAACATATATCTAACGTCAGAAAAGTGCCAATGGCTTGTTTTATTTAAATTAAAATACTAAGAGAGCTTCATATTTTATGATTTATGCACTTGTATTTCGTGTTAATGATGTTTTAATAAAGGAAAAAACAAAACGATTATTGAAAATTACAGTTTTATTTTTACTCACAGGTCTAAAAACAAATGATTTTAAATAATTAGTGCAAACTAAGCAAACAAAGATTAATGTAATTAAAAATAAATTTTGATTGCGAAACTTTTTTGTCTTTTATTAAACTATCAATATCAGGAGCAATGGAGCTTAACTTCACTCTTAAGTCCTCTTCAACACTTACTCTGTTTCTATATTTATTTTTTACACACTAAAGTTCAGAAAAACCACTCTCGCACAAGTAACTAGTAACAAATTTCATAAGAAATAGCATAACGTGGTTGTACACACTAAAAAATCGAATTAACTTCGTAGAATATTTTGGTCGCTCGTATCATCCTTGCGTACCACCTGAAACGTTGCCGCGTACCACCGGTTGGGAATCCCTGACCTAAATAATGAGTTTTTATAAAATTTGCATCTTTCATGTGCACAGTTAAAATAACTTTCCTATAGATGAGTATAAGTGTAAATGTTGGTGTTTGTAAATGTTTTTTTATTTTTTTTTGTATTTCAGCTTGAATTTATTCACAGAAGTTTTCACAACAGCTAAATATATGACGGCCAATAAAATAAAAAATAATCTAGAATTGTCAGAAGAAATTGAAGAAAGAAGAGTAAAGGTGAAATTAGTGTCTTTTCTGATGCATTTTCACGCTTGCATATTTCATACATACAGCCGATTTGTTTATTTTGTTTGTCCTAAACAGCATTTCTGGTTATGTTTTTTTTTTTTTTTTTTTTTAATTCTTCCTCCATCTCCGGCCCATTGGTTATCAATCGACGAGCACTCAATAGTTTTCGGGGAACGGGAAAAATACTACTTTAAAACTCTATCAACAGTATTTGCAATTCTATTGTCAGGAATTTTAGGGCAGTTCGTAAGTTTGTCTTCATTCATTTTGTCCAGTTCATAAAAATGGATAAATAGCTTATTCTGCTATTCCAGCACGGTGTAAATGTCTTTGTAGGTAATTATGTCCGATAAGAAGTCGAAAGCGACTCCTACAGCTCCGGGCTAGGAATCTGTGATACGATTTTATTCCTTAATAACGCATTTCAGTTCTTTCCTGTAGACATCTCTGAGAAGATAGGATGTCTATTAGTCACTATAGACGAGCATATAAGCCTCTTGGTGTTATGTAGAAATAATGGGGATTTAGGTTGAGGGTAACTGTTTTCCAGCCTTAGCAGATTGGTTCGCCTGTTTATAGCCATATATTGTCGTCAAAAGTGTGAAATCAGGTAAGTCGAAAAGATTTGATTTCGGGGTTTTCCGGTAAAGATGCGCAGTAAAATCATCTGCATCTGTCTCTAGTCAATTTTTCATTTTTTCAACTAGATAATATATTTAACGCACTATCTAGGTAAAAATAAAATAAAAAATTGTATATTTAAGATATACAACTTAAGATACAAATTAATATATAAGATATATAATTTAAAATACAAATTAATATTTAAGATATACAATTCAAAATACAAATTAATATTTAAGATATACAATTTAAAATACAAATTAATACATAAGATATACAATTTAAACTACAAATTAATATATAAGATATACAATTTAAAATACAAATTAATATTTAAGATATACAATTTAAAATGCAAATTAATATTTAAGATATGCAATACTAGATAGTGTATTTAACATATGATATAGTTTAAAAAAATTGTACAGTTAAGATATACATTTTAACAATACAAATTAATATTTAGGATACACAATTTAACAATACAAATTAATATTTAAGATAGGCAATTTAACAATATAAATTAATATTTAAGGTATACAATTTAGCAATGCAAATTAATTATTTAATATATACAATTTAACAATACAAATTAATATTTAAGACATGCAATACTAGATAGTGTATTTCATATACTATCTAGTTGAAAAAACTAAAAATTGACTAGAAAGATGCAGATGACTTAACTGCTCATATTTACGGAACAACCCGAAATCAAATTTTTTCGACTTACGTGGTTTCACACTTTTGTCGACGATATAATTTCTAATTAACATAAACTTATGAGCTGTCAGGAATGTTCTGCATAACCCCGGGTTTTTTTTAGGAATCAATTAAAGCTTATCTGTAAAGAACTTATTCTTAACCCTCATAGTGGTTGTTATCTCTACGTTAGGGGTGCACAACCTTTTTGGGAGAAGGGCCACTCGCACCGTTGATTGAGACATAGGGGGCCGCAAATGAAGTTACAGCACAGACACGATGAAAGTGCAACAACCCAATTATGTACAGCTGTTATTACCCTTAATATGTGTAATAAAAAATAATCACTTAATTTTTTTAGGATTAAACTTACAAATGTTTTCGCAAAAAATCTAGGAGCTTGTTACAAAGCTAAATGAATGCTAGTGTGAATAGCTTAAAAAAAGAAGTTACAAACATTTGCATCAATCATTCAGAATTACTTTTAATAATGTGTCTCAAGAACGTCATATGTACTTCAGCAAATTATTTTAGGTTATAAATTTAATAACAGTAATAGTACAATGAGCATATTAAGATGAGGATCCGAAATTTTAATGATATCAGTAAAATTAGAAAAAAAAATTACAGCACCAAATATATTTAATATTAAAATTTCTAAAGCATAAACAATAATTATGTTAAAGCTTGCTAATGGGTAGATATTGAGTTTTACTAACTAATTTAGGTATGTTAGGTTCAATACTGCTAGTAGAAACTCTTAAGACTGATACTAAATGTTTGTCAGTCAATTTGCTTTTTAACTTAAATCCTCTTGGAAGTTTATAGTCAAAATTAGTTTGTGGGCCGCAAATTGATGATTCACGGGCCCGCGGGCCGCAGGTTGTGCACCTCTACTCTACGTGGTACCTCGTCATTAGCAAAATTGACCAGAAATAATGGACGAGGTATCTTGTCATTAGAAGAAACTAACCAGATCTTCATCCGATCATCATAAAACAATCAGCAATATCATGATGACGATGTATCTCGTCATTAGCAAAATAGACCAGAAATGATGGACGAGGTATCTTGTCATGAGAAGAAACAAATCAGATCTTCGTCCGATCATCATACAACAATCAGCAATATCATGATGACGATGTATCTCGTCATTAGCAAAATTGGCCAGAAATGATGGACGAGGTATCTCATTGAAACCACTTGGAGGGTTAAGAAGATATTAGGACATTCAGTTTTTTTTCAAGCTTGATATTTTTATCAGGCACATATTTAGTAAATAATTTCGAGGATGCTTCAATTTCCAACGACATTTCTCTTTTCCTATAGAATTAATTGCACACACACAATTAAATGAGCATTGTGTTTCATGACATTACGACTATTTACGCATGTCTATATCTTTACTTTTGATTGACATAAACTTACGATTTGCTCCGATTAAACTATTTTCACCTAGCTTTTTTGACAATATTTTAACCCAAAAAATATTTCAATGAGGGATCTAGCCCTACTGGCCTCCCCTTTGAACATTTCGCTGATCTTTACTAAATATATAACTAATCTATGGTGATATCGCTTATTGAAAATTTCAAAATTGAATAATATTTATTTATCTACATTATTTATGTACAATATTTAGTGAAAAAATGTGCAATTTAATATAAGCTGCTTAAGACGGAATTAGTAAAATAATACATCTAAAAGTAAACATTTGAGTTACAAAAGTAACAGTTTTTTTGTAATGTATTTAATTTAAGTTTTGGAAATTGGGAATCAAAATTTTTTGCTCAGTTTCAATATGCCTATTGACTGTAAATTCTTTCTAATCAGATGCATCATATTTTTTTACATATTTGGACTTAAAATGCTGTTTATGATTAATCTGCAGTCACCTTTGTTTGGAGAAATTCTGCTTTTGGGTACTGGATTTAAACTGCTGTGTTTTTGCATTTGCAATCACATTCAAAGTATTTTTGTATTCAAAATTAGTACATGATTTAAATATATTTCGGTAACAGAAATATACCTAGATTATTTTATATTCTTTAGATATATTCTGTTGTAACAGATAAACTACAAAATACCGAAATCAATTTGTGCAGTAAGTTTCAATTAGTAGTAGCGCCCCAGATAATTTTTGGAAGATTTGCATTTCATTACTGATAATACAGGGTGTCACATAAATTTGTACTTTTCAACATCATATAAAATCAACAAATTGGCGCATTAGAGTGCGATTTGCACCAAAAGGCGTTTCGAGGAGTCGGAAAGAATTCGCCCAGTGGACTCTCAAAAAGATCAAGGATATCCACAGTGTCCTTTTATGATCTTTTAAAAACAGATGAAAAACTCACTTTTCTTTACACGGGAAGTTAATATGTAGAACTGTAGAAGCTGGACGAAGTGAAGTCCACACGGGTAAACAGAAGTCGTGGGGTCATTGCCATATATCCTGATATGCTTCACCCATCTGTGAGTGGCGTTATAACACGCCTGCACAATGTTCTTGTTTGCAGTGGAGGCCATTATTGTGGCGTTTTTGGCACCATATTAATTACACTGGAGTCGGACTCAGCTGAATACCTTAATAAGTTATTTATTTCACTTAAAAGGTGTCAATTAACAAGTGGAAAATATTTTACAAAATGTGTACAATGCCTTGTACAATCAATGTGTACAATCAATGAACGAAAGTTCATGAAGAAACAATAAGTTTATCTTCACAGTCAATTAGTTTTTGTTCCCCAGTGTTTGACATCACCCTGTCTAAACACGAAAGCAGAGTTATTACAGAATTGTAACACACTAGGTCTTCTTTTTTTTTTTTTTTTTTTTTTTTTGGGGGGGGGGGGTTGTCTGCTACTCTCTTGGGGCAGGCCCACGATGATCAGGGTGTTGAAATCGTCTTTTTTTCCAGACGTCACAATATTGGAAAACTGCCACAGAAGTGTAAATTTATGAATGCTACACTATCTTAACTGCATATTTCCATGTTCTGGTTAAGGGATAGTAATAACGCCCTATATGGGTGAAAATGTGAACTATTTATGTTCATATTCCCCTAAAACATCCGATTCCACAACGTTGTTTTTATACGATTTTTCGAAAAATCTTTTTTTGTGGGATACCCTGTATGTATTTTAAACTTTCATAACTTTTATCTTGCTCTTTCAAATCTTTGAAACATTGATTGATTTTTACAGGGGAATTTTGTCTAGTGAGAGTATGCGAGAAATGAAATCTAGTGATTTAAAAAAAGTGATTTTGTGAAGCCCGTAAATGTAGAGCGATTCCTAGAAAAGAATCTAAGTATCTGTGAGCTACGTAACAACTTGACATCACCTGTGACTATTTGTAGAGAAGAAATTCAAATTAAGTTCCATTTCAAAATTCTATAAGTTTTGCAATGAAACTTGGCCAGATGCAATTCATAAGCTCAGTAATTTAAAAAAAAAATTGTGCAATGAAAATTTGTAATTATTTTAGTGTTAGGAGGTTCATGAATAATTCTTGCTCGTTGTTTTTAAAGCGATTTAAGGGGGTTACTCTTCTTTCCTTTGGCTCTCAAAGACAACGTGAATGGTCAATAAATTCGTCAATTCACTATTATAAAGTTATATACTTTATGTTAATTGCTTGAATTAATTTCAATGAAATCAAATTTCTTTTTGGTTAAATTCAAACTCGTTAAATTATTAGTATTACATTTGTACCCAGATGTTTTTTTTTTACCACAAGACCACTAGGCAAGTCAGTTGCACTCTTCGTTTCTGTGCGGGCTTTAAGGTTCATCAAGCACTTTAATATTAACGTTTCTATGAACCAATTTTAGAACTTTTGGAGATGAGTACGTGAATTTATTTCTAAAAATCAAATTTATGACATTCAGAAATCAACATCTCTACAAGCAAACAGTCACACACTTCTCTGTGGTCACACATTTTATGTTTTTCACGAGCAGTGGTATTTTCTCATGAACAAATTAATTTAAAATTAAATACTTTTAGATTGGGAAGCTTTATAATGATGGTCTTCAATATGCAGCAAACATTTTTGTCCCTGAGAGAAAAACTCACGAAGACACACTTCACATCTTTTGTGATTCTTTGGAAATGCACGATAAAGCTGAAGAAGCTGCTAAACAATTTGAAGAGGTAATTTATTTTGTTACATTCTATATAAGGTACAGCGCTCTCTCTCTCTTCAGTCAACGTTAATAGCGATGGCAACGGCCTTGGCGCTTTATCTTGGCGCACTTCTACTGTCACCAAGGAAAGAATTACAGTAGAACTCCAATTATCCGAACTTCGACTATCCGAATCGCTTTCAGAATTTCAGAAAAAAAATTTAAACGGAAACGTATTGCGATTCGCAAAATAATGATTCTGGGTTTTAAATTCTAAATGATGATGAACTTATTGAAAGTTTGAGAGAAGAAAGTGTCGTTGAAGAAGATGGCCTTACTGTCGAAGTTGAAGCAGACACGGGACCATCTGCTAGTGAAGCATTTGCCGGCTTTGAAACTGCGTTGAAGTGGATGGAGCGACAGCCCGAGTGTGACCACATGCAACTTTTCATTATCAAACGGATGCGCGACTTGGTTGCCCGAAAACGGATAAAGACAGTCAAACAGCTTACTTTGACCGAGATGTTTAGCAAGCAATGACTTTCATTTACAGTACGGTATGTACATACTGTACTTATGTATAGCACTTGTAAGTACTCTTAACATGTAAAAATGTTGCCTTTTCATTTAATTAATTAAAAGCTCTTTTTGTTTAAAAATAGTTTTTTTTTCTCCCATTTTTAACCATACATACAGTAATTAATTAAAATACATACTAGATCCTTTTTTCGGAAACAATCCAATTATCCGAATTTTTGATTATCCGAATGGGGTCCGGTCCCAATTGATTCGGATAATTGGAGTTCTACTGTATTTCAAATGAACAAATGAAATTAAACGACAAATTTTTGAAAATAATTTTCTAGAATATTCAAATGAAAATTTAAACTTTCCGCTTGCCGAGGTTGCCTTAAGAAACGAAATAACAATAATACAGATAGACTACCTTAATCTGCCATAACTTGCCTAAAAGTGCGCCAAGGTAGTTGACACTGCGGTAAACGTAGACTGAAGCTGTACCTCCTTCTCAATTAAGACAAAAACCCAATTTCAGAAATGAGTGACCCGATTTACAAAGAAGTTCTGTTGGACTTAGTTTATGTAAAATTGGGAAGATTAATCTCGAGTAGAGGACCCGATTGTTTTCATTCTGGTTACAACTGTTCAAAACAGGTGATTTCAATGTAGCCAAATACTGGTGATAAATTTAACTAAATTGCTGGTAAAACTAACCACAACTCGTTATAACCTGTTAACGTGTTTTGCAATCACTGAAAACGGAAAAAATGTCTTAATTTAAAGAATCAGGTAAATTGTCTGATTATTTGAAGAAAATCTGAACGAAAGTAAATACTCATAATGTATTTATGCTTGTGACAATTCTTACTGCTTCAAAATAACATATGCTATGCACAAATTTTGCAAGTCTTAAATATTTTCCATGCACAACCAAAAGTATATTTATAAATTTTACAATCCATTTACTTGTTCCAGCCATTACTATAAATATCAAGAGAGAGTTGATTATAATAAATAATCCCATAAAAAAACTTAGATGTAAACTATATATACACTACGTGTCCAAAAAAAAAGTAGCAGCTGATATTTAAACGTTAAATTTTGGGACGACTGTGATTATATGAGTATTGCATATATTTGCAAAAATGTTTGTGCAATGCAAGCTCGAAATTTCGTCGTTACGCCATACGGTTGTTTAGTTCGAAGTAAGCATGACTGAAAGCGATAGCTGTGATCGAGGAAGTGATGTAACAGATTTCAAAGAGGGTGTGGTGTCGTCTCCCAAAAATGTTAGCATCAGAAAATCGCGTATGAGGAGAAAACAACCAACAGCTAAGAAAATCACGTTCTTATTATTAGTTAGAATTATTTACAATTTACAAAGAATCAATATTCATATATCGAGATGTGCATCTCACGGGTCAGCGCGAGGAAAACTCAACCTCGCTTTCCCCGTCGACCTCGGCCTCCCCCACAGTCTCCAAGTTCCCCCAACGGCAAAGGTCAAAGGCCAGTCGGCGATCCGTCGGAAAGAACACCTGCAGAAGCGGCTTCTGTTTCAGACTCCTTTTTGTCGCTCGTAAAACTCGCGAAGCAAAAACAACAGCTGGGTTGCAGCTGGCTCCAGTATTTCACGATCTCACAACCCTTCCCCCCTGAAGTATTTTCATATGATTTCATATGAAAATGCAGGCCCCTCATTCCAGTAATACTAACTCCGAGAGGTCCAAGGATAATCCATACACTATATTTACACAAAATACAAGATATGTCTTATTGTCATTGTTGATTTCAAGGTTCAGATTCGCGAACGCGTACTCAGTGTTAAAATATGTTCATCCTAGATTTAATTTCTTTCTCTTTTCACACTCAGAGAAAAACATACACAATATTAAATTTTTCAAAGTACACAATTCGAAAATCAATCCTATACAAAAGTAATCATTCAATAACAATAAACTACCCAATCTAATGCCATTAATTAAATTTCACATACAATGACACTTAAAACACATGATACCACAAACATTTAAACTCTACACATATAAGCATAATTACGTCACTAAAAATATACTACACAAATAAAACATTACAACGCTCAACTCAAATTAAGCAGATGCATGGCTAACAAATTATCGTTACTCCATTCTGCTGAGTCCGTCAGCATTCCCATGCATTTTTCCCGGTCTGTGTTCTACCGTAAAATTATATTGTTGTAAACATAATGCCCACCTAGTTAGTCGAGCGTTGGTTCCAATCATTTTCTTTAGAAATGTGAGCGGGTTATGATCAGTTTGAATTAAAAAATGTTGACCGTCCAAATAATGATTTAATTTTTTAAGGCCGTACACAATGGCGGCCAACTCCCTCTCGATAGTGCTATAGTTTTGTTCAGCCCGCGAAAATTTCTTACTAATATATAAAATGGGATGCTCCTCCCCTTCCTGTATCTGTGACAGAACAATTCCCGCACCATATAAACTAACATCTGTTTGCACTATAAATTCCTTCGTGTAATCTGGGGCGTATAAAACGGGACTTTGAATTAATTTGGCTTTTAGATCTTGGAAAGCTCGCTCACAATCCTCACTCCAGATTATTCTTTCCTTTTTAATTTTCCCCTTTAACACGTTAGTAAGGGGGACTGCTATAATCGAGTACTCTCGAATGTATCGTGAATAATAGCCTGTCATCCCCAAAAAGGAACGAATTTGTGTCTTGGTCGTGGGCGTAGGGAAATCCTGTATCGCTTTAATTTTGACCTCACTAGGGGACCTTTTCCCTGAACCCACTTCGTGTCCCAGAAATTTTACACTATCCTGAGCGAACTTATACTTTGACGGTTTCACCGTCAAACCGGCCTCTCCTAGGCGTTTCAACACTTCATCTATGTCCCTCATGTGTTTCTCCCAATTAGATGAGAACACGGCAATGTCATCGATGTATGGAAGAGCGAATGATTCTGAGCCCCCCAAAACCCTGGCTATCAGTTTGCAGAAGTAAAAGGGCCCGTTCAGCAGCCCAAACATCATAACCTTTGGCAAGAATACCCCGAAAGGCGTCACAAAAGCGGCGTACCTCCGGGCCCTCTCAGTCAGTGGTATCTGGAAATATCCCTTGGTTAAATCCATTACCGTAATGAAAGTGGCTGAACTCACTCTTTCCACAACTTCCTCTATGTTGGGGAGAGGAAAACACTCCACGCGAGTTTTGGCGTTTAATCTGCGATAGTCCACGCAAGGACGGGGAGCTTTTCCTGGACTCTCCACCAATATCATGGGAGACGTAAAATCTGACTGTCCCACCTCGATTACCCCGAGATCTAACAATCTCCTAATCTCTTCTTTCAAAATCTCCGTCTGCCTCGGCGACATTCTATAAGGCTTTGCCCTAACTGGAGACTCGTCCGCTAATTCGATATCCATTTCAACCAAATGTGTAATTCCCGGGTCCGATGAGAAAACATGCCCATGCTTTTCTATCACTTCCCTAAATTTGTCAATTTGCATCTCAGTCGCACGTTTCTCCAGATTGCTGTCTTTCACAATTTCCCAGAAATCTATTTGCGTAGGGTTTGATAGGGGGTAGGGAATTTCAGCCTCTTCTTCAACCTCTTTCGAATCCTGAATTAACACTAAGTTTACGAATTCTGGACGCTTGTGATAAGGTTTCATTAGGTTCACGTGATATATAGTTGCTTTATTTCGCCTCTCGGGCAGATCAATAGTGTAATTAGTGTCTGAAATCACTCCCGAAACAATTCCTGGACCAATCCAATTTACGGCCATCTTATGGGGCTTGGATGTTGACAGGACCAAAACTGGGTCTCCCACCTTAAACTTTCTAGACACCGCATTTCGATCGTACCATAGTTTCCTTTTCTCCTGACACTGCGTCATACGTTTAACGGCTAATTCTTGACACTTTTTTAATCTGTCATTTAAATTCAATACGTAATCCACTACATTTTGATCGGCGCTCTCCTGTCCTAACCAATTCTCATACACTAACGTATGTGGCATGCGCAAATTCTTTCCATGAATTAACTCAGCTGGACTAAACCCAGTACTTTGATGAGTAACTGTCCTGAGTGCGAATAACGCCATAGGCAAAATCTCCTCCCAGTCACGACCCATTTCCAAACATAACGCTTTTATAACCTTTTTTAAGGTAGAGTGCAACCTCTCAACACTATTCGACTCCGGGTGGCAAACCGAACTGTGCGACACCTTGATACTGAATTTTCTGAAAAATTCTGTCGTCAGCTCGCTGGTAAATGATCGGCCCAGGTCGCACTGCACCTCTTTTGGGTAACCTGTCCTCGCAAAAATCTGCACCAAAGCGTCAATAACTGAGGTAGAGCTGATGTTTTCTACCGGAACCGCATCTGGATATTTTGACGCAAGGCAAATGGACGTGATTAAATACTTGTTGTTTCGATTGCTTGTTTGTAAGGGCCCCACTGCATCAATGTTTAATTTAGAAAAACACTCCGAAATTATCGGAACTAACTTAAGGGGGCTTTACGCCGGTCCCTATTACTACCTACCTTTTGGCACGGATCACACGTTTTTACATATTGTTCGATCTCTTGATAGCATTGTGGCCAAAAGTAACAACGCAGGACCCTATCCTTTGTTTTCGTCGTGCCCAAATGACCTGACACTTCTTCATGGCATAGCGCCAAAATCTTATTTCGATACACAAGTGGCACACACAATTGAACGTTCTCCTCACCTCGCTTAGACTGTGATATCCGCACCAGTCTTCCCTCTTTATCGAAAAATTCCCTTTCACCTGGCTGAGATGTCCGTGCCCACAGGAATTTTAAAGTTTCGCAATTTCGCTGTTCTTCTTTAAACGACTCAGCGGACACATTCCCCAATCCTGTCTCTATTTCCGTTCTTTTCGGAAAATCTAGGGTCTCTTCCTCCAGCTCATTCCCCGACCCCCTCCGAACCTCATCGTCATTCTCCGAATCCGATTCTACCCCTCTCACCTCTAGACCGCTGCCCTCATAACTCTCTCGCCTTTGACTGCGCGTTATCACCGCGTTCACCGGAACTGGCCTCCCCCTCATTTCTTCTATTAACTCCGCAGTCTTGTTCCCTAATAAGTAATACCCCTGCTCTAGTTCTGTGGGCTTCACGGCGGCTTTTGTAATCACAGTGCCAAACTCTCCCCTTATGGTCACTTTCGCCAATGCGAGGCATTTGCATTCATTATCTAGGGGTTGTTTGACCCAAGTTACTTCCCCAAGCAAATCTTCGTTCTTGACCCAACTACGATCGCATAGGTCTATACCCGCCCCAGTATCTCGTAAATAGTCACGCACTATCCCATTTATTTCCGCTTTTTTAAAATAGGGTTTGAAGCAGTCTCCGATAATTACATCTGTCTCTAATTGATTTACTAAGTCGCTAGATCCTCTTCTTTTTAAATCCGGACAATCTGGCCTGATGTGCCCTGCTCTGTTGCAATTAAAGCAAATGATAGGTCTTTTCCTCTCAAATGTATCACTTTTCCAGGAATTGGAATGCGGGTGATCTTTCTTTGCGGTCCCTTCTGACTTTCTGGTCTGATCACTCTTATGAATGGAACCAACATGCTCGTTCTTATCCCTACTATACTGCTTTGTATTCCAGACTTTGTTATCCATTCTTCTATAATTGCCGAGCACACTTTCGTACCTATCACATCTTTCTGCTAAGGAGGATGCCGTTTTGATTTCGTCCCATTCATCTAGGAATTTGTCTCTGATTTCAAACGAAACTCTCTTTTTCACCTGTTCCGTAAGAATAAATTCCTTAAGGGATTCGAAATCTTTCACATTTACCGCCTCCAACCAATTTTCCAAATAACCCCTCAGTTCGTATACCAGATCTGACCATAATGCACCTGTCTTTCTCTGATGGGTTTCAAATTTTATTTTTAACGCCCCTGCTCCTAGTCTAAATCTTTTTAACAAAAGTTTTTTTATATGATGGTAATCATCTCCCATTTCTGGCGCTTCTTTTACTATTATTTGCGCGACATCCGCGGATAATAACGGAATGAGTTGAGAAACATATTTCGATTCCTCAAGTTCCGCTTTTAGCGCTTGCCGCTCAAAAATCATCAAGAACAGGGTTATGTCTGTTAATTTTGGGTCAAATTTAGGGACTAAATCTTTTAGACTTACTATTTTACTTCTATTCTCGCTCAGCACAGAAACAGTGGAAGCTACGGAGCCATTTTCCGCACTGCGTTGTATTTTCAACTTTTCTAACTCAAAAGATCTTTCTCTTTCCCTCTCTAACGTCTGTTCTTCCCTCTCTAACCTCTGTTCTTCCCTCTCTAACCTCTGTTCTTCCCTCTCTAATCTATCCGTATCTAAGATTTGCTCTAAGCAATCTTTTGCGAATTTCTCTTCGTAATCCGGCGCCTTCAAGATCGCCTCAATTATCGCCCTTTTCTTATCCGCATTGGACACATTTGTCTCAAACTCTTCTGCAACCAAGAGCAAAATCTTTTTAGTCTGCTTATTTAGAAATTCTGCCATATCTCAACCAGGGAATAAATACCTCACCACATATAAAATGCAATAACAAAAATTTCACAATAATTTTCTGTAACACAAATACCAAAGAAAATCACGGAAGTAATAATTCAAAACTGAGTATCTCCCTATACAAGGCAACACAAATACTAATTCTAAAAGTAAGCACTTTTAAGGTACTACACAAGTATCTTCTCCATAGACTAATTGCCTTTTAAATTTCAAAATACCTTACTGTACTACCAAAATTTTAGCTAACTTTCTCTGTATACTTAGAAGAAAGCTAAAATCACATAACAAAAAGAGATAAATTAATTTAGTCTCTATAAAACCTCCGCATTATACTTTGAAATCAATTAATCTCTATATTCCGATTCACTAACAAGAACACACAAAATAATTTTTTTACTAAATCACTTCTACACATTTGAGCTTAAAGACACTACAACTTTAGAAATCTTTAAAACACTATAACACCCAGGCAATGAACCTTGAAATGACCAATGATCCCAATCAAAATTTCTAAGCTAATAACTCTGATATTTTACAATTGTATATCACTTGGACCCCCAAAATTAGCATTCCAGAAAATATCGGGACTCACCGTTCGATGCTTGATCACGCGCCTCAGAACTAGGAACTTTCTGTCGTTGTACACAGCCGATTCTCTTTCACTTGGCCTCACAGGACACGCAGTCGTAGAACTCCAGGAACTGCTGAGAATGGGACCTTTAGCTTTCTCTCGAAGAGATCCAACACAGGAAGAGGAACCCTCTTTTACTGAACACAGCCGATTCTCTTTCACTTGGCCTCACAGGACACACAGTCGTAGAACTCCAGGAACTGCTGAGAATGGGACCTTCAGCTTTCTCTCGAAGAGCTCCAACACTGGAACAGGAACTGCTGAGAATGAGACCTTCAGCTTTCTCTCGAAGAGCTCCAACACTGGAACAGGAACTGCTGAGAATGAGACCTTCAGCTTTCTCTCGAAGAGCTCCAACACTGGAACAGGAACTGCTGAGAATGAGACCTTCAGCTTTCTCTCGAAGAGCTCCAACACTGGAACAGGAACCTTCCACGCCAGCAAACGCTGCTACAAAGTTCTCTGTCCTCCGGGCACTCACAAATCAGACTTCAAGAAGTCTGGACGAATACACTTTGTATTTATCTGTTGTCGTAGAAGTGACACAGGATCGTGGATCTCATTTAACTAGATCCTTATCCCATCAAACTGCCACCAACTTTAAGCTGTGGTGTCGTCTCCCAAAAATGGTAGCATCAGAAAATCGTGTATGAGGAGAAAACAACCAACAGCTAAGAAAATCACGTTCTTATTATTAGTTAGAATTATTTACAATTTACAAAGAATCAATATTCATATATCGAGATGTGCATCTCACGGGTCAGCGCGAGGAAAACTCAACCTCGCTTCTCGCTCTCTCCCCGTCGACCTCGGCCTCCCCCACAGTCTCCAAGTTCCCCCAACGGCAAAGGTCAAAGGCCAGTCGGCGATCCGTCGGAAAGAACACCTGCAGAAGCGGCTTCTGTTTCAGACTCCTTTTTGTCGCTCGTAAAACTCGCGAAGCAAAAACAACAGTTGGGTTGCAGCTGGCTCCAGTATTTCACGATCTCACAAGGGGCAAATCATTGGTCTGCACCAAAGTGGGAAAAAATGTAAAGACCTGGTTGCAATTTGTGGCATAGGATTGTGAACTGTTTAACGCATAATAAATCTTGGAAAGATGGCGGTGAACCATCCAGTTCGCGAAAATCAATTATACTTATTAGATAGCAGCGGGAGAACTGAAAAGTTTCATTATGTCGTTAGATTGGAGTACAAAAAAGGCACCAATATTTATTTTAAATCTGTGGCGCGTGTAACATACTGTATAAAGAAAATAATATTCATGGAAAATTCTTTATTACTACAAACACATTGAATACCTATTGGATGTATAATGAATTGCTGACTGAGCTTTAGTGTGAGCTATTGCATAAATAAGCTGGAAGGCACGTGAATTTAAATTATTTTGCCTTACTCAAAGTAAGTATTTCAATACCTACAATGATATTAATGAATTTGTCATTTAAAAAATTATAAATCGAATAAATTTCTTTTCAATTTGTTTAGGAAAACATTATTTCTTAATATGTGTATTCTGTTTCCTTTCACAATTTCCTTTAGCTTAGCTTTTCTTTTGCAGATTTTGTCAAGTACCATGGAAGAAAATCGATTGCCCCAGTTTCTTTACGCAGTAAGAAACTATTATTCAGTATCTTAAAATCAAATTGTTAATTTAGTAACATATCTATTCATTTCATGACATTGAAAAATATTGTGTTTCCATATTCATTCCCCAATACTATCATACTAAATTGTAGGATTTGAGACTTTCATGATTTTATCTCTAATGTGTTCGGTCATTTTTGAAATATTTTACTTTTGACGGCAGAAGTGATGACAATGATTACGAGTTGGTGGATTTAACAATTACCTTCGGCAATTACCATACATGTTTTACGGCTGGAGAGCTTTCCTCTAGATAGCTTAGTATGGTTCTTGAAAGACACGTCCAAAGTTACATGCCTTATTTAGAGTTTCCGTATACATACTTCCCATAAGTAAATATTGAAAGTACTTGCAAAAAAATTGGATAGGCTGTATCGGAACACAGCTGCAAGGTTTTACGTGAATACGTAAGAGAAAGACAAATAAAGTAGTCAATTCAATGTTTATGGAAAGCTGACGATTCGCTCTTCCTTGTAGACTACGTTCGATGCAGTTGTGCTTGGCTTTTCGACAATTATGTTTCAATATTGTGTAATTAAAGCAAATTTCTCCTGTGATCCAAAGTTCCACAAACAACACTGTATTCAATTTCATCTGTAAACTCTTAAATCAATAGATCTAGACGTTAGCTTTCGTTTGAGACCAACTTCAACGTCGTAGCGCTTCGCTGTCATGAATTATACTGATTTGAAGCAAGCAGGCGCAGTTGTAAGTCTCACGAAACACAGTAGAATCTTTCCCGTTGAGATTGATCCTTGACCATCGTCAATAGTACGTTGTATTGCTCCAGTACGACGTTAATGGAAATACCTACCCATGAAAAGACTTATCTTCCCGTTTATCGGGGCGCGCGTACTTAAGTCTTTGTTTCCTCAGCTGTTGAATGACTCTAGGTTGGTTTGGTTCGCGTTGATAAAATAGAACTTATTTCATAGACCTATACCCATTTTTTCATAACGCTCAACTTTCCGTACTCGTTTCCAGTTGTAGTCTGATTTTAAAGACGTATTCGGCGGTTATAAAATCAACTCTACAACGTAGATTCAACTCTGCAACTTATCAACAAAATTTACTCTGCAATTAGTCAACATATAATCTTTTGATTACATAATTAGCTTAAAAAAACCAGAAATATAGTTTAAAGCAAGTAAGTATAGCAAACGTCAATTTCAATATACTTTAAGGAGGGATAATCCTTTTATGAGCGATTTAACTCACTTTGATGGTCATATTTCTTATGATTCACTTATTCTTTGAGTTGTGCAGCTTTTTTATATCTCTCAGCCTCCATACAAGCCTCCATCATAAAGAAATCTTAAACAGATATTTTTTGTCAGCTTGATGATTTTGAATGTTCTCAACAGCTTTCATCCTGAAACATTGTTTGCCAATGTTTGGGACATGTATACTATTATAAAAGGAAGTGTCTGCGTGCGTGCGTGTATTCGCTGTCCAGACGAATCTATAGGACTTACAGCAATGAAATTTGGTACACAGGTAGTCCTAATTTTATGCAAAGTTTGTGCGAAGCAAAATTTTAAAATTTAATCTAGAACATTTAAAAATTAATTTTGGCAACAGTGTGAAGAGATCACAGATTTCTAATTAATTTTTTTCCTTTCATTTCCTGAGCACAAAAGATTCCAGCGAAGCGAAACAAAACAAAAAAATAATTTTGAGTGGCGTTTATTTCTTTTTTATGCTTTGGTCCAAGTTTCTGTCTTCGCGATCAAGATAAAGTGAAAATTTCAACGGATTTGAAATCTGCGAGAAATTTTGCGCTATAGCTTTTCCTTAGGTAGTCCAAATTTTGTGCGAAGCCCGAATTTTAAAATTTAATCTAAAACTTTTAACTACACAACAAAAGTTTTCCAACGCATTGGAGACGTATTCATTCCTTAAGGATCAGTGAGGTGGAAGGAATAAGGCGATATGCCCGAGTCATGTCGGTTGGATGTGGTACTCATTCTTTAAAAAGTATTGTTTTTTCTTTTTAATGTTTTCAGTATAAGTAATGACACAAAAAGAATTGTCACGGACAACGCCGTTCTGGCCTGCTAGTAAATGGTAAAATAAATATTTAGAAATGGAATTGGCAGTTATGTTTTGTTCATGGATTAGTATTTTGAAAAATGCATTTGTGAATGAAACTACTTATTACAATTGAGCTTGAAACTAGTATTATAGTAATATAAGACAATGGATCCAGTAATTATAAGTGTATAATGTATCTTTTGAAAATGTCAACTGGATAGTTTTGTTTGCAAGTTGAATTATATGATATTTTTTACTAGTTGCTTGAAGAACAGAAAGCTGAAGCTAATGGAATTCTGAAAACATACGATGACATAATTTCTCACTTAAACGATGCAAGTACAAGTTTATAAGTACTATTTTATGTTATCGATTTATTTGTCTTATTTCAAATTGTGCATTGAAACCATTTTCTTGTGATAATATTTAATCTTATAAACAAAATCTGTATTTTCAAACTGTATAATTTTGTATGTAGTTATTTATGTCCATTTTTACAATAAATTTATTTGAAAAGTGTTAGATAAAATTGTTGGTTTCCAACAGTAAATTTACTATTATATATGCATGGCTAAAATGCAGAATGACTAAAATACAAGCTGGGTTGTGTACGGGGCACAACTGGGCAATCGCTTAAGGCGTGAGTCGTTTTTGTGTGATTGGAGAAAGGTTAAAGTACAGCTACACTCTGCGTTTATGAGCGGTGGCAACGGCCTTGGCGATTCTTTTGGCGCTCTTCTAGTAGCGAGTTTTACTAGCATACTGCTAGCGACTTCTTCTAGCATTGTATTTACATCGATGTCTCTTCCCATCGAGTGTGACAATAACATTGTCATTTCTTCTCATTCCATCGTTTGATGTTCCAAAGGTTATAAATGTAAAATATCACTTTAGTAGACTATATGGAAATGTACTTCAAGATGAACTTAAGTTACAAATAGTCTATAAGTTATTTGTTTTTAATAACAATGATATAGAAATCATCGGTAGCTGGACTCATATTGGGTAAGAACATTTGTTACCTATAGTCAACTAGTACGTATACTATAGTTTCTTTCATAATGCAATTGCCTTTTTTGCGTAAATGGCAATCTCGATGAAACTGATCCTTCGTTTATGGGATTCATTGTCATTTCTTCTCATTCCATCGTTTGATGTGTGTTCCAAAGGTTAAATGTACAATATCACTTTAGTAGGCTATATGGAAATGTACTTCAAGATGAACTTAAGTTACAAATAGTCTATAAACTATTTGTTTTTAATAACAACGATATAGAAATCATCGGTAGCTGGACTCATATTGGGTAAGAACATTTGTTACCTATAGTCAACTAGTACGTATACTATAGTTTCTTTCATAATGCAATTGCCTTTTTTGCGTAAATGGCAATCTCGATGAAACTGATCCTTCGTTTATGGGATTCATTGTCATTTCTTCTCATTCCATCGTTTGATGTGTGTTCCAAAGGTTAAATGTACAATATCACTTTAGTAGGCTATATGGAAATGTACTTCAAGATGAACTTAAGTTACAAATAGTCTATAAACTATTTGTTTTTAATAACAACGATATAGAAATCATCGGTAGCTGGACTCATATTGGGTAAGAACATTTGTTACCTATAGTCAACTAGTACGTATACTATAGTTTCTTTCATAATGCAATTGCCTTTTTTGCGTAAATGGCAATCTCGATGAAACTGATCCTTCGTTTATGGGATTCATTGTCATTTCTTCTCATTCCATCGTTTGATGTGTGTTCCAAAGGTTAAATGTACAATATCACTTTAGTAGGCTATATGGAAATGTACTTCAAGATGAACTTAAGTTACAAATAGTCTATAAGCTACTTGTTTTTAATAACAACGATATAGAAATCATCGGTAGCTGGACTCATATTGGGTAAGAACATTTGTTACCTATAGTCAACTAGTACGTATACTGTAGTTTCTTTCATAATGCAAGGGCCTTTTTTGCGTAAATGGCAATCTCGATGAAACTGATCCTTTGTTTATAGGATCCAGTGGCGGCAATCCTTCGGATCTTAAGATAGTAAATACTTCAATACTTTAGTAGCTAAGCATATCCATTTTTACCTTGGACAAAGCCAATACCCTATTAATAAGACATTAACATTTAATGATCGGCGACAGGATACACAATTGAACGATGTGACACCTTCACTTGGAAGTTCTTTTAACAAAGCGAAATGTTTTAAAATGGATACTAATCTCTCACAAAGCATAAGCGAACACAGACATTACAAACTTAACCAAACTCATTCTTGACAAAGTGCCAATTCGTAATGGATATCGACCGACTGCCATCTTTTTGCAAGCTCTTCAGAACGAGTGTGACATTTATATTGTCATTTATTCTCATTCCCATCGCTTGATATTCCAAAGTTATCACATTCCAAGTCGATATCTATTGGTTCAGGCAGCGGCATACTCGAAGTACTCGCGCCGGCACTTTCGCACTTGACTTCCTACGCTCTCTTATGGAACTGCTTCGTTAGGAAGTAGTCAATTGGGATATCCCGATTCCTTTTGAATTTTTTTTTCAATGGATTATGCGTTCTTACATTTCTGTTCATGATACCTTTGCAATCTTTTCGACATTAAGAAAATTTTCTCTGACTCAGCATACTTATCAGTTTTATAACTTCTAAATTTTTTATTTCATCGATTAATATTGCCAAATAATATTGTAGATCCTGTTATTCGGATTTTAAGATTTATTGATATCAAAGATACTTTTCAAAAGCAGAATTGTTTTGCGCTTCTGTCTCATGTATAAAATATTTGGACTCTTAAGATTTTAACTCATAAATCGGTTTAAAATGGATAAATGGATATAATTTTTTCAAATCATTTTTATATGTTCTTTGTTTAGATTTATATCACTAATTATTTCTGTCAAGTAAATTTCACCCTTTGTTCTTATAATGCTATAACCTTATACTCAATGAAAATAATTTTCTTATGTTTTGAAAATAGGCAGTTTGTATAAATTATTATTCTGTTATTGTTTTTTATAAAATATTTGTAAAATTGATATAAATATTTTTAACAGTTAGTTGTAAATTTAAAGGAAATTATTTTGTTTTCTAACCCTAGTTTTAAATGTAATGTGTTTTTCTCTAGGGTTTAAATAATAAAGATAAAGCATACAGGGAGAAATCTGAGACTCAAAGTATGCAACATGAACTGATAAGGAAAAGAATTGAGGAACTAATTTCTGAACTGAACAGAGTTGGAAAAGAAGAAATAAGTGCTATAAGGGTAATTTGTTCATAAGTTTCAGCAAGGTATTACAAGTTAATCAGATGCAATATTTGCTTAATTTCAGATTCTAAAATATATATATTGTTTCCACATGTCTATATCTTCCCTCTCAAAATTGTGATTTTTTTCTTAAATCATTATCCACAATAGTCTATAATGCCTGATAGGTGATTAGTGAAAAATAAAGTTAATTTTTTAAAGCATTTTCTGCAAAATTTCTTTCAGTTGGGAATGGTAAAAATGTACATAAAACACTAAATCGCTGCTTTAAATTTATTAAGCAGTGATACATCAAACTTGAAACCTTTGAAGCTGCTATCATCAAAAGTTTTTTATTTTACGAACATCACAGCACATACACGTTACAACGACACGAAGCATACTACTAGCATACAAAGAAGTAAGCGTAATATACAAATGTTGAACTGAAACTAAAAGTAACCAATATTATTTTAAATATAGATTCATTCTCGAAGTGAGATATTGTTTCTTTTTAGGATATCTTATCGACTTATAAAATATACTAGGGGGCCCGCCCCCTGCTCGCTAACGCTCGCCAACCCCCAGAGGATTGCTTCGCAATCCTCATTGGTTCGCTGCGCGAACTTATGCTCGCTTCGCTCGCATCAATGAAGACATGTGTCCTAGCAGAAGGAATTGTTTACAAAATATGATATTCCAAAAAAATATTTTTCAAATCAAAATTTTATGCTGTTTTTCAGAAAAGATATTTACAGTACCTCTGGAATCAGAATTCAAATGGAAACTTTGAGCAAATTTTGACTCGAAATGTGAGCGTTGATTTGGAAATTGAAAACCCAGCATGTTGGTTGTGTGTAGATTTACCCAGCACTCGAGCCACCCACGCTTTTTCATTGAGTTTGTTGTCGAAAGTTGTAATGTAAGCGTCTTGTTGAACTATAATAGTTTGCCCCGAAACGGACCTTTTTTTTAAAATGACCATGAAAAGATCCTCCGTTTACTTTGATTTCTATTATTTACTGCAACAGCTCGACTAAAATTCATTTTTTTTTTAAATAAAATTTCATCCGATAACGCTATAAATTCAATTGAAGCGCGAGGCTTTGGTATAAACAAAGAATCGTACAATGTTGCCAAAACGCGAAAACAAATAACGTCTTTTTTGCGTGCCACGTAAGAGAATTATATATATAGATGTTGTGTGTGAAATATATATATGCATTTTTATAAAAAATTCTAATTAAAAACTTAATACTCAACACTTTTGCTTTTATTTAAATAAAATATAATAATTCAGACTAATATGCAGTCATTTCAAAATTCTGAACAAATTATTTAGTACCTGTAGATATAAGTACTTTGTTGCTTAAAAGTAAATCAGGTTTGTTTTCAAAATTTTTAAATTTGAATGTATAATTAATTTAATAAGATGGATGTTGGTGAATAAAGTGAATGTGCTTGCTTTCAGAAAGCCATTGTGAATCATTCCAAATATGTGTCTGATGAATTATGGAAAAGTAATGGTAACTTCATTGATACAGATGAGGCTGACAAAGTAGGTTCAATAAATTTAATAATTTTCTCATTGTCATAATTTAAAAATGTTTCCTCCTGAAATTTAAAATATATTTGATTGATACTGTTCAGACAATAACCTAAAAATTACGTTTTGTTTCTCTTATTCCATTATTTTAATTGTTGATTGTGAAATGAAGAATATATACATGTTACAAGAGAAATTTTGATGAATGAGTTTAGTACCCTTAATTTTATATCTGTTAAATAATAATTTTATAAACAGATTAGATAAAAACACCCCGAATAGTTAGTTATAAAAAGATAGTTACATATATGTGTGAGTCCATTTTCTTTTATTTTGCATTGTGAAATTGTTATGATTGTTATGTTTACTAAGGAAGAACATCTAGAACGTTTTACCCTAAATTATAAAAACATGTTCAGACATACTTATTAGAAGAGTATTAGCGTATTTTCTAACTCAAGATAATTTTATTTTTCAGCCCTTTGATTCATATTTATGGAAAATACCTTCAGAGATGATAAGTTTACAACAACTGGAAGAAGCTTTTGTAATTGATCAAAAGGAAACTTTTAAACTGAGGCGAAAACTGCTCTCAGACGTTTGTGTAAGTACACATGGTTACAAACTGATTTTTGGTAATTAACTTAACACTTATTAGCTAACAAATTACTGTTTACTGTTTAACAAAACACTTATTACTTAACAAAATACTGTTAAGGTCAATAACTATTTTTGACCGTAAGTATAAGACGGTTTATTTGTAAATACTACTGGGAAACATTTGGTAGTATAAAAGTATATGTACATATTTTATTTATAAATTGAACTATATTATAACAATGCAAAGTTTGTCAAAAAGCCTAAACGTGATCAATACAACTCAAATTCATACGCGTTATATTGAAAATTATGACAAATTTATTAAACATTATGAGTAGTACCGCATTTTATTAACAACAAATACAATTTTTCATACAAAATTAATTACTGATCGTTTTTTCATAATGACTGTACTTCTCTGGAGTTGTCTGATGTCCCGTTTTTCTCTGTATCAAAACTGACACCTAGCAATTCAGTTGACCGTACTTTGGCTTTCAACAGTTTCTTAGCTTCATAAGACAAGGCATTTTTATCGTTTGGTTGCGTGAAGTGGGAATTGCCAATAAAAAGATCTGAAGATTCTAAGAGGAAATATCAAATTATCATTTGTTATTTTCCTCGACATTTTCTGTAGAACATCATAAAAACTTAAAATCCTTGTTTTTGCCTCTTGAGCTTTTGATAGTTGTCCAATCGGCTGTTTTGAGTAGGATACAATATAGAGGCTTCATGCAGCAGTATCTTACGAACCGATACTGATACGTAAAACTAGTGGTATTTATTTGGTAATTAACTTGAACAGTTTCTCTTCAATACGTATCAAATATCTTTACATTTATATTGAATCCTGAAGCCATGAAATCTGTAAAATAGTTTCAAAATGTTTCATAAGATTTTCTTTAACTCTTGTAATTTTTACCAAATGCAAAGTATAAAGAAGCGTGGAGCACAGTTCCATCATTAAATGCAGATTTTTACACTGCACATAATATTGCTTTAATTGTTGTATAATATTACGGACAAGACCAAAACTATTATTAAATAGCAAATATACAGAATATGACACTGAAATCATAAATTCATCGTAAACATGTGCGGAAATTTGCTTAAAATGTATGGTACATATGTTACTTTGTAAAGTTCCTTTTAAAAATTAACTCCAATGGTAAGCTTTATCATTTGTTTGTAATTTTGTGTACTTAGTCTAAGATGTATGACAAATAATGTAAACAAAGAGCTATCACTGCTTGATAATTTTACTTCTATTGCTATATTTATTAGCGTAACCCATACTCTAAATGTAAGTTTTATCCATTTTAGAAACTCAGAAATGAATTAGAGAAGGAGAAACTGGATTATAACCTTAAGAAACAAATTTTTGAGCAAGAAACCTTTTATTTGAAAGGAAACTACTTCAAGAATATGCCTATTCTTGCAACAATGAAGAGGAGGTGTATTGCACTTCGTGATAAAAGAGATAAATTGTGCATACAGTTGAAAGAAATCGACGATCAACTGGCAAAAGAGACAGAAATAAAACAAAAACAAACTTCTCGAAAGCAAACCTGTAAATTAGAGGAGAGGTTGAATACATTCTTAAATTCCTATGTTGTGCTCAAGTTATTTTTCCTTGCACACTATTGTTTTTATAGTACATTATCATTTCTCTTTTCCTTTTCTTAGTTCATCTTCTGGCATGATTCTTGAAATGCACCATTTAAAAATAATCTAAATGGGGTATGGATATTTTCACTATATTGTATTTATACATTTACGTACTCTTATTTTACATAGTTACTCTTGTATATGTATAGATATTTTTTTATATTTATATAACGATATGGACTCCCCATTACGGGGTTCACTCAAAATTGTCGGAAAGTATTTTTCATAGATATAGGCAGACAAAAGATCTACTTCAAAGCCTATAGACCTGATTAACTGCTGTTTGTTTTCTTTAAATTCCGTTCTGAAGTTACGTCCCTTTAAAACAAAAATCAGAAAACCCCAAAAAAAAAAATTCTTTATATATATAATTTTAAAAACACAGGAATTTCAAAAAAATTACCACAAAAGTGTTAAAAAAAATGAAGAAATATTGGTGGATCAGGGCGTCATCAGGGAAGAGCCTGACGCAGACAACATAAAATGGTGTTTTCTACATATGAGCAGCATTAGGCTGAAAAAATTGCTCATACACTCTCCTAGAAAGCAAGAAAAACAAAATAACAAAACAGAGCAAGAACTACACGAAATCAAACCCGCAGCAGCAGCCGGGAGATCAACAACACCAAACTTAAAAAATGCCACCAATTACACAATCCAACTAAATGCTAACAACCAAACTTCCGTTGCAACAAGTCCATAAATATAGTTTCGAGTTTCCGTTTCTGGTTTAATGCAACCCTACTGTTTGGTTCTTTTTTTTGTTTTGTTATTTTGTGTGTTTTATTATACATATAAGAGCCTGAGAAATAAGCACATTACCCTCTCGTTAGATAATTTTCTGTAAAACAGGAGTAGGTAGTGGTTTAAAATTACACTTGTTATGAAAAACTTATGCCATCGATGGTGTTTGGGTAAAAGATGGTAACTCAAATCTGCAAAACATTAATGAACCGAAATAAGTTTCTGCCTGTTTGAACTTGTTCTCTGCATTTAATTGTGTGGCATTATATCTCCACTGTTTAATTAATATTTATTAGTATCTCAATTTTCAAAAAACATATATTTCTAAAAGAAAAAAATATATTTTGGGGTTAAAGCAAACGATTATTAGTGGTTTGCAATATTTTTCTTTACTTCAGGTAGAAATATATTTTCAAGATTAATTTTTTATGGGAGGGGGGGATATAAAATTTTGTGTAGTTAAAAATTTCTTTTCTTCAGATACACGTAATACCACATTTCTCTCTCTGCCATAAAATTTTTGCATGTGGAAAAGTTACCTTTTAACTTTAAAATCGTATCTTGTTATAGGTATTCGCGAGAATATTTTTCCAAGTGCAAAACAATTTTTGAAGAGAAGGATGGAGAAATTAAATGTCTTCTTTCAGAAATCTTCGATATTCAAAAGATCGTTTTTGAACACATAATTGAATTGCCATGGAAAGAACATCCTTTGTAAGTATAAACCGATTCAACGAAACAAAACTTCTTGGTTACTTAGTAAGAATTGAAAAACCTCCAAAACAATGACTAATAACGATTTGGAAATTTCGTCAACGCAATCTTAGTCATTGCTTTGTAGGTTTATCTACCTTTGCTATCAATTTTCCATCATGTTTACTCACCTTTACTTATGTAGATCCATGAAATGCATATTTTTTTAAATCACCCTATACACATCTTGTTTTAAAAATTTAAGAAGGAAGGAATGATGAAACTGCTAATTTCTATGCGTTAATGTGATTAATTAATGCCTGTAATTTGATGTTTAGTATATATAACGGATTTATTTTGTCCCTACTGATTATTCTTTCCTACCAAGTTCTAATTAAACGTTCCGTTTAATATTAAAAGCAATCAATTTCAAAAACACTTTGGACTGATACTTCTTGTTAGCCAAGAGTTCTACCAACGTGCAACCTGTTTGGTGGAAGGCGATCCTGTTTATACTCCAAACAGCTAGCAGGAAAACAAATTTTGAGAACAGAAAACTTATATTTTGTTGTACCTACAATTTGTTTTCTGTAGTAGTGTATCCCAGGAAGAATTGCGAAGAACCTGTGGGCATTGTTGTAAACATCACATATCTTTCGAAAACGAAAATTGATTCATTTGTAAATTTCACAAAAAATCTTATTTCGCCTTACAATTCACCCATTTCCATACACTGTACGGGCAAATCGTATAAGTTTACTGGTGTGAAAACATAAACTTTCCCTTTACTATAGTGAAAGTTTAACTTAATGAGAAATAATGTTGAAATTAAGAACACTTAATGGATGCCTAATTAGTTTGAAGGATTTAAAATTTAACATTTAGTTATTGGGTTAATAAATGTATTTGAACTTCCATACTGCGCCAACATGAGGACATTTGAGTCCACGATATATTTAACGTGCACCAGCTCTACGTATACGACGATAAAGTAAACAAACTCAATCTCTCTGTCACTTAATAAAACTTTCAACTCTTTTCAAAAGAAAAATTTATAAAATTTTTAAAAATTTGTACTTAGTATATAACATTTATAATCATCTAAATGTTTTAATATTAACTCTCATAAAAATAAATTGGCTTTCTATACAGCACTCGAGGTTCTGATGCTTTGTAGTAGACTTCTTCTACACCCTGTTTGCAAAGCAGCTTAATACCCTAAAATCCCCTATGTCGAGAGTTATGAATTACTAAGTTTACCAAACCTAGTAATCAAACAGAAAATATTTCCAAGTTATAGCAGGTTGCAGTGATTTTTTGGAGCTATACTGCTGCTTTTCAAGTTACGCCGTTATATGTTGAATTTTGCAAACGATAATTTGTTTTCAAAACTAATTTGCACCTTGCACATATTGTCATAACGTCACATTTATATGTATTGACATTTCAATTACATCAACACGAAGTTTATTACAGAATTAACAGACATCCTATTAGAGACAAAAGGTAAAATGTTATATTTAATAACTGCCGCTTTCTAAAATTGGAATTATGATCAATTACAAAAATGAGCTTGTAACAATGTACAATCACGGAAAAAACAGAACCACTCCTCTTCATTCAAACAATTTTAAGAGTAGATCATAGCATTCGACATGGAATAATGTATTCTATGATATAAATTCATGTGCATAAAATTTGCATAAGGGGCCCGTCTTCATATTAAATTGAGCACTTATTTTATAATTTCTAATAACCACTATTTCAACACAAACTTTCGTATCTATGTCATAATTTAAGTTCAGGTACAGTTTCGTGTCATTCATGATTACAGAAAGTTTGGAGCACCTAATGTTAAATCACTTTCTAATATTTTTATGGATATCTTCCTAAATAATATTCTTACACACTGATACCTTGTAGGATGTTGCTGTTAAGATATATCCAAATAAAATATACGTTTCAGTTTTTAAATAATTTTTAACATGCAAGATTAATTATTAAATTAATATTTTTTCGAAAAGAATTATGAATAGAAGCCTTGATATATTTTGAAAGAAATCGATTCACTTTTAATCCATACATATAAAAGGATGTTTGCGTGCATATTCTATATACAAATCTACACCGTTTGACCAATCCACACCAAATTTGGTACACTTATACTTTAGAACACTGCGGAAAATATGGGCTATTTCTTTCCTATCTTCAGACCAATCTGTAGCCATGAAAATTGGCACACATGTAGTTCTAAAACTACCCCTCGAAGCCCCAATTTTAAAATCTAACGTTTGCTTTCCTGCAATAAATGGACATGGACAAGGAAACACGTTCTACAGGGTTTGTGTATTTGAGTGAACACAGGGAAATGTCGTGGTTATAATTTAGCTTTCGCTGTAGGGGTAAATAGTAGTAATAGATATGGGGGGGGGTTGCATAGATGTAAAATAATTATTGGAAACACATGAATGATTCTGGGCACATGCTTTTAAAGATTGTTAAATGCTTTTTGTAACTCTAAAGAAAATCACTCTAAATTTCAATATACCAAGTATTATTTTTATTAAAAAATCAAGTTTTTATCTTCTACAATAAAGTCAAAAATTATCAAAATATTAAGACAATGGCACTGAAAATATTTGTTACATTTTAACTACAAAAATAATTATCATAAAATTTTCCAGCTCTTTCCTCTGGATAGGTTTTTCGTTACACTTATATTTTCGTCAATACGGTGATTTAAAGGGGTAATCAAAAGTTGAAAAAATTATGACAAACCTGAGAACTGGTATATTTTTGAGAAACGCTAAGAAATATCCTTTATGTAATCTAACGCACATTTTCTTCTACCTGTCATGTGTGGTACAGCTGAACAATGATCCATCTAATTGTAGAGACAGGGAAAACTGTTTTTAAAAGTCTGCTATTGCTAATTTCCGATAACTGTTATCATGAAAAGTTTATTTAAGCTATTGAATGAATTTAACCGTTATAAATTGAACAGTAAATATTGATTACCATTCTTTCCAAATTTCTCGTCCATCTTGCTAATAACGAGGTAATAACCAAGAGGGTCAAGGTCCAAATTGCAATTTTCTTTTAGTTAAGCAACAAATGAGCAGTTCCTGATTAACTACAAATAATCTCAATCTAAGAATAGCAACTTTCAATGTGTTTATGCAAAAAATTGGTTTATGAATACCGCCCCTTAAACGTTTCTGCATTTGATTTTGTAGGACGTTATTTCAATTGAATGATATCCGACTTTGAATAATGATCGAAATAATGGGGTAGGTTCTTTTTTTTCAGTGATCGTACATGTTAACTTCTAGAAGTTTTGAGGAAACAAATGCACATTTGTCAACAAATGCATTCAGTTGTAAGTTCATTCACATATTTACTCATTTTTGTTATTTAAACCAGTAAAACCTGCTGGCTTAATTAACAAAAATTAATAAATATGAACTTAGAACTATGGAATACATGTTGATTTTTGATTAATTAATGTTGAATGTTATTTTAAACTATAAAGTAAGTAAATTAACGTTTTTTGCAAATTAGTTGAAATGCTGCTTCTTGAAATTTTCTTGTTTTCAGAAAGAAGCAACTAAGGAACCTTCCAACATATAACGAGCAACATTGGAATGCATTTTTAGAGCATGTGATGGAAGATCACTTCATGGATGAAATATTATTATTAATGAACCTATATTGGTATGAAGTATAGCCATTCTTTTTAAAGATAACTTGTTTCAAATTTATCAGTAGTGTAAGACATATACTGAGGTACAAATGATTTTAGTAAGAACTTCAAATACTTTTCATTTGCATGGATATATTTCTGTCAGTGATAGAAATGCATTTCATGCAAAAATAAAAATGTTAAAAATTCAGTTTAAATAACTACTATAAAATGATTTATTTATTACACTAAAAAGCAGAAACCCTATTTCCTCAATTAGTGCTGGGTTATTATGGGCTGGTCTATTATCCTTGGATAAAACTTAGCCAACCCAGTAATTAAGTTTTTAAAGTATATATTAAGTACATTAAGGAATCGCATGAAATTATTAATATCAGCATACAGATGGGGGTAACCTACCTTATATTAATTTAGCATTATTCTAATTCAAAAAAAAAATATCATTCTTTAGAAATTAACTCATTTTACAAATATCTTACACTAGATTCTGCTAAAATATTATATATTTAATAACTAATAAGTCTATTTTATATTACTTCTCTTTTCCCTAGGCAAAATCTGCTAACACTTAAGAAGTTGAAAAGAAAAAGACAAAACCTCATTTCAGAATCTAAGGAACTTCATCTTTTTCTTCAAAGCTATTACAAATTTCGAAATGGGAACAAATGAGTACCTGTGTAATCTCACTATAAACCTCCACGAAATCTGAAGAAAATATCAACAAACCACCCAGCAGAAAATATTTTCCGAAATGTATCATTTACAAGATTATCATTTTTTTTTTTAAATAAAATCTTTCAAGACTTTTTTTTGGTACCAAGTAGAGTATATTTTAAATTATAAAGAACATTAACTTGTATGTATATATGCACTATTCGTTTTGTTATTACATTGGAAATCATATTTAAATACGATTAGTCCGATAAGCATAAGTTTCCAGGAGACATTTTGAGGTTACAATGGGAGGGTGGAAGTTCAATAGTTGTCATTCTTCTATTAGAAAATTACTTTTTCTTCCAGCCATTCATTTCCCATATGTTAGCATATTTTGTAAGTACAAAGTTTAGAATTTTAGTGCGATATACTACTTTATCATGCAAATCACATGGATGTTCTTTTAAAATTCATCAAAAGTATTTCGTTACAGCAGAGTGAAAATTTCAACGGATTTCAAATCAGCGTAAAATCCTATGCCAGATCGATACCAAAAAAAGATTTAAATTTTTTACCATTTGATTATTTATTAAATAAGTAATTATTTATTTAACAGGCATGAGAATGCAAAATTTCAAAAAAGAGGAAAACCAAAATATGAAATTAAATACACGCGAGTCATGTCTGTGCACAGGATTTCGCAATAGTACATTAGCCCGGAGCTATAATACTAATTGATTTATGAATTCATAAATACTTAATGGTAGACCATAAATCGGGAAAAGGGATTAATTTCGAACATTTGCTGAATATCTGCCATCCGAAATAACAACATCAAGGTAGATGTCTTTCTATATTAAAAAAAAGTTATCGCGTTGCAGGATGGAAAACTCGCTTTTTTACCCTCGATTCTTAAAAGTGTTTCACGAGAAAATGCAGAAAAGAAAATTACGAAACTAACATGTTTTGTTCAAAATTGTACAAGGAACAAGATGAAAGAGATTATTTTCCGATGCAGCTATTAGTTTGGGGTGCATTAAGCGAAATTTCTAACGCGAGTGAAAAAAAAAAGTACAAATTTATATATATTTTACTATTAGTTTTTAAATTTGAAAACATCGCAGGAAATCTTAGAATGTATTCTTTCTGACTGTACAATTATTTTTGAAATTGGCTCATAAATAAATTCGATGCGATGAAAAGCATGATTTTTCGATAGTGTATAAATTGTTCCTCGCGCAGAGATCCAAAGTCAAACGGCCTTCATGAAACCGAGGCTCACGGGAATGAAAGCCTCGATGAAACTCGCCGTGACGTCAATGAACGGAGGCGAGTAGGGGGTGGAGGTTTCGCCGTCGCAGGAGATTGACTCTGCGAAAGGAGTGCTGGTTTGCGAAGCTAACTAAATGGGATCTACGAAAGGAGTGTTGGTTAGCAAAACAAACTAAATGAGATGATTTTGTAAATTTTTTTTTTCCTTTGCTATAAAAAAAATCGTGGTAGCTAAAAAATAACAAATAAAGATCTGCGTTGTACGAGGGCTGTTCAATAAAGAATGATCATAATGTTTTAAAGGTGATATATTAAAACAATCAAGAAAAATAAAATTCATATTGAATGTGTATCGGGATAAGTGGAGAATAGATAGCGCAAGTTTCACGGTCATGACGTCATTGCTGAGACCTCGGCAGCCCGTCAAGAACGCCTAGTTTTACTTTCGCCTACGTCAAAAATGGATGCGACACGCGAAGTGCAATACACTGCATTGAAATTTTGTTTTCGCCTTAAAATATCGTCAGCTGAAGTCTGATGCTGCAGGAAGATTATGGGGAGAGTCATGTGTGTTCCCCATCCTGCATATAGTCCTGATTTAGCACCATGCGATTTTTTTTTATTTTCCCGAATTTGAAGAACCATTTCCGGAAAAAGTGGTTTTCATCATCACAGGTAGTGGTAAAAGTTGCGTAGGCGATTTTGAAGGACCTGTCAAAAAATGGCTTCCAGCATGTGTTTGAAGACAGGAAAAGAGGTAGGATAAGTGCATTGCATGTAATGGGGAGTATTTTGAGAACGACCATAACAATTTGAAGGATTAGTACAGAAAATTATTTTTTATTAATTTATGATCATTCTTTATTGAACAGCCCTCGTACATTTAAGAAACACGCATTATTTAAAACAAGAATTTGCATACCTCTACGATTATAAAAGGAAGTGCTTGTATGTCTGTTTGTTTCTTGCACGCAAAGTCCTGACGAATCTATGCCACTTGCAGGAATGGGTAGTCCGAATTTTTTGCAATTTTTTCTATCTCCTAGACCGTTAAAGACAGACTAAAAAATTCAACGGATTTGAAATCTGCGGAAAATTTTACTTTAGATCGTTACCTAAAAATGATATTCTTTAATATAAATAATTTTTAAATTGAATATGTCTTTTATATGTCCGCTAGAGATTGTGACGTCACGTGAACATTCGCTTTCCAAAAATAAATAGATTGCATATTCTGCCCTTCGCGGAAAAAAAAAAGCAGATTACATTTCCTGCCCTTTTCCATTTCAGCGAATGAGAGCAAAAAAAAAAAAAACATTATTACTGGGATTGTTAATTTCTTTCTCGTAAAATCTTAATCGTTAAAGATAAACTGAAAAATTTCAACTGATTTGAAATCTGCGGAAAATTTTACACCATATTAATACCTTACATCACCACACCTTAGTCCAGAAAAACTGCAGCAAAAGTAGAAATAAAGGGGCATTTGATTCCTCTAAATAATGATGACAGCATATATGACCTAGATTGTCACAGAAGTTCGCAACAAAAAAGGATGCAAGGGATTGATTGTAACATCAGAAACAAGAATGGGTATTTGGAATTGAACTTAAAATGCACAAAATCATTTTTGTTTTAAATCATACTGAATTTTAATTTCGCTAAAAAAATAAATTAGAAATGAAAGTTATCTTCAGGACACAAAAGGTTTTGAGAAATTCCTCATTAATTAAAAAAAAACGTTAAATTCCCAGATTTTGCAAAATTATTTTGTTCTTAAGTACCTCTAAGGAAGAAAAACATTAACTAATTAAAAAATATAACATAAGGACCTAGATAAATTCAGCAAGTAGATTAGAATTATTCGCTCCCTCGCAGTTTGAAACTTTAGTTTTCAATCTTTATACATGACCAGTCACCTTATTCCCAAAAAAAATCAGAGCAGAAATCGCAAAATTAATTATTACAAGATTCTCATTAGGCTTTTCATTACGGCATCGAAAAGCTAAGTACCGTGGTGAAAAATCGCATGTGCGCATAAATAAACATCGGAGTCGTTGTCGGTTCAAACCAAAACCAAAATTTTCCCCCAATGATGCTAAAAAACCCCACGAAATTTCCGCTGGAAATACTGATTAGTAGGGCATTTTTTTGCAACAAAAACTTTCTGCATAAATGCAACCTCCTGCAACTTTTAAAAATTAGCTTAAAATTAATTAATATGAAACTATTATTTCATTTTTTACCCTCTGAACCAACCCTTCGATCACATGTGTCTGATTTTGCGAACGCGAAGTATTGCGGATCAAACAAGAAGTTCATGGAAAGAATCTGTACGTCCTAACAGACGAAAGTGAAATAAATGGCAGGAAGTACTTTTAACACATTGGTTGGCACTCTTGATAATGCAGAGGAAACTTGCTTATCAACTACAGAGTTAGCGAGTCGTCGATCATCAATATGTTGTTCGAATTGTAAATTTGACGTTTTAAAATCTCTGAATGTTGAGCGAAAGGATTTGGCGCTTTTGCATCCAATACAGCACATTATATAAATGGAGCTGGGGCAGTTTTTCAATGTTAAAGAAATTACTGGCCAAGGATCGGTCATTCAACGTTCTTCTGTATTTAAGAATGTATTATAATACTGTTATACACGACTAAAATTGTCAATATATTTTGAATTTTTTCATTTGTTAAGCATAATTTTAGAATTTAGTGCATCAAAAATAAATGCAACTTTAGGGAATGATAAATGCAACTTTAGGGAATGATAAATGCAACTTTAGGGAATGATAAATGCAACTTGTCCCATTTTTGCTGCAACAAAAAAGTTGCCCTACTGATTAGGCAACTAACTTGGATATCGCGCATGCGCTAAGAAAGCATCGAAATCGTTGGCGCTGATCCAGAGTTGCCAAGTGCTCCAGAACTTCCCCGCCAAAGCATCGAAAATCCGCGTAATCTTTGGTTCACTCCAGAAATCGCGTCAATGCAGGGAAATTTCCCTTATGAAAAGGGAAATTTTTTACATTTTCGGTAATGGTAATTTTAGTTAACGTCGTACTAGAGCAACACAACGGGCTATTGACGACGGTCCGGAATCAGTCCCTTAAGGGAAAGATTCGAGGACAACACCTCGTAATTTTGAACCACGGTCAGATGACGAAGCAACACCTGAGCTGGCACCCCACTCTCCAAACTTCCACGCCAACCCAACGTGAGGACTTTCGGCCACGACAGATTTAAGGTGCACCAGCCGCCTCTACACCATACGTTTACAAACACCCATGCCCGGACCCGGATTCGAACCAGGAACCTTCCGATCTAGAGGCTAACACCTTAACCACTATACCGGTTGGTCGGCTCAATGATTAAAGGATAAAACCTTTCCACATGTATATACGTAATTTTTTATCCTTAAAACAGTACAAAGTCCAAAATCCTCCGGTCCTCGGCCATTCCGGGTTATTTGCATTTTTTTTTTGTCAAAAAAACATTAATCTTAACTCCCTTGTGCGAATTTTGCGTTTGCAATACTAAAATAGTAGATATATAAATAGCGTTGTTTCTTCAATTAGCTCCAGGTTTACCTCCTTGTTCTTTAAAATTGTCAACAAAAAAAATGGAAAAAAGCTAGAAAAACAAAACAAAAAAAAATCTGATTAACAAAACGTCCGAATTTGGGACTTATAAGAAATTATTCGTACTAATAGGAAATTTTATGACTGGTTTTAAAGAAAAATATGCAGTTCTTTTATTTTCGCGTTGCTCCTGAAGCAGCCTCAAAACTCCTTAAATTTTAAGAGAATGCTCCTGAAGCTGCTCAGAAAAGGAAAAGGTTAGCAACCCTGCTGATCAACAACATCGGGACAGCGGAAAATCGTGAGATCGGGGAAAATTGCAATGTCACGATGACCGCGAGACTTGCGCTAGCTAAGGGATAGCTGTGAGATCGGGAAAAATCGCGATGTCATGATGCATCGCCATCGTAAAACCGATATGGTGATGTCGACCTCACATCGCCCAGGCCTAGCCTAGTATACAGGGGTGAAAACAGCCAAAATGTAAAAAAGAGGAAAATATACGTAGCGTTATTTTGAACTACAAAAACAGCTGAATAAGAATACTATATTTGTGTACTAATGTGTGTACAGAACAGTGGTGCAGCCAGAAATTTTTTCTGAGGGGGGTAGGCAAATTTTTAGACTGATAAAACCCTACAAAGTCCACTAAAACCAATAAAATTTGTCTTTGGAAGTAGGGAGGTTAACCCATATCCTCCCATGGCTGCGCTCCTAGTACAGAATATGTGTTTACACGATAAGCATGTATTTTTGCCTATTATTTAGGTTAAAAGCTCTACAAAGTCCACATAAAAACCAATGAAATTTGTCTTTCGAAAAGTGGGAGGGGGAACCTTACGTGTAAATTCAAATTGTGTAAAAGAGAAAAAATATCTAGGCAACTGTAAACAGTATAAATAAGTTGTATGAAGTTGAAAATGTTATTTTTATGAATATTTTTGAACAGCTCACCAATGGTGAGATTTATGAGTTACAATTTTTACAAAACCTTGACACAAAAATGAATTTAACAGGAAATAAAATTGCTGTTACAAAAGAATAAATCAAATAAATACTATTTTTATTAAATAGCATAAATTTATCTGAAAAAAAAAGTAGACATCAAAAATAAAAATGGTACAGCTTCAGTCTACGTTTATAGCAAAGGCAACGGACTTGGCGCTTTTTGGCGCACTTCTAGTAGCGAGTAATAACAGGTTCAAGTTCCCCATCTGCATAACGGTTATTGCGGATTTCAATACAACCTGGTCAAGTGTAAAGTTTTAAAATTTCATTTCGAATATTCCAGAAAGTTCTTTCAAATTCCGTTAAACTGTCGTTTGATTTCATTGGTTCATTTGAAATAATTCTTTCCTTGGCGACTTAAGGCCCGATGCACACATCCGATTTTTCAACGTGCGGCGCCACTGCGGCACCGAAGCCCACCTATACACACATAACCGAGAAATGACGCACGAACTCATTTCGCGCTATTTGCGATAAATATTCTATCCAAGAAAACGTGTTTATTTCGCTTACTTGGCGTAAAAAAAAAAAAAAATTTGAAACAAAATAGACGTTACTGGATACAACCACCATTTATTAAGTATTATTTATATTCTATTTGTTTATGAAAACAAGGTACTTCCGAACGGCTGACTCATGTGCGGCGCCGTGAGGAATTGCGGTACATATTGCACGCAAGTTGGACGTGCGTCGCCCCAGCAGCGCTGGAGGCATGTATGCACTGCTCCATTGGATCTAACGTATCTCAGACCACACTTGCGTTGCGGCACCGCACGTTGAAAATTCGGATGTGTGCACCAGGCCTAAGTGCGCCAAGGTCAGGCCGTTGCTACAGCTATAAACGAAGACTGAAGCTGTACCCCCCCCCTCTGAGGTAAAAAAAATATAACTTAATTCAGTTTAAATTTACAACCTATTTTCGAATATAAATAACTTTTTTTCAAAATCTCTATATTTTTCCGTAAATATTCTTATTTTCTATTTAAATCAAATAAAACTTGAAATTAACAACTCGTATTGTCCAAGAAACAATTTAACTTATTAAAACACTCATAAATATCGCCCTAAAAAGAAGCATCATTTTGAAATTTCCGTTGCAAAAAATAGCTGCAGTCTATGTTTAAAACGATGGAGGCACCGCCTTGGCGCACTTCTAAAGTCGCCAAAGAAAGAAATTTTAACGGATTTTGAAAGTACTTTCTAGAGTATTCAAAATGAAAATTTAAATTTTCCGCTTACCGAGGTTGCCATAAAAGACGAAAAACCGAACATCTTATTTTCTAGTCAAACGAAAAATCACATTAAATACTGATCAACTTAAAATATTTCATTTATACCTTTTCCGCCGCATCATGACGTTTCACGGCCGCTAGATAACAGCTCCGCTTTTTTAGGAAACCGTAGCTTTACCTACGAAATATACAACAACGTACGCTAACTAGTTCAAAATCCAGGTTCTCCAAGTTTGCCTATAAACTAATAAGCTTCTCACAAAGGATTCTTTTCAAAAAGGAATTTGCAAGACTTATCTTTTTTTACGTTTATAGAAGACAAAAAAGGGCAAAAGTATATATTTTTTCGTAAAAAATGACAAAAATCGGTCATTTTTTCAAAAATTTACGAAAAGTTGGAAGAATCTCATCCCTGAAGTAAGGACACACTTTCCTTTTTTTTTTTACATTTATTCTTTGGCTGTAATTTAATTCTTAAGAAAAAATCGTAGAAAAAGCGGAAATTTTCGGAAGAAAAAAAAAAGCGGAAATTCTCGAAAGAAAAAAGCAAGATTTTCACCCCTGTAATATTAAAAGTTCAGAAACTAGAGTTCTAAGTAAGATAGAAACAAAATTTAAACTGATTTGGAAAGCTAAGAAACTATACTTTCAAAGTTAGGCAAAATTAAAAAATCGTATTTTTCCCCACAAATGCGGTTTTATAGGTAGGCAGGCACCTTAATATCAGCTTGATTCGTCTGGTCTCTTTGACCTCTTCATTCTCGTCTTATTCCAGAATTCGAAAATAAAATGGGTCTGTTGAGACCGCCCTCAGATCTGTGTATAGATGATGTTACCACCCCCTCCCCCCTTAACTGACCACTGGCATCGATCACCATTTGCGAGCTGTCAGCGTCTGACCTCCTAGAGGATTCCTCCTTTTGTTCGACCCTGTAGAAGGTGTCGGACATGCAGATGGCCCTGCTTCCCTTAAACTTCGCCGCTTCGTTTTACTGATAGCCTTTTCCTGCAGGAAAATTTCCAGAACTTGCTGCTAATACACCGCAGGCAGCGTGAAGTATCCTTTTACAGTTGAAACGGTACGTTTTTGAACATTCTTGCAGTGGAACGTAGCGCGCATTTCAAAATTGAACTTGTGTGCAAACCCTGTTTTTTTAGAGGAAACGAATTTTTTTTAATTGCGCACCAAAATTTTTTCTTCAAATATAATTTAAGGACTTAAAAACCCCTGAAAAGGTGACAAAATGTCAAAAAGGTGACGTTAGGAGCCCTGTAATCACAGTTTGAAATCAATTCTACGGCGAAGTGCAAAGATCAATATGAATTCAGATTCGGGCGTCGTAACCAATATAAATATCACGTGATCGTGAGGAGACGGTAGTAGCTAATCACAGCGAGCGTCTCATTTTAATCACTGGATCACTTAACACGCCGTTTGAGAATACCGTTCTTGATAATCCTCGAGTTAACTCTTACCCGCGGATCAACTGATCCTCGAGTTAATTCGAGACTCGTGAATATGGCCGTAAGAGTTAGTGTGGTATGCAGCTCGACAGTAAACTGAAAATTAAGCAGTCAGCGAAACCCGATTGCGATGATTCCTTTCCTGTCCAAAGCACTGTTCCAGTCACGACAGACGATGTTAGGTAGGCATTCTCCGTGTACTGTCGAGCGGCACAACGTTGTAACTAAGCGTGAAATGGCGTGGGTAGCCATCACTTACGACAGCTAGTTTCCTCTAGAGGTAGTTAGCGTCCCTGTTGTGTCCAAGGGGCTATTTACCAGCACTATAAAGCCCGGTCACACACCATTTACCTCTTCAAGGAACCTTCATCATCCGACTGTGGTTCAAAATTACGTACTGTCCTCGAATCTTTCACATTATGATTGATCCTAGATCGTCAATAGCCCGTTGTGTTGCTCCAGTCATAAAAACGTCACTAGTACATCCGATTCTTCAAAGATTGAAATATACTCTCATTGGCTAGAAACACCAATGACGTCATATTCTTAAAAACATTAAAAAGAAAACAACAAAAAGCGGAAGATTCTCATGCCTGATTTAAAGAAAATCCCATTTAAGGTATTGATCTGGTGTAAAATTTTCTGCAGATTTGAAATTTTTACTCTATCTTAAACCGATTGCAAAGAAAGAAACTTCAAGTAGGGAAAAAAACATAATTTAATGAATAAGAAAAGCTGACCTTGGAAAACGCGCGACTAAACTATCGCAAGTGGGTGCACGCCCATGGGATTCATTGGGTGGAGCGACAGCAAAAATAGGACCAGTTGCATCTCTTTAATCGCTGCGATTGTTTAGTCGCAAGTTTGTGTACTTGTACTTGAAACAATGAGTTTATTTTTTGCCACTGAAAAATCGCACGAATAGAAATCGCAAGTGGAGGCCTAGCCTAAGGGAGGGCAAAAATGAAGGCAAGACAGATCACAAGGGAAATTATTAAAAGTTGCTCACATATTCGAATGAGTTAAATTTTACACATTATTGAAGTTTTGCTTGTAATAAACAGGTACTGCTTCATACATTTAATGCTAAGCTTAATTTTTATATTTTCATTAAATCCGAAATCTTGTTATACGAGTGCTCACAGTACAACGTTTTAACCTTTACAACAATTACAGATATAACTGGAGCGATACTTTCTTGGCGCAATTCTTATCAATTTCAAGGTACAACCTGCTATACCTGGCAGTAATCTAAATTCTTTCATGATGCAATCAAGGTACAACTGCTGAACCGGACGTAGTCTAACTGTTAATAGTGTCCACTTAATAAGGCTTAGCATTCCCTGTATCTTCAGGCTTATGCCACTATGTTTAAGTAATTATGGTCTTGTAGCACGTAATTATATAATAAGCTTTTATAAAAAAAATAACACAATTATATAGTTAGGCTATTTTATTTTTGACTCAAATTTATAAAAATGTAAGATAAGTATAAGTATTGTGAAATATATACAACTAAGTTTTACACATGGTTTCAAATATACACACAAGGTCTTGAAAGTAAGTAAAAGAGGGTTTCAATGGAGTACCATTTTTACACAGCAAAATATTGTGAGGTGATAAGCTTTATTTTTTTTATCCACTATGTGCTTTTACAGATGCTCATGAAAATGATGATACATGAGTAGTGATACTGAATGATGATACTCTTCTGAGATCTAATACATTTTATGATGTATCCATTGCTTTAGCTCCTTTCTCTCCTGAAAAATATTATAAATAATATTATAAAGTGATTAAAAAAAAATATATATATATATATTTTTATTTATAAAGAAAAAGACATACTACTTTTGCTAAAACAATATTTCTGAAATAAAAAACAATTACAACTATTTTCAAATTGAATTAAACAAAATTTATTCGTAACTATTATGGAAACTAAAAAATGCTGCATAGATATAAAATAATTATTGGAAACACGAATGATTCTGGGCTTTTACAGATAGTCAAATGATTTTTGAAACTCTAAAGGAAATTACTCTACATTTCATACCAAGAATTATTTTTATTAAAGCTTTTATCTTCTAGAGTAAAGTAAAAAATTTGCAAAATATTGCGAGAATGGCACTGAAAAAAAACCCCTGTTATATTTAAACTACAAGAAGGAAATAGTTTCAAAGATAACATTAAGAAATTTCCCCCTTTTCACGTTTTAATTTTAGGATTACTTTAGTCAGTAGCATAGCCAAGATTTCATTACAATGGGTACCCAGCATTTAAAACAATTATAATTTGTTTTCGAACTAGAAAAATTAATTTTACTTTCATTTTTTCATAATGTTACTATATTAATTTGAAGGCAGGAGATTATGTAAGCATAAAAAGGGATGCAACTCAGTTCCTCCAAGTAAAGAAATAAATGGTTCTTTAAAAAAATATTAAAGGCAATTGTCATAAAATAAATATTTAAACTGTTTCTTGAATTTCACCTTTTACTTTGACAGTTGTGACATTGATATTTTAAGTACTTATATAAACGATGTTTATGACAGTAAAATAATTAAAATAGTCACGCTTTATTTTTCCTATGTGATTCCTATTTTATTTGTAAAAACAGATATAAGAAATCAAAACTTTCATTTGGGGACTTTGGCCCTATACTCCACACACACTGGCTATGGCACTAACTGTAATACAATACAAAGTCCCAAATCAGGAATTGTCCGAAATCCGGACCTTTTGCTAACCGCTGTTTTGCCCGCCACACTTTTTTACATCTTTCCAACAATTTTTAAAGAACAAGGAGTTAAACTTGGACTTAACTGATGAAACAACGCAAAATAACGGACATGTTCAGAGTAAATACCACACAGAAAAATTAGAAGAGTTGCAAGTAAAATTTGTTGCATTACATTAAAAAGGTTCTTTCTTTTCTTAAAAAAATTATTCCTATTTACACATTTGCTATTTTACTATTTCAAACACAAAATACGCGTGTGGGGTGGGTGAATTAGACAAAGGGTGTTTTTTCACAAAAAACGCAAATAATCAGAGGTCTGGAGGATTCCGCATTTGGGACATTGTATCATATAAAGAAATTTTCTGCACAAGAGATGCTAGCTCATAGTCATTATTTGAAAGAGTGACAATATTACAAGCACTGATCTTGTATTTATAGATGTCTTTTAATCAAAATTCTTGAGTTGAGTCAAAAAGTAAACACTTACCAACAACTTGATTGAACATATAGTCATTTTGATATTCCTGCAAGTACTGACTAGACCGGGCCTCGTCAAGAAACAAACTATACACTCTTTTCACATCAGCAATGGTGACTTCTGTTCCCTACAAGTTAAAAATATGAATCTTAATATAATCAATGACAAAGTAAACCAACACTAAAAATTCTATAAAAAGCAAATAAATAGCTTTCATGGCTAATTCAGTCAAAAATATACCTTTCTTTTCAGGCACACCAAATTTGCTGCAGTAATGAGTTGAATTGCATACCGCAGTGAAGTTTCAACGCCTATTTTCGTAAGCACGAGCAGAGCATCATCACTCATTTCGACATCTTCTTCTTCGCACCTGAATCACAACAATGGGACTAAGTTGAAACTCTCAATTTCTCTAAACAATTTTAATAAATTTCAAAACTAGTTAATTAACAAAAAATTAAAACACTTATCTACTTCGTGTATTAGTGACAGGGAACCACACTTTACACTCCATAACACTTTTATTTGAAACATAAAATGGGTGAAAAAATATAAGTATCAGATTAATAAAAATATTGCTTCGTAACACCCCATCTTCCAACATTAGGTTAGGAGTTTTCCAATTGCTTACAACATGAAAAAATAAGTAATTTAATAGGAAGTAAAAAAAAATTGCTGCAACACACGACAACGGCAGGTAATTTTGAAAAGAAAGGATGGAGAGAAGTAGAAAGCGATAACTTGGGCATCCTTGAGTTTAAATACTGAACTCCCATGGTATTAAATTTTTTTTCAATAAAACTTAAAAGCGTTCCAGATTTGCTCCATTTCTGTGTCCAATATATAGTGCAGCTCAAAACACACAATTCAAGCAGTCTCACAAGGACTTTCTAATGGGATGTACCCTTTTTACGGGTGAAATGTGATACCTCCAGGTGCTAGGTCAACATTCATGACAACAGCTCACTTTTCTAGTCAAAGGGAAATGTCTAACTGACCCACAATTGCACACCAGTAACAGCTACACACAGCCGAACGTCCACATAGACCTTACTCCTCAACTTGAATTTGGTACAATCAGCAGGCGTGGACAATATCCTTGGGGTCCAATGGGAAATACTGAAGACATTACGTGGTCTGGAGCGTGCTGAGGATTGCAAGACAAACTGGTGATATCTCTGGGTGACTGGGAATAGTGTACAAGATTTTTTGTACTCACCGCCGGGGATGGAATGGACTCTGGATAGGTTTATTAAATTTAATTTTGCTCTTTTCCCTGTTAAATTAAAAAATGCAGTAATTATTTTTTATAATCGACTGATTACGTAACATCTATATATATAATTCTCTTACGTGGCACGCAAAAAAGACATTATTTGTTATTGCGTTTTGGCAACATTGTGCGATTGTTTGTTTACCATCACGAAGTCTAGCGCCTCAATTGAATTCAGAGCGTAATCGGATGAAATTTTATTGAAAAAATTAATTCTAGTCGAGCTGTTGTAGTTTGTAATAGAAATCAAAGAAAACGGGGTATCTTTTCAGGGCCAATAATTGTAGTTCAACAATACGCTTGAACTTCAACTTTAGACAACAAACTCAATGAAAAATGAGTGGCTCGAGTGCTGGGGAAATCTACACACAAACATGCTGGCTATTCAATTTCCAAAGCAGCAATCAAATTTCGAGTCAAAATTTGCAGTTTTCATTTGAATTCTGATTTCAGAGGCACTGTATATATCTTTTCTGCAAACAGCAAATTTAGATTGAAATTTTTTTTTTGGAACATTATATTTTGTAAACAATCCCTTCTGCTAGGACACATGTCTTCATTGATGCGAGCATAGGTTCACAGCGAACCAGTGAGGATTGCAAAGCAATCCTCCAGGGGTTGGCGAGTGCTAGGGAGCAGGGGGCTGGCTCCCTAGTTCTCTTGAATTCTGTGAGAATATATTCCTTTTTTTGCTTATCTGATTTTTTTGCATGATTACAAAACACCACCACTATCACGTCCTTGTCAAAAGTATGACAGGGGACAATAAATATAGGACTTGGATTAATTAGTAATTTCAAATAGTTCATAGTAAGATTAAAAATAACACTAAGAATTTAATTTTAAAAATAAAGCATAAAAAGTTTTCTAAAACACAATAAGACGAAAATGTTTACCAAAAATTAGAGTAAAATATATTTTATAGGAACTTAAATTCAGTCCACCGCCAGTGCAACTGTCGATACAAACCTAATTTTTAAAATCTTTTTAGTGTCTTCTTCATCATAGGGACTTGTAGTAATAATCACAGAACGATCTAGCAGATCTATTGGAATGCCATGAGGACTTTCATACTGTGTCCCTCTAATTTTTGTTATTCCTCTGTTGGAAGCCATTATTAAGATAGGAGCAAGGTCGCTTTCAAGTGCACGATTAAGGTAGGAGAAGCATTCAATGTCCAGCATGTGAACTTCATCAATAAACAAAACACCAGGTATTATTTGAGCCTTTCCTTCTTCACGCCATTCAGCAACTTTGGAATTGATCTGTTCCCTTACTTCCACTTTGATTTCTCCAGTATCACCTAAGGAAAATAAGTTATGTTACAAACAGTAATTATTTGTGCACTACAGGTTTGTGAAAGGATAAAATCCTTTTATGATGAAAACTTTTACCAGTATGCAATGGCAAACACTCAGTCAAATTTCATAAGTAAATGCAATTTTATACGGGAAAGTACACATTCGTTTAGTTTACATCTCACATTTAAAAAAAAATTACAGTTGAATGGATCATTTTTTAACATCAGGTATACATTGAACTTATTTTTCATATACAGGCACAAGATAAATAAAAATGTCTTGTTTTCAAGTCCAACAGTTTCATTTTTAGACAATAGGGACAGATGTCTACTCAAAATAAGTATAAGCAATATATATTGTCAGCTTCGAAGTGAAACGCCAAGTCAAAATTGATGATTTGAGATTTCAACACAAGATCATAATGTGATTATCTTTAGACTCAGGAAGTCAACTATATCAATTTTTATTTGTATTCTTCTTGAGACAGTGAGTTTAGCTTAGTGATAAATCCCCCCCCCCCCCATCGTTCCCTCAGAACTATATTTTATTGACGTAGTGCTTTATTAGTAAGCCAACTATAAATTCTAAATAATTACAAAAGGAGAAAAAAAATTATTATAAGATTTAATTAAGGTGGTATTCAGTTAATAAGGATTTTCCATTAACTCTTCAGACTCACAACTTTTTTTTTTGCACTACTCTAGAATATATTAATGTATTGGAAGGTGTGTTAACTATTGCATTAAACTGATGTTGATCATGGTTGGCTGGCTGATTTTTTGTATGGCAAAAGAGCCAGATTTGGCCAAACAAGGTGGCATAGATGATGTGGCGATGAAGACTAAAAATGGGGCTTTCATAGCACAAAATAACAATTCGAAAGGTTTGACGTGTAAAAAATAACAAGTTACACCAAAAAGAAAGTTAATAGTACCTGAGAACAGAGCCAAGAACCCTTGTGTACGGCTGTTCATCACATCAATTTCATGCAAAGTTACGGTATGAGTAACTTCTTTTCTCTTTTGGAGTTCACCTTCAGGACACTGCACAAACTTCGTTTGTGCTCCAGTTGCATCATAATCTCTTGCTCTTGTAAATGAGCGACCTAATTTAGTAATTTTTCCAGTGGCTTTATCAATACAGATAATATCCCTGAAACAAAAACATTCTTTAAACTTGGAAAACAAACCACGAATGAATGCAATTTACACATTATAGAATAAAAATATTTACCCAGCTTGAACCTTTTCTTTACTCAAGCTTTCAATCATTTTTTGACCTAAGTCATATGTTGTTTCCATATCTGTACTCTTCAATGTCAGTTTTCCAACTTTAGAACCCTAAGAAATAAAGATAGAAATTATATAAATGAAATTTACAAGTTAATATTTACAATTCTAAACTTTTAAGTCTAATAGATCTCTAATATTATAAAAGGAAGTGTTTGTCCTTCTGTCTGTAATCTAAGTCCTGATAAATCTATGGCACTTACAGTAATGGGATTTGGCACAGAGGTAGTCAAAATTGTTTGCTATTTTTGAGTTGTGCCATATTTGAAAATTCAATCTAGAATATTGAATTTAATGACATGCTTAATTATTATTATAATTATTTTTTTAGAATGTAAAACCATAAGAGAAGATAGATTCTAATTTTTTTGTGTGTGTTTCCGTTTAAACGCTTTCAGTTGAAGAACAAAATAAATAAATAGTTTTAATTGGAGTTATGTAGTTCGTTTTTTTTTTAAATCTCCTAGATCGCTAAAGATGGAGTAAAAAAATTTCAACGGATTTGAAATCTGCGGAAAATTTTACAGACATTAGATCAATACCTAAAAAAAAGATTTTCTTTAAATAAATAATTTTTAAAGTGTAACTTTTATATTTTTTGCAATACGAACACTACTGCAAAGAATGACCTTCGTTTGATTCCAGATTAAATTTCCTGAGCTCAAACGATTCCAGCGAAGGAAAGCAAAACAAATAAAAAACATTTTAACTGGCATTGTTTAGTTCTTTTTTTTTTGTAAAATCTGGATCGTTAAAGATAGATTAAAAATTTAAATGGATTTGAAATCTGCGGAAAATTTTACACCAGATAGATACTTTATACATTTGTAATTTTCTTTTAATAAATAATTTTTCAAACAAATATTTATATTTTCGCAAGATATTGTGACGTCACGCTGATTGGATCACTTCTCAATTCGAATTTGGCCGCATTTGACAATGCTGTGATGGATGTTATCCAACAGGCCATGAATTTCCATTTGGTTTCCAATTCTTAACAATCACCAGGGGTTAGCGAGCAGTGGTCACACCTGACCCACGAAAAGAACTGCCATGGGCAACGCTGTGCTGGCCACACAGTGGCTAGTAGGCTATATTTTGGCCAAGCTGTGCCAAACACAAGGCAGACAACATCAAGTAATGGATATGCACACAAGGAAAGTTTTACTGACACAGAAAAGAGAAATATACCCAGGGAGGAATGGAACTTCCTCACCTACAATTTGCAAGTTCTTAGCACAGTGGGATATGAACTATGGCAACCACCTAAGCTTACGGAGCAAAAAAACCAAGATATAAAAAAATATTAGAAAAAATTAGATTTTTAAATTTTAATGGATCTGTTGCTTGTAAAAGTTTAAATTTGTTCCACATGAAACACACAAATTAGTTGTAGTTCTATAGTTTTGATTTATAATAAACATTAATATTTATGACAAGTAACATTTATGTATTAGGAAATATAGCACGGTAAATTTTTGAAATATTAAAAAATGATATAGGAAAGTTAATCACATGATCAAGTAAATAGAACAGCACAACGAATAACATGCACAAGCAATGTTTTTCCATCTGGTTTTCAAGTGGTTTAAATTATTCAAAAATCAGATAAATTTCAGAATTTTTTTTACATTATGTACATGTAGAATTTCTTTAATAATTTTTATTCATCAAGCAGAAAAAACTATGGAAGATATCCCACATCTCACAAATATTTAGCTTGTACAAAGTACTTATTTGTAAGAAAAAAAATTGAAAAATGAGATAAGACATAAAATATACAAATTCAAATTTCCTCAGAACATTGATAAGTATTTCAAAGTTGTATTCCAAGCACACATAAAGGGTTTAAACATAACTTAATAAAAAAAACAGGGCTTTTCTCTATGAACAGCATAGAATAACTAACACCCCTAGAACATGACAATTGAGTGAAATTTGGAGCTGCAATGCAAAAATTCATCATTGCATCAAAATCATTGAAATAGCTTTCCACTTCAATCCATAAGCTATTTTGTTAACATGCACAATGATCAGATGGGCGAATTAACTTTTACATTCCAAACTTCAATTTTATAAACATAGGATAGTTATGCTATCAGTGTAAAGAATTCCTAGGGATCAATACATTAAATTTCCAAATTATAAAGATTTGTGCGCAAAATTCGAATGTTTTTCTGACACTGAAACCTTTTTGATTGTAACTAGGTGTCATTATTTTTTCCATAGACATACTACTTCATTCATTTGATATAGTTCTTTACTTATTGGAATAAAATAACATCTTGTTCATAGTTATTTCATTTTCAATATTTATAAACTTAATACAGAAAGGAAAATTAAATTGTAATTTAAATCAATCATTAAATTTTTTAAAATTTAAATCACACTGTTTTAAATTGGCATACGATAAGAACCCAACACTAATTAACATAAGCTCTGCAAGATTAGGTTTGTTGGAGTTAGGAGAGATGACCAAAGCTTAGATGGATTGGCTGAAGACAAGGACTTTGGCATTTACAAAACTAACTGGAGAACAATAAAAGGTAATAACAGGAAAGATGGAACAGCATCACCCAGAAGGTGAAGGCTGTCAATGAAGTGTGCAGTCAGCAAAGATTCAACACTGACATTTAGATGTGTGTGTGTATATATATATATATATATATATATATATATATTAGTTTATCTCACACAAAAGACCCAATGCAACTATTTGTAAATGACAGATTAATCAAACAAAAATGGGGGCAAGTATGAAGACTGGGATTAGATTTAATAAAAGCATTCACATGTTTGTAAGTGATAAAATAGTGTTTCACAAAAACATTTCGTTTAAGAGTAGCTATAAATGTTTCTATTTATAACTGTTCAAGATAACTAATAACACAACTAAATTTTAACTCACAGTTCCAGTGACAGGACGATCAATTTGTATTTCAACTACTTCACCTTCAATGATTTCAGTTTCTTCTCTAAAAAGAAAAAAAGATTATCTTAAACACAATTTAAAACATCGTTCAATTTTAAGATGTGCCTTCATTTCAAAATGCTACAATAACTAAAAAACAATATAAGCAATATATAACTAAAATTTACACTAATATTATATCTCTCTCTTTTGATAAAAAAAAAAGAAATCCAAATTTTCTTCTATCTGGATAGAGAAGTTTATTATATATATATAACTAAAGCAATAAAATTCAGAACAAGAGTTATTGATCAACTTTAAAAAATTCCTTCAAAAGACAAGTTTCCTGATTATTCTGACATCGTGTAGTGGAACATAATACCAAATAATTTAAGAAATAGTTTTTAATAGTACTTAAGGAAAATGTATATATTTTACATAATTAACAAAAATTCACACTTTACTCAGAAAAAAACAAACAAAATTATGAAACTTACTGAATTCTCACTCCAATAGATTTTCTAAATGCCTGTGTTAATGCTTCAGTTTTAGACATTTCTAGTGAAAATATTTCACTACCAGAAATTACTGTAAAAGGTGTATCAGTTCCTAATGCTTGAGCCATGCCTAATTAAATAAAAATGTCAAAAATTATAAGAATAAATTTTACACCTGTATAATTTTATAGAATAATTAAGAAAATAAAACTTCTTTAACTTTTCTAAATAAACGTCGCACAAATGTGATACCTCATAAGTTAGAAAAGCTAGTTTCACCCAAATTAAGACAAACTAGTGTAGGATCACAGTTGTAATAAATAAACTATAAACCCAGTAATGACATCAATTGAAATTTCTAGATTTTTGAGACAACAATTTAAATAATCTGTAGCCACCTTTGTAAAAAAGTTCATTACACCTTTATAAACTGATAGAAATTTACAAAGTATTACAAAATTTGACGAGTACAGAATGCTAGAATAATTGTACTGTAGCATTTGTGCCTATTGAAGGAATCTATATTCCTATTCCCCCCCCCCCCTAACTAACAGGAAATGGAATAGTTGTAGATAAACTCTGGTATGATAAAAATATGAGGTGAACCGAGTCTTATGTAGAGCACGGATTGGCAAACTATAGCTTGAGTGCTAATATTGTTTTTACATGAAAATATAAATCAAATCATATGCTTTAATGCAATGGACGACAGTTGAAAAGTTGTGAATAATGACAGCATGTGGCTCTACTGTCATCGCATATTTGCATTATATCGTCTGCAGTTGCTGTATAACAAGTGATACCAGTTTTCAGTTTTGCTTTAGCGACACACATGGTATTGTCTGTCGAGTGTCATGCTTTTACAATATGGCCCTTCCAAAAAGAAGTTTACCAGTTATATCCAAACTACCACCATTGAAATACTAAGTTACTTTAGTGGTTTAAATTTCTTAATTGTTTTAACTCTTTTTGTTGAATACATTGGGAATAAGCAGATTACCCATTGCTATGGCTGTTTTTCCAGTTCCAGGTTGTCCAGCAATTAAAACAGCACGACCAGCAATCTTAGAATCTTTGATAATTTCTAATATCACACCAGCTGCTCGTCTGGCTGTAACTTGGCCAACCATACCTTGTGAAACCTAAAAGAAATAATGAACAAGATGAGATGAATTTAGTTTTATCAAGTTAAAAATTTAACTATTATTTAGGATTTGTTAGTTTTTCAAAAGGATAATTTAGTTTTAAAGTTCTTCCCAAGTTTAAAAAAATTGCTGACCAATCGTTTTTTTTTTTTTGGGGGGGGGGGTGAAAACACAAGTTACCTAGTTAAAATTTATAGGGTTAAGACATGGATATTTGTGCATCTAGAATGAACGTGTGGCCATAAACAGGTTGTGCCAACACTGTATAGATGTATGCGAGCCCCATGGCTCACATTGCGTTATACGTTAGCACTAATTGGTTCCCAAATATGCCTTTAGTGACATAATGATTAAGTACAAATGGCAAAAAATAAGTTTTAACAGATCTTTGAATTGAAAACAGGCACTTTGAAAGCATTTAAAGAAAAACACAAGTAAATTTTTCTGCTTTGGAACAATGTTACAAATGAACCTTTCCCAAAATGACCAAAACCAAACAGCATTTTGCAGCTTCTTTCAAATTAAATTTCAGTTAAAAAAAAAAAAAAAGGAAAGAACGCATATATGACAATTTTTAAGAAGAAAATTTGAAGATATCCAGCAACTTAAAAACCAAATTAAAAACAAATACAGTAAATTAAAGAAAAAAATCTTACTAACAATTGAAAAAATTCCTAAAAATTTCAAGTTGCTTTTCTGCTAATGCTAAAAAAGTCAAATTACAAACCTCAGCATTGAGCAGAAAATAAAACACCTCCTTGATGTATCTGTCTCCTTTATATGCGAAATTTGTATTCCAGACAACTTGCCTGAAGCAATTGTTTCTGGCTTCCCACCAAACTGATACTAACATTGTAAAGAAAATGTCATGAAATTTTTCCCCACATGGAAGTTCGGGAAAAGTGGTTTCTTGGAAGAGTTGGTAATAGGGTTTGATAATTTAAATCAAACTTATATTGAAAATGAAATAACCTGGGATAGAATACACGTAATTTTGAGCAGAAGTTTTAAACATTTGCTAGTTACCCTTTTCTAACTGAAAATAACTGGCTCATAATCATCATAAAAATTATCACATATTTGTAACATTTTGTTTATGTTGGAGAGGTGTCAGCCCCAACAATAAAATTTTGTGCACCCCTTATAACCTAATACATTCCAATCACTCAGCTTGGTTACTTGTATATTTTTTTTTGTAATAGTATTTCTCTTTTATGTTGAGTCCTGGCCTAATGCTGTAGGTGTTTCTTTAAACTTATTTGAGTGCTTATTGCAAATACTCACCTCTCCTGTTAGAGGAGAGACAAGGGGTTTGGCTCTTAGAAGTTGGTGCTCTCCATTATGACAATGACAACAATACATTTTCTTTAGCTCACTGAAAACAAGTCTTTCCCAAATATGTTTATAACACACATTAAACACTGCAAAGCATTTCCAGTTAAGTTTGATATTTTCTCCATGGAAAGGCTATATAGATACAACTTGATCTGATAGAATTGGTTTCTCCTGATAAAAGAATCAGCGCTGTAACATTTGTATGCAGACTACTACAAACTAGAGCAGAGTGTGCAATAAGTTCTATCTTAATTATCATGCCTGTAATAATGAAATGTGAAGAGAAAGATGATTTTTAATTTCCTCCTCGCAAAAAACACTGCGTCCCAGATATCTACATTGAAAAGGGGGAAACTTGTTTATAGTATGTACGACTCGTTTATGTTTGTATCGAAGACAAGGAAGCTATTCATAAAGCCATCTTACCACCAATGCTACTTATTTTGTAGAAATAATAGCTCCAACTTAAAAGTTTAACTTAGTTTTTACAAATTGAGTATCAAAAGAGGTAGAGAAAATATAATTTAATCTCTCTTAATAAAATATTAAGCATTGTAGATTTTAATACCTCAAGATAGAATTAATAAAAGCAACAAGAACAATTTTATTTGTTTTAATCTTTCAAACAATTGTTGACTTAGATTTTCTAAACCCTCATACATATATATGTTTAACACAAATAAAAACTTTCCACAAACTATACTGTGAATTGCATGTCACATAACAACAATTGACACAAATTAAATTCCTTAAAATCTGATTTAAATAAAATAAACTTCCTTTTTTTCTATTAAAAAATAATTTTTTTAGACTCTGCTTGTCAGGTATGAGAAAGTGATGGAAAAGATAATTGCCAAAGTACATTTTTTGTTTGACAGTGGGTGGTATGTACACTCTATAACAAAAAAATCGACGCACCAAGAAATAATCATCCGATTGCTTTGAAATTTCGTATGAAAAAATGTTTTGACCAAATTTGCAAATGATTAAAATTTGGTGTCCAATGAATGAATAGTGCGATCTCCACAACAGTTTGCTAGGACAGAGTGATTGTCAGATCAGCTGTCACAGCGCCTGATTCATCGCTATCAACCATCAGTCGTGCGACCCACACGAGTGTCCACCATGACCATTCAGACAGCTGAGAGAGCGAAATCTACGCTCGTACCGACCGTTACGACACCTGCCACTCACGCCTGCACACTGTCGAGCCAGATTACAGTAGTGCTTGGCTTGATCAGGCTGGAATGATGCTGACTGGGGACGTATAGTCTTTAGCTACGAATCCTGCTTCCAACTGTTTCCGGACGATCATCGAAGGCGTGTCTGGAGACGCCCAGTGCAGCGTGCCAAACCTGCTTTCACTGTTACATGCCACATGGGCCCTCAACAAGGAGTTATGGCATGGGGTGCCATTTCCCTTAACAGCCGGACCCGTTTGGTCGTCATTAAAGGTACACTTACTGCACAGCGGTACGTTGACGACATTCGGAGACCTGTTTTGCTACCGTTCCTTTCGCAGTACCCTGGGCTTATTTTTCAGCAAGACAATGCCAGACCACATATGGCATGTGTTGCTATGAACTGTCTTCAAGCTTGTCAAACACTTCCTTTGCCAGCCAGATCACCAGATCTCTCTCCCATCGAGCATGTCTGGGATATGATGGAAAGGCGACTGCATTGGGAGCTTTATCGGTCTATGCCAAGCCGTGTGGCAGCTTGCATCCAGGCTAGAGGCAGTTTAACACCTTATTGAGCTCGCTACTGTAACTCTGAAATAAATCATTCAATTGTTCTGAAATTTTAATCATTTTCTATTCTGTACATAATTTTCCTATCCACCAATTTTTGTCTCCATCGGACAACTTCTTGGTGTGTCGATTTTTTTGTTATATACGATATGTTACAACACATGGCGATTTATAGCCAAATGTAGTAACCTTCCAGTTTTTTGCGAGTTTGTTTGCTTTTATCCAGTTTCAAGGCAACCCTTCGTATTTCTGCCATTTAAAAAAAATATTTGTTGTGCCTGGTTGCTCTGTCCATTGCTCTCGTATTTCTTTGTTGATTCTTTCAAGAAAGTTGCACTTGTATTTTGCTTTAATAGGGTTTACCCTTTGCGAATTTTACGTTTGCAACAGTATGAGTTATTTAAATAGGATTAATTTTTTAAAAACGAAAACAAATTTTATGATCATAATAAAACAAATTTTAACTGTAAATCTTCTAATTTTTCTGTGGTATTTACTCTAAAGATGTAAGTTTTTTTTGCGTTGTTTCAACAATTAGGCCCAGCTTCAACTCCTTAACTTTTAAAAGTTGTCAGAAAAATGTAAAAATTGAGTAAAAAAAACGGCAATTAGCAAAACGTCCGGATTTTGGACTTTTTACTGTATAACTAATCGTATTAATTCTTATTTTTTTTTTTGCAAAAATGTTTGGTGATAGTATACATTTGGAACCTGTAAAGATGTTTTTTAGTAATCTATATTAAAAACACTGGATGGTCTTTGTGTAGGAAATTCTCAAAATGTACAACGTGGAGGAACCAAAAAGTGGTTATACGCATGGAAGCCAACGGTGATTGTGCCTCGCAGGCAGGCATGGGATGGGTGTTATACACTGCAACTTATCTAATTCCTCCTAGTATAGTGGTTTATACACCCGTGGTACACCGGAAAACCCCCCGGCACTCTTCTGGAAGTTATTTATGATCGTGGCTCCCAGACTGCACTAGCTAGGCTTAAAAGTGGACACCTTAAGTGTCTTTCTTTTGAAAGTAACAGAAAAATCCATCCCACTTGCAGAAAATGCGGTGACCATCCAGCCTCTCCGGAGCACATACTGAGTTGCGTCGGACTTGACATCTATCCCCCTTATTGTTTCAGATTTTCTGGCAGTCAACAACCTACTGGAGTTGATCTGACATGTCAGATCTTTTAAAGAGGATAAGTAACAACAACAGTGGTTTATACGCATAGTAGCCAACAGTGAAAGGTTCTCACCGGCAGGCTGGAATTGCGCGTTACAGGCTGTGAACTATAAAGTGAAATGAAAACTCACTGCACGAGGATCCAATGTATCATCTAATCCAAGTCCACGAATGTGGGAATGAGCTCCAATCCTCTCAATTCTGGTAACATCTCGAACCTCTTGCACTTTAGCTGCCGTTTCCTAAATCAAAACAACAAATATACATTACAAAACTCATATATATATAGATACCTTATATAATGTAATAAATAATACAAGCTTTTTGGTCTATTTTACCTTTACAACAGATGTCATGGATAAGCATTACAATATATAGCGTAGTCAACTTGTTTAAGAAAATGTTAAAGTAATCTCTAAGTAAAGAAGCTCCTATATATGCTCAAGTTAAATTAAAACCACAGCCAGCCAATTAGTTTAGTGCATTGGATACTGGCTTACAGATTGATAGGTTTCTTATTCCAATCCGTGGTTAAGGCATGGATGCTTGTCCATCTAGAATGTGCGGATGTATATGAAATCGCATTCTGTGGTACACCAGGGCAGGGATTACAAACCTAAAGCCGCATTTACAGCGGATTTGCACAACTTTATCTCCCTCCAAACGACATTAATTTTATCATCAAGATCTCAAGTTGGGGTGGCAATTTGGAGAGCCAAATTTGTTTTCCACTACGAGTCAGTTGAGATCAAAGTCTTGCAACTTTTTGGGGAGATTTCAACGAGACAAGTGTTTGACAGTAACCGCTCCCCTCTGCCCCCCCCCCATCGTCACACACATTGTCTTTTGTTCGCACTCAGTGATATTGTGCCCTCATTGCATGCCTTGCCCACATCTCCTGCCAAACTGCCAGTAACCTATTCGATTAAAATGGCGTGAACAAAAGAGCTGGCAATAACATTAATAGAACTATTTAGAGAGGCTTGTCCTCTGACACCAAACTACACCTGAGTACAAAGACAAAAAGAACAATGCCTGGAGAGAAATTGGTGAGGAACTTGACATCTTGATGAAAAGTGGTCACTCTTCTCTACAGTGAGAAGTGTGCACTCGGATGGTTGCCAATAAAGTTCACAAAGCGTTTACACCAGAGTTGATTCAAAAAGGGGTCAGAATAGGGGAATGTAAAACATCCTCGCCACAAAAGGGAGATAAATGTACTTGCAAATCCGGTGTAAACGCGGCTTCAGGCATGCATTCCAGAGATGGCAAATATGAAAATTTTGCTGGCACTTCAACAATTCACAAGGGATAATTTTATGCAATTTTTGGTATAAAAAGGTTTGCAACCACTACACTAAGGCAATGCTAAGTGGTTCACAAATCAATCTGTGTTTTGCCAGAATGATTCAATTTCAGTTAGTAGGAATTCAACTGGAATGCACAAAACTTAAACACTGTGGGTGGTATGTAGTATCCGATACGTTACAACTTATGGTGATTTATAGCCAAATGTGGTTACCTTTCAGTTTTCGCGATTTTGTAAGCTTTCATCTAGTTTTAAGGCAACACTTCGTATTTCTGCCATTTTCTCTCTCTGTTATTTCTTACATTAGTTGTGTCTGGTTGCTAATCGTATTAATTCTTATCTTTTTGCAAAAATGTTTGATACACTTGGAACCTGTTAAGATGTGTTTCAGTAATTTATATTAGAAACACAGGATGGTCTTTGAGTAGGAAATTCTCAAAATGTACAACGTGGAGGAACCAATAAGTGGTTATACACATGGAAGCCAATGGTGATTATGTCTCGCTGGCAGCCGGGGGTCTTGCATTATACACTGTAACTTATCCACAAAAAATTTACCCCCTTAGTGTTTTATACACATGGAAGCCAACAGTGATTGAGTCTCGCAGGCAGGCACGGGTCGCGTGTTACACACTGTGACTTATCTACAAAAAAATTGCTCGCTGCACAGTAGTTTATAAGCGTGGAAGCCAACAGTGAAAGGTTCTCGCTGGTAGGCGGGGGTCACACACTATACGCTGCGACTTAGCTACAAAAAAATTCCTCCCAGTATAGTGGTTTATACACATTGAAACCTTGTGTTTTGTACGCTGTGACTTATATAAAAAAATATTCCTCCTTGTCCCGTGGTTACAAAAAAATATTAATTTTCAATTCCATATACTCATCTCTGACCAAGAATATCCCCATCGAGTTGCCCACATAATGCCAAGTAAATTAATTGCTAGAAGAATTCTTAAATGAAATTCTACCTTAATTATAGAACAAACCTCTATTGATTTTTCTCACTGAAAAATATTTGGTGGATTATCAGAATCCCAGAAAAGAACTGACTTATCTACAAAAACAATTCCTCATTTGTAATTCCATATACAGAACAAAATCCCAAATTTTTGAAAATCCTGATGTTTTGCTCAACACTTGAGTTGAAACCCTACTCTCCAAACATCAACGTGAGTACATTTGAAACCATGGGAGATTTAACATGCACCAGCCTTTATGTACACAATAGGATCATGTTTTGATCTTAAAACGTCCTATTGCTATCTGCAACTTGTACGAACTGGGTTACCACAGATCTATTTATTTAAATGTTGGACTGATGTTATGTTTAGAAGACTCTCATGGACTGATGTTATGTTTAGAGATATTGCTCATGGAAATGTTTCAAGTGAAGGCCAAGTGCATTTAAGAATTAGCCTTGAATGACAGGAATGAAAAGAACATACAAAACGGCAATCACATTAGAATATTTTGTATTATTATTGTCACTCATCAATGCAGAAAAAATAGCACTTGTTATTGAAATCAAGCGAAACCAAACTGCAGACCAGGATTTAATTAATTTCACATTTAAGTCTAAGGGATAAAATATATGTTTTTTTCAAAATTAACCTTTTCTGAAAATATGGTACCATAAGTCAGTTGAAATGTAATGTAAAAAAAAGGAATTTTCATTAACAGCACACTGGAGCAACACAACGGGCTATTAGCGACAATCCGAGATCAACCTTAAACGGAAATATTCGAGGACAACACATAATTTTGATCTATGGTCAGATGACAAGGCAGCACCTGAGCAGGCACCCCACCCTCCAACGTGAGGACATTTGAGGTCACGACAGATTTAACATGCACAAAGACCATTTTGTACATGATGGTCTTCTATCTGTGCTTTAAGAATGAATGGAAAAAGACCAAAAATATTCAAAAACTTAAATTTGTGTAAAAAAAATTAATTTTTGCACAGCTGAACAAGCAATTAGTAAAAATACTAATATTTGCACAATTGAGAAGGTTAAAATTGTTTGTATTCTTTAAGCCCAATGAATAATAATGCTTAGTTTCAAAGATTTCTGTGGGGTCCAGCATAATTGTAAACAAAACAGTAAAAAGATAGAAAACATGATTAAAAAGTGAAAACAGCACAAGCCACTTGAAAGATAGAACTAATACAAAGTTACAGTTATAACAAAACACGTTAACCTTTAACTGCTGTCATGGGTCTCACAGACCCCCCCCCCCGAGTCCTTTTTGACTGGTCGTTTCTACCTCTTAAAGTGAATATCGGTCCCTTTTATGTCCTACAATGCCCAACAGAAGCCACATTCCAAGATTGGTTTGGCTGCCCCAACTATGCGTGTTTTACACTATTTGCATTTCCCGCAAACGGCCTCTTAGACCACTCACAGCATTTTTGTCACTGTTCTTGTTGAATGAAATCGTCTAAGTTTGAATAGGGAATTTCAGCAGAGAGCCTAAAATGGCAACAAACTTTACTAAAAAACGACCTGTGTATCTTACACAAAAAGAAATTCAGGATATTGTTGATAATTTTTCGGAAATGAAGTACTGGGACAGTGAAATTTCGGATTTATTCAAAGCGAACACGAAACAGATTCGGAAATTTAGGCAGATGAAGAAATTTCAAGCAGATGAAGACACGTGCGTCTTCATAAGAATAATATTTTTAGGGAAAAAGTAACTTCAAATGGGGATGCCAGGGGGGAACCTAATCGTGCCGTTAGAACACCAAAACACAACGTAGTTTTACAGTTTCCAGGGTTGAAACACCCTGCAAAATTAGGTCCAAAAGCTGAGCCTGAAGAGACATATAGTAATATAAAATGTATAAATAATAAATTATGTTACAGCTTGCTAATGGGAAGGCTGGTACTGAGTTTTACTAACTAATTTAGGTATGTTAGGTTCAATACTGCTAGTAGAAATTTTTAATACTGATTCTAAATGTTTGTCAGTGAATTTGCTTCTCAACACAAATCATCTTGAAAATTTAGTCAAAATTAGTTTGCGGGAAGCAAATTGATGGTTCGCGGGTCGCATGAGGCCCGCAGGTTGTGCACCTCTAATCTACATAATCTTTCATTAATATACTATATTAATCAATTTTATACGCACTTTAGTGAGCGAGGTCTGAGAGACCCCTCCACACTAGTTACTAGACGGTTTGTGACACAGCACAGTTAAGGGTTAACATTTAGAACAACTAGTTACAACAGTCACAAGTTAAATACGTAAATTACATCGACAGATATGGAAATGTACACAAAAAACATTGGAAGTGAACTAATTTCCTAATTTCTGAAAACAAACATCGTTACTATATAAAATGTCTTCTTAAATCAGTTTATTTTGTCGCTGGCCTTGAAATGGCAACTTTTAATGAAAGGATTAGAACCTGAAGTATTTAAACTTTTTGAGTTTTGAAGTGAGGATTATATTACATAATGTGGTTGTGTCACAATATTAATGAGTTCGAAACTCTGTCAAATTCTATAATTGCTCTGGAATAAGAAATGGAACTTGTGTCAATAGTATTCTTATATATGTTAATAAATGTTCTTAAGTCTCGACATTTACAATAGCTATCAAATCCTACATTTCATTTTCGTTAAACATAAACTTTGTCTAAAAAGATGGCAATCATGATATAAAATTAAGGAAAATATTAAAAATTGTACTTACGGCGAACATTTTGTATTCAGAAAGAATATCGTGCCGCTCACATGTGCTTTAAGTTGAGTTGTTGCTTCCTGCTTTACAGGAAGGTAGGTAGGTATTTTAATTAACGTCCACTGGAACTTAAAACGGTCTAATGACGGCAGTCGGGGTAACAAGAGTCTACAGCCAGGGTAATCCATCGAGCCGAGTCTCCTCTGATTGGTTGAAAAATCACGCTTTCATGGGCCTCGGTTTCAAAGCTTACTGCGTTCGAGAGTATACTAGTTAAATTGTAAATAAAGTTGTTTATCTTTTACCTTCCCATTTCAACGATAGACATCATGCAAGAAACCGACACTAACCTGCACGCTAAAGGAAAAAATAAGATTTTACTTAAAAATGACTGAGTAATATCTGTTTTGTAAAAGAATGAATCAGATCAGTGAGGAAATAAAGATTGATGTGAAACTTTTTTCTTACTTTCATGACAATTTAATCAAGGTAAGTGCTTACGATCACTTTTTAGCCTGGTTTTTAAAATATTCCTTTCAAGTGGTTAGATTTGCCTATGATAGTGATAAATCTCATAATCTGGTTTAGATTTTTTTTTTGTCTGTTTATTGTAACTGCACTGTAGATGGAATTGGCAAACCCATCCTTGAATGGAATCCCAACCCATGATTTAATTCTGCAATAATAATTTCCTTAGTATTTTGTTTATTGTATTAGGTCATCCCTGGATACATTGAAATAAAACCAATTTTTTCCAACTTGTGGTGCTGGTAAGCAATTTAAATTTTTGACAAGATGTTTAAATGTAGCCATTGTGAATGTGAATATGCACTTAATTCATCCCTGAAAAGACACACAAATCAGAAGCATCCTGATCAAGTTGTATCTAGCATTAAAAAGTTTATGTGTGTTAGGTTAAAAAATAATGCATCAATGAACTTTACTATAGACAAAATGTTTGATCATCTCACAACCCAACACAAGGGGAAAATAAAATATCTAAAAAGTTTAAGATTTGATAACTCGTCATAAATCTAGTCTGATACTTCCATGCATGTCAGTTATTAAGTACCAGAATAACTGGATAGTGCCATCCAACAAAGATTCAATGTTTGCTGTACAAATTAGTGACCCAAGCTGTAATTGTTATTTAGTTTGATGACTGTAGAGCTTGCTTGCGTAAATTTGTTTGTTCATGCCCAGACTCGATGATTAAAGCAAATATGTGCAAGCATATTCATTTGGTATGCTTAATTGATTTTGGAATCCAAGACTTAGTTGTAACCGTGGAAGAACCACAAAATATTCAAACTCAGCCGACTACGACATCTAATGGTGATTCATCTGTTGAAAGTTCTGAAATGCCACTAAGTATTGCAACTTGTGATGGTGATTCCCCATTTGACATCAGTTTCCAACGTTTTAAACATAATTTAGAGAGAATCGCAGATTCTGTAAAAAGTGTGCTAGAGATCCAACACTTAATAAAACCAGTTTTGCCTACGTTAGAGGCATTTAGACAAAATACTTTGACAGATAACTTGGCAGTTAAGGACAGTAGTAGTCGTAATAAAAGTATAACAAAACAATGGTTATACAGTACAAAGAAAAAGAGAGTCCAAATCAGCCCTAGAAAAACCAACTCTTAAGGAGAAAAGAGACATTTATATGAATATGATCTAAGTATAAAATATTATTTTGAGAAAGCATTTGTACCACAATTAAAATTTATTCTGATTGTTGACAATAACTGTATAAGATAAGTTTTACCTGAAACCACAAGTATTAGGCTTAATTTTCAAAAGTTGACTGTACATATCAACAAGACAGACTGGATGTGTGACTTTCCCATTTACTTACTGCTGAGTTGAAATCTGCATCTCCTTTAATATGTGAAAGACAGTTGGTTCTTTGTTATTTACAGCTTGCTTTTAGAAAAATATACAATATTATAGGATTTCTACTGTTTTTTAATGCAATATTTTTCTTGTGTAATTTATATGCCTTTGTATTCAATTGTGCAATACATTTTTTTTTTGTATATGCACACATTTTGATAACAATTTTGAAGCTATATATTGAAAGTGCTGTATTTTACTTGGAATACTTTCTTTGCATTGAAATGCAATATTTTATTCTGAACTCTTTCTTAGCATTGAATGAGCAATATCCTTTTGTAACTGATGTGCCATATATTTGGATTTTTCTGTGTGTGTGTGCATAAATATTTTGGTAACACCTTAAAATAGATGCATGTTAAAAATAGTGTTTTATTAGTAGTTTTTCTTTTGTGTTTTGATGTGCAACATTTTACCTAGACCTTTCTTTGCATTCTATTGGACCTTTATAATTAATCTGCTGTATATTTGGATTTTCTATACTTAAATGATTTCATCGTAACTGTTGTATGTAATAGTTGCTTCTCTTATGTTTTTTTAAATATTTGCATGAGAAGGATGCATAACTTGCCTAATAGGTTTTTGCTTTTTTTTTCACAAATCCTGTAATCCAGAGAAAGTTATTAGTTAACTGATCTAAAAACAAAGCAAAAGTCTTATGTCATAAAGATGTTTTGCATGAAATGTATTATTTTTTTTCTTGCCTTGGTTTCTGCTTTTGTTGATCTTGTAAATAAGAGAAAATAATTAGGTAACTAATCTAAAACCGAAGCAGAAGTCTTACAGCATGGAAATGTTTGCATGAAAAAAATATATTTTTCTTGCCTATGAGGTTTCTGCTTTGGTCGAATCTTGTAGATGTGAGAAAGTAATTAGCTAACTAATCTAAAACTTAAGTAGAAGTCTTATAGCATGGAGATGTTTGCATGAAAAAAATGTTTTTTCTTTGCATTAAAATGCAATATTTTATTGAAATAATGCAAAAAATACTTTTTTCTTACATTTAAGGTTTATGATTTGGTTGAATCTTGTAAATGGGAGATAGTAATTAGCTAACTAGTCTTGAATCTAAGCAGAAGCCTTGTGGTATAGAGATGTTTGCATGAATTTTTTTTTTATTGAAACTGTGCTGAATATATTCTTGAATTTTGAATAACTGTTTTTCTTTGTAGGTTGTCGCTGTGTTGATGGATGACTAAATGATGTTTATATTTGATGACCTTTTGAAAATCTCATTATGCATCAATTATAAATATTTTTTAGTTCCAGATATCTATTCTAAAGTGAACAGTATATGAAGCTCAAGTACAAGAAATATTATTGCCGTTTATTTTAATAAAAAGAAAAATAATCTTGCTAAATAGGTATTTTCTGTCAAAACTAGCATAAGAAGTATTATGTGAAATTATTTTAAATATGCAAGCATGTTGGAAGAATTAATTAAATTGAATTATGTATTAATAAACGTATCACAGTAAACTGTATGATTTGTATTTCAGGAGGAAGTATTACAAGAATTGGATATTTTATTCAAGGATGCACTTAGGCCCAAATAGCTATCATGTTGTGTTTTAAACTAGAAGTCCCTAAAAAATTTAACAGACATGATAAATTTAAATAAAATTAGACTACTAGATTCATATCATCACTAGTAAGTGAATGAAGCTAAGCAAAACCCACCATGATGACCTAAGGCAGGGGTCGGCAACCTATTGAAACGGAAGAGCCAAAAGATACAATTTACAAAATTTCCTAGGTTTTAAAGAGCCACTAAAATATTTCGTTTCAATATTAACGTATTTGCTTATATATATTTGATTTTTGATTTAAAATAAACGGCTTTATATGCGGAATAATATTTATTCCTTTAAAAACACAAATATAGATAGTTACATCAATGGGAGCATTGCCTTTTGAAAGTTTGATTAAATCTGGCTTATAACTTGTTTTAAGTTTCAAGCACGACTCGAGATTTTTATTTGTTAGTTGACTTCTAACTTTACTTTTTATATATTCATGCAAGAGAACGCTTGCTCGCACAAATATGTCGACTCGAAGTTCGTCAGCGCTCCATATGCCAACTTCTTCACCTCACTGTAGCATTCTGGAAGACTATTCCATGCGCCGAATATGAGGGCCTCAACTCGCGGAATTTCTTTTAGAGCTATCCACTTGTGCTGCTCGATGTGCATGCATTTCTGGACCTCTAACTCTTCCAACTTGGTCTTGAGGTATGTGAACTTGCCACTCCACAAGTCTTTGGTTTTCAAATCTAGCAATTGCATTTGAAGCGATCCAGCATCAATTCCAAATGGCTCAATGTTGATCTCATTTGTATTTGTGTTGAGAGGATTTACTATGAACGCGAGAGTACTTTTTTTTTTAATTGCTCGAATCTCTCAGCGAATCCATCCTTCATGTTTTTTAAAGCTATGCTGAAGTAATTCGTGTCACTAGTTGCATTTTTAAAATGAAGTAATTTACCGCTCTCCATGTCTTCAACAAAAATAAGTAATTTTTTTTCGAAACAAACTACTTCTTCAAGCAAGGCGTAGGCTGGGTTGCCCTTTCCTTGCAGTTTTAGATTTAGTTCATTTACTTTCATTGTGGTACCTACCATGAAGTTGAATTTTTGCAGCAATTTGTCTTCTTCCAGTTCGGGATGGTCAATGCTTTTTTCATTAAAGAATGTTTTTTTTCACTCAAGCACAAAGCAAAACGTTGCAATACGTTACCTCTGGAAAGCCATCGCACTTTATTGTGCAGAAGTAGGTAAAAAAACTGGCTATCTATTTCTTCAAGGAAATCTTTAAACTGGCGATGGTAGAGTGCTTTTGCCAAGATGCTGTTAGTAATTTTAATTACCAAGTTCATGATCTCAACTATTTCGTTCGGAAATGTTTGGGCACAAAGCGCTTCTTGATGAATTATGCAGTGAAATGTTAGAATTTCGTGGTTTATTTTTTTCTAAAGAATTGATGTTACCCCTCTATGTATTCCCGTCATACTGCTGGCTCCATCAGTTGCTATAGAAACGATTTTATTTATATAGATTCCATTGTCTTCCAGGCATTTTTGCACAGCATTTGCTATATCCTCTCCACGAGTTTGCCCTGAGAGCGATAGCAATCCTAGCAGTTCTTCTTTTGGACTTTGGGACGATATATACCTCACGAAAAGGGTAACTTGTGCCGTGTCTTTTATGTCGCAAGACTCATCTATAGCAAGTGATGAGGCAGAAGCCAGTAGAATGTCTTCCACATGCATATGTGTTACATTTGAAGACATTTTAGAAGTTCTATCTTGTACTGTTTTAGCAGTTAATGGCAAATCTTTGATTTTTTTCATGATTTCTGCTTTGTTTTTAAAATAACGAAACAGTTCTTCAGATACACGTATAAAACAATCTTTGACGTACTCACCATCTGAGATCTCACCATCTCATCATCTAGACGTGTTGTCTAGACTATAGACGGTGGCTGTTTGGGGGAGAGGGAAATGGAATGCAATTGGCTGAAAGACAACATGGTCACAGATTCTCATCTCTAAGAACAAAACAATAGTTCAAATTTATCTCATTACGGTCATGTTAAGCGTAGATTTGTAATTTACGATTATGAAAATATAGGCTATTGTGAAATTAGGTACTTAAAAATATTTGTTCTTATTTTTTAAGGGTTTTGATGATAAATTATTATTTTTTTCGTATGGAACTGGAGAGCCGCAATTTTACATCAAAAGAGCCACATGCGGCTCGCGAACCGCAGGTTGCCGACCCCTGACCTAAGGGAATGCCAAACTTGGTGTTCAGTGCTGTTTTATTAGTTTTGATTACATCAAAGTATCATATAAGAACAGCACAAAGCAGTGTTATACTTTTTCAGTTTAGGATATGTATTTCAGTTAAAGTGGATTGGTTAGTCTTTTTTATATTTTCATAGCTGAATTCACAAATTTGTATTTAAAGAAGTTTCTTTACAACGAAGTTTCTTAGTGGAATGATGACTTCCTTTAATAGACTCAACGGTATTTTTTTTTTAATTGAAAGTCCTAATAGGTTCTTGCTGTTCTAAATTGGACATGACTTGTAAAAATGAAAAAATATTTGATACTAGCTTGAATTCTTCATATTGCCAATATTAAAGTTTGTATCATAATTCTAATATCTTATTCCTACGAATTTTTCAGAATGAGAAAAAAAGCGTTTCTTCCATTCATAAGCTTTAGAATAGTTACGACAAGCTAAGATGTAGTCGTTAGGAACTTTTTCTAAAATATAGTTAATTATGAAGCATTTGCGAAAACGTATCTTTTTTCTTACATTCTGTTCATATGACACGTCGTTTGTAAATTTTAGAAAATTTTCATTTTAAGCACATCGTATGTTTAATTCAACATTTTGGGAGTCATTTTTTCGATTTCTTGCATGATTTCTATCGTTGAAATGGGAAGATAAAAGGTAAACATCTTTGTTTACATTTCAGCTAGTTGTGTACTCTCGAACGCAGTGAACTTTGAAACTGAGGCCCACGAAAGAGTGATTTTTCAACCAATCAGAGGAGACTCGGCTCGATGGATTACCCTGGCTGTAGACTCTTGTGTCGGGGTAAAGGTAATTTTAATTAACGTAAGGTAATTCAGAGAAACTCAACGGAATATTGACCACGGTTCGGGATCAATGGAGAAGTTGCGGATCTGAGGAAATTGCTCAAATTAATAATTTCCTGGTAATTTCAGCTTACCTTTTTCGAATATGCCGCTTTAAATATCTGTAATGGTAATTTTTGTTAACGTCATACTAGAGCAAAACAACGGGCTATTGAAGACGGTCCTACGGAAGCAACACCTAAACTGGCAACACCACTTCTCAATACTTCCACACCACATCAACGTGAAGATATGCGATGCCACGACAGATTTAACGCGCATCAACTCCATCTTGAACTTGTTCAATTTCTGCCACAACATTCCTCCAGCCGACCAACCGGTATAGTGGTTGAGGTGTTAACCTCTAGATAGGAAGGTTCCTTGTTCGAATCCGGGTCCGGGCATGGATCTTTGTAAGCGTATGGTGTAGAGGCGGCTGGTACACCTTAAATCTGTCGTGGCCGAAAGTACTCACGTTGGTTTGGTGTGGTAGTTTGGAGAGTGGGGTGCCAGCTCAGGTGTTTCTTCGTCATCTGACCGTGGTTCAAAATTACGAGGTGTTGTCCTCGGACCTTTCCCTTAAGGGACTGATCCCAGACCGTCGTCAATAGCCTGTTGTGTTGCTCTAGTACGATGTTAACTAAAATTACTATTACCATGCCACAACATTCCTTTCCTATTTTCTGTGTTCAACAAAAAGAAGTGGTAAAACATTATAACACAGAATTGTCAAAAGTTTTTATTTCGTACGCACAACAACCAACCAAAACCATGTTCAGAGGCAGAAGGAAAAATGTTGGATAAATGTGATTGTTTTTAGTTCAAATTATTAGAGCAACAACTTCCGCTTTACAAGTTTATACTGCTGCCATCTAGTGGACATAATAAAATTTAATGTTTTAAATGGATACATTGCCTTTCAGAAAACACTCATACAAGGTTACTTAACTCCATATGTTGGAGAAGAAATCTTTTGCAACAAAAAGGATTAAAATTTTTTTTGGATAAATTCTGGTTTTAATTATTCTTGACGTACTTTATCTCCGAATCTTTTCTTAATATTGTATTTAGCGAAAAGTTACACTGTAACCTATATTTTAAAGAACCAATACACCAAGTTAATTTAAAAAAGCAAGGATTCCTAATGTTATTTATAAACATTTCTCACAAAATGAAAGACCAGAATCAAATCAAACAACAATTTTAGTAAATTTAAGTGATAGTTATTCAAAAACATGTAAACATCTAAAAAACGGACGGGGCTGTACACGGCCGCTGGTTTAAGGCGATGAATACGTCAGTGAGGCCATATGGAAAATGAGAGTGAAAGAAATTACTGCTAGACTGTTTTAACATCCCACATCAAATGTTCATCGCTCCGCCCTAACTATATCACAATTCTTGCACTCGCTGCTGCTTTTGAAGGTTGTGGCTCATTACCGACCTCTATGGTTTGAACTCCATCATTCGATTAAAAACGTTTATGTCAAATCAAATATCATATTTGCTTCGAACTGAGCGTTGGAGGTACTTGGCGCTCTCGTATCAGGCATTTGTTCACTTTGAAGGTGCGACGCCTTTACTTTCAAGAACTTCCTCCGAGCCCGTTGACACTCAGCATCGGATGTCCGAATCTTTTTGGATTCCCCATCTTTCGATCTTTCTTCCTGTTGATGATTATCTTACTTTCCTGGGTTTATTATGTATATATGTGGACATTTCGAAATTTTTGCGAAATTTCCACATTTTGAAGTCCGATATATAAACAAATGTTAAATATTGTAGTTTTATTTTCATAAGCTCAAAGAGACGAAACAAATGATACCTTAGAATAGGTTCACACAAAGGAGAACGGAGCTTGACTACATTTAGCTTAGCGTCAGTGCGCATTTTCGTGACTCTACTTTGCGCTGGGATTGCATCAGCCGATGAAGTCAGCGCAAGATCAATGACCATTTCAAGATTCTTTGTTTAGTTCTCTTTTGAACGCGATCTCGTTCAGTTATGTATCTCTACTATTATAAAAGGAAGTGTTTGTCTGGTTTTTTTTTTCACGGCCGCAAAATCTTGACGATTCTATGGCACTTACATCAATGAAATTTGGCACACAGGTAGTCCGAATTTTTTGCAATTTTTGGGTTGCGCCGAATTTTAAAATTTAATCAAGAAGATTTGTAAATGAATGTAATCGTTTTATTCTCCATCGTTTTTTCAACGCCTTTCTTCCGGAGAGAGAAGAAACACCAGAAACTAGACTTTTCTACCCACGTGACCTTGCTATCAGGCTTTGGAATCATGCCAAGTTTTTTTCATCACGGTAGATTCTACATTTATTTTTTCCGTTTCCGCTTTTATTTTGCCCAGATAAAGGATTTTCCAGCAGAGAATAAAAACTTTAGTTGTCTTAACATTAGTTGTGTAGTTCTTTTTCCATCTCCTAGACCGTTAAAGATAGAGTAAAAATTTCAACGGATTTGAAATCTGCGGAAAATTTCACTTTAGATCGATACCTAAAAATATGATCTTCTTTAAATAAATAATTTTTAAATTGAATATATCTTTTATATTTTCGCAAGAGATTGTGACGTCACGTGAAACAGATTGCATCTTCTGCCCTTCGCGTTAATAAAAAAAGAAACAGATTACATTTCCTGTCCTATTCCATTTCAGGGAATGGGAGCAAAAAATAAAAAAACATTTTGACTGGGATTGTTAATTCTTTTTAGTAAAATCGGAATCGCTAAAGATAGATTGAAAATTTCAACGGATTTGAAATCTTCAATACTTCATTTATACTTTTCAAGTTATTAAATTTTTCGCAATTGCGCTTTTTTTTGTGACATTCACAAATTAAGCGTGGTACCCCGGTTTCGAAAAGTAAGACGTATTCTACGTCAAAAAATGATACAAAAACATAGAATTACACACAGAAAAAGACCAAAATTTTCTGAATTGATGAGTGTATTCCGTAGTATCAAGAAATCTATGATGTTGAATCTGACTTATATTTTTCAATCTTTAGTTCAATATTAAGCAAAGATATACCCATGATTGGGTACATAATATAGCACATAGTATTGTAATTAGTCAAGTTCTTTATGTCTATGTTTAAAGCTCATGCATTATTCGTGAAAACTTTCAGAAATTGCGGGGAGCTATGTGATAAAAGACCATTTTGAGAAAAATAAAGAATATTGGTGCTTCCGACAGTGAAACAGATGTAATTCATTTTTAAAAACATCATATAGTTTCGTTTCTATTAGACATAAGAATAAAGTTCAAGCATATTTCTGTTTATTGAGAATAGAGATTTAATTAAAATTGAAAATGCATTTCTTGTGAAAAGGATTTTGAACGTACTTATACCTTAATTGAATTGAAGTTAACTTTTTATGACATGTGTGTAGCGAAAACATGCAAACTATACAAGTAAAATATTTAAGCTGAATTTTATACGTAGAAACTTATGTTTTATGACAGTCTAATAGTCTCTATGGCAAGATTAAAAATGGTATTCATAAAGCTCTCTTTGAAATTTTTCGTAAAACGCAAATATGTTGGAAACTTTCATATTTCTTAGAAAAGACACCTACAAACATGTCTTGTTAAAATAAAGAGACTCTGAATATATTAACGTAGTTTCAAAATAAACCATCTTGTTCAGTACAATATCCTAGTGCCAGCCATATTCATCTAGCTACCATCGTCCCAGCCTAAGCCATTCGGTGTGTCGCCACGTAATTTTAAACCACAGTCAGATAACGAGGCAACATCTGAGCTGGCACCCCACTCTCCAAACTTCCACACCAACCCAACGCGAGGACTTTCGGCCACGACAGATTTAAGGTGCACCAGCCGCCTCTACACTATACGATTACAAACATCCATGCCCTGACCCGGAATTGAACCAGGAACTTTCCGATCTAGAGGCTAACACCTTAAACAACTATACCGTTTGTCGACAATACCAGCCATATGTTTGACAATTCAACTAACGTTCAGCCATATGTCTGAACAAAGAAAAGTTACTTAGTCGACGTTAAGGTTATTTTTGTTTTGCAACAGGAGAGTTAATAAGGCCAAGAGAAGGGAGGTTTCATTTTAAAAAGATCTGTAATACTGGCTATGAAAAGAGTGGGTTGTGTGGATGACGATCAATCTACTAAAATTTCATTTAATATACCAGATAATATGATCGACATTTATAAAATCCTTTTGCATTCATTCATTGTGACGATTTCTACTGCGAATAATCTTGTAGCTTAGCGTGGTGAATATGGTCAAACGTGTCCTCCAAAGTACTCCTTGTGGTTGAGATCTCTTATACTGCTTATATATCAGTGTACTGTAAATTAATATCATATTGATGAATAAGTTCTTCAATTTTTAGTCCACCGTAAAGTATCGTTCTAAGACGGGTAAACGATTTTACCGTTAAATTTTTAACTGATAAGGAAATTGTTGTTTTGTATTACAAATATATTAAAACAACTGATTGACAGCGGCTTATCGTCAAGCTTTCTGAGACTTTTGGAATTGGTGGTAAAGTCTTGCCTTGGATATATGACTTTTTAAGAAACCGACTCATAAAGGTGAGTTTTAATTACTCCATGTCAAGATGCTTCAAACTATATCAAGGGGTTCCTCAGGGTTCAGTTCTAAGTCCAACCCTTTTTATGCTCTTTCTGTCAGGAATCGAGAAGGTTATCACCAAAAGGTGTGAAGTGGGTATTTTTGCAGACGATGTTGTCCTTTGGGACTCTGGCACCGATTTAAAGACATTGGAGGACAACTTAAATTTTACCCTTGATGACTTATCGAAATTCGCTAAAAACCACAAATTGAGTTTTAACCCAACAAAGTCTACGGTAAGTCTCTTTACGACCAATAGAAAGTTATATAACTATCAACCTGGTGTTATTTTGGACCACAAAAGCCTCTAACAGTGGACAAACACCCAAAATACTTGGGATTTGTTTTGGATCCAGAGATAACGTGCAATAAACACATTGACCATCTGGTGCTAAAAAGCAGGAAACGACTAAAAATTTTAAAGTACATTTCAGGACGTGACTGGGGAGCTGATGCTGCTACTCTAAGATATACATACATCTCTCTTATTAGACCCATCTTGGAGTATGGATATCCAGTCTACTGTTGCGCATCTAACACCAATTACAGAAACTAGAGAGAGTCCAACTTAGCGCAGCCCGAATTGTCACTGGACTTCGTAACTCTTGCCCCAATGACGTAGTGCTTTTCGAGGCTGACCTGCAACCTCTTAGCCTCAGAAGAAATGCTTCTTTGGCGAAATACTATGGCAAACTATGTAGTCTTGGAGAGGGAAATAGAACCTCTGCCTATCTGAGAGACTGGCGCAATGATCAAAGACTTAAGAGAAACAGTCCTTTTAGCATGGCGACTCAAGCTAAACTGTTTGAGGGTGACGTGGAACAACATCATCTGGTTCAAAGCGTAGATCCTTCTGACGGTCTTCCTAATGTATATTTCCACACAGACCTTCTTGTACAAGTGAACAGGCAGCATGACCTTCCTATTTATCTAAAGCAACTGGCACTTGAAATAATCAACAACATCCCGGCTGACGCTACTAAGGTGTACACTGACGGCAGTAAAAACGAGAAGGGTGGAGCTGGCAGTGGAATCTATATAATTTCAGATGGTAACTACACAAAGATTCAGAGAAGGAATCCTGATGGCTGCTCTGTTTTCCGTAGCGAGCTTATTGCTATAAACGAAAGCCTTGACTATATTGCGACTGTAATTGCAGGAAAAGAAATCTGGATTCTAACAGATAGCAGGAGTTCTGTCCAGCACTTGGCTAATTGGTCTGGTGTTAGAGACAAGGTTGGAGTATCTGTCCTCAATAAGCTAAGACAACTGTCTATAGATAATCAGATCCACATACAGTGGATCCCCTCTCATGTCGAACTTGATGGGAATGAAATGGCAGATGAATTGGCCAAGGCGGGAGCTAGTGAAGTATTGGTTCCACTTGAGCCTCTTACCTACACTGAGATTTATTCGCAGGCTAAGTTGAGGGGAAAAACAATATGGTCCACTCCCCCAGTGCATCAATGGTATCGTGGCCATCGACCCGGCGGCTCTTTGGCACTTAATTGTGACAGGCAGGGACAAACTGCAATTACCCGATTCCTAAGTGGACACCTCAGAACTATGACCTTCTCAGATGGCTTGAGAACTTTCGACACATGCACCAAGTGCTCCTTTGAGCAGGCTTCTCCTTCCCACATCCTGGAGTGCCTGGGACTTAACCATCAAGATCTCCTTGGAAGTCCATTGCTGGTCCTGGACTTCCTCAGGGTGTATGGATTCATGGACCTAGTCTAGCCCCGCTGGACTTTGGGGATTGGCAACAACAACAACTGATTTGTGATTTGTTGTGTCTCAGAAATCTTCATGAGCCTGGGGGATTTCTCGACGAGGTAGCTTGTCAATATGAAACTGACCAGATCTTGACGGATGAAATATCTCGTCATAAGAACAAAACTGCCCAGAGCTTGACGGACGAACTATCTTGTCATTAGAAGAAAACTACCCAGATCTTGACGGACGAAATATCTCGTCATTAGAAAAAAATTGCCCAGAATTTTATATCATCACATGACAAAGTCGGCCATTTCTCAAGGATGAGATATCTAGTTACTAGCAAAATTTGTCAGATATTGGTGAACGAGATATCTCGTTGAAACCACGTGGAGAGTGAATTAAACTATAATAAGTGTAATTAACTTAGAATGCGTCTTGAAATGTGCCATTTTGAACGTCACCAAAAAATGTAACCATGGAGAAGAAATGTGTATGCGAGAACTTCCTTAATGCATAACATAATTTAATTAATTAACACCAAATGTAATTATTTTTATATAATTATTTACTTTTAGAATTTCGCAATCATAAAAAAAGCATGACCCCCCCCCCTGTTAGTAATTAAAAAAACTCTTTTTGTTTGAGCTGACGACTCTCAATCCATTGAATAGTTATTTGAAATATTTATAATTAACGTACATTTCATATTCTGTTCGATTTCTCTCTCTCTCTCTCATTAACGTATCTCTATATATAAAACACTAACGTACGTGGACCCGAAATCGACGTTATTTGTGTATCGTCGAATGACAACATTCAACGTAAATAAAATAATTTAATCGTAATTTTGCTACCCGGTATCTGGCCACGTCAGAATTAATGTTTACTTTTTTTTAATTTGATTTAGAATTCCGTGTTTGGGTATTTAAGTTGACTGCAAGATGTTGCGGACATATTTGAGGATTCCCAAGTATTATGAATATGTGTTCTTTTTGTTAATAAATCATTGTTGTCTTTGTCAATATCGTAGAAAAGTGTTTTGTTGCATTATTCTATTTAAAAATATATTCAGGAAGTCGAAATTCAACATGTTTGAATAGATACGTACGTGTTTTTTTTTTCAGAATTTTACATTTTTTCAAGGATTGGAATTTTATTTTTGTTTGCATTATGTGTTCCGGTATATTACCTATTGCAGAAATATTATTTAGGAGTTAGATTTTAATAATATGTCTATTTCCTGCAAAATATCACTAGACATGGGTAATTTTGTAGCGGTATATATATATTTCGGCCAACTTTTCTTAAATATTTGATTGAATACGCTATGATTTAAATAATTGTTTCATAAAAATAAATAAAATATACAAATCAAAACATGTTTAATTACGGCGTGTAAAAAAAGTTTAAAAAAAGAAAGCACTATTACACACCGCCGAGCGCTAGCCGTCGCAGCCCGGCTAGTATTTCATATTTCACTCGATTCCTTTAAAATATATTTAATGTCCTTCTAAAACAGACTATACAATAGGCTACTCAAATATTTATCTAGGCAGTTAACAAATGAAAACAAACACGACTGTTTCCCTAATCCGATTCAAGAGGCTACAAACTTCACAATCATTCAGTGAAGCATTCTAATATATTGATATCACTCATCCTTGAGACGGTTCTGCTTTTTCTTACCGCAGATTATCTCTCGCTAATAATGAAATGACCGCAGTCGTAACATTGTTAGAAAGGAAACAGAAGCAAAAGAAGATTCTGTCTGCGGCATGACAAAAGGAATGCATAGTCCTTTTGGTCCAATGACCTATTTAGGAAGTGTGGGCTGTGACCACAGAGTGGTTCTAGATGACCTCTCAGTCCACCAACCGGAACCTTCACGCTACCGTGTCTTTGATGGTGAGCCCATCCTTCTTGAGCGATGAATGATTGGTTCAAGTCCACTTCATTCATGTTGCCACCGACGCTGGGGAAATAATCGATTTTATTTCTCATTCACTTTGTTTCGGCCAGGTTCGCGTGATTTCGAAAATGATGTTGGTTTTTTATCCGTGAACAGGGCTGCGTCGATGTCGTAGGATGTTTCAGGTCGAGCCAGATGGTCTAAATAATTTTAGGCATGCCTGGTCGGCTTTGACAAATACTGATTGAAATATTGGTCAGACAGTGCTCAACTATGCATCTGCAACCACTGTTCTGCACTTTAGGACCGAAATCGTCGAGAAGAAAAATTCAACTTGACGGCAATACGAAATCCTGAGTATATATACTTTACATAAATGCTTTTTGGTAGGATGATGATGATGCTTTTCTCTTGGGAGAAGCAGATTTTGAGGCTTGGTTGCTTTGCCTTGTGCTTCTAGAGAAAATTTTAGTAAGAATGCGATGTTTCAACACCACAACTACGGTTTTTGTTTATTTTTATATCATTAGTGATAAAAATTGTAGAAATTTCCTTGAATGTAGAAAGTGGACTTATAATACGGTAATCAACTGTCGAAACAAATAGATTATAAAAATAATTGATCTCAAAAGTGTTTTGAAATATATTGCACGTATAAGGGGTTTGTAACATCAAGGTAAATGTAGGCGGAGTGCACTTTTGAAAGGCTTCCTTCAAAACACATCAAACATTAGAAATGTTTTTTTGTTGTTGAAAAATTTGATGTGAAGACAACCCCTTATGCAACTTTTTGGATTGGAATTTCTAGAGGACGTTATTCTCTAATGAACGATACCTTTGAATTTGCTCTAGTATGAATAGTGTTCGAAATAAAGGAGATTGTTCGTTTTTTTTCCCTTGACTGTACATGGTCTTGGTTTTGAGAAGAGATTATTTTTAACAGACCAGGTTTAGAATATGATTATTTAGACGATTGTGAGTAAGCTTTAAAGGAAACAGTTTTCCTTTTAAAAACAAATTGATATACATCTTGCTAAGTAAAAATATCGCACATCTGGATATTTCCTCTTTAAAATCCGTAATACCTTGAATTTGTGTGATTAAATCTCACATTTAGGGCTGCCAATTTCAGTTATTTACAAACTGGGACAATTTTCTGCAAAAGAGTTTCGCATTTCAGTAAAATATTTCACATACAGCTGTAATAATATTGAGAGATACGAATACCTAATCGTAAAGACGTTAATTTTCTAAAAGAAATTATTTATTAGTTAATAAAATAATTATGTTTCTAGGAAAAAAATTCAAGAAACGCATTGTAGAAACACAAATTGGATTTGAAAGCATCAGGCTTTGAAGAGCGCTATGTAGAAAAACGTTTTCGAAAAAAAGAAAAAAAGAAACCTTTAAGGGACTTCTAACTCTTATATGATTTCACATAACAATTTATTTTTATTTTATTGGGAGCTTATTCTCTGTCTACTCCGTGAATTGCTCCAGACAGAATCAATGCGACGTTAATTTTGTGCTCAGATGGCAAAATGTTAAAAGTCACTTTTTTCATTTTTCGTGACAGCAATTTTAAGATTCAACATATGGTTCTGTAGTTTTTGATTTATCACAATTTTCCCAACTTTGTTTTCTCATAAACTGAAAGAAAAGAAATACGACGTTTTGCCACCTTCTAAACATTAACAAAAAAGACCCCAGGATGGGACTTTGTCAATTTTTTGCGAAAAGTGACATAACATTTTGCCATCTGAGCACAGAATTAAAATACCTAATTACCTAGCTCCAGACAGTCTGTCACTTTCTATTGACGAATTAACGAGACATTCCCCATTTTCTACAGGGTGTCCTAAAAGTTCTCGTATTGACGATTCGTGAATTTATTATCCCAAATCAGCAAATTTTGAAACAATTATTTTTATTCTAATGGTAAAAAGCACTTTTAACATAACGTAGGAAAAAAATTCGGACTAACATTTATAATAAATGTTCAAAATTTCCGGCCTTTTCTTGGAGTAGTTTGCACGTATTTTTAAAAAAGAGTTTCAAGATGCTGGGAGTGGCTTTTTGTATCCTTTGAGAGTAATGACAATTTTCAGATCACCTATTGTTTGGTGATTATCTTCATTAACTTTGTTCTTTAAATATCCCCACAGAAAAAAATTCTGGGATTCGTAGATCAGGGAAAGAGGTGGTCAAAGGATTCGTAAGATGAGTCGATCGCCATAAAAATCTTGAAGCATGCCTCATGGTTTCATAACTTGCATGGCAGGTTGCAACATCTTGGAACCAAGAGTCTCGTTCATTCACTTCTAAAAATGCAACAAATTGTTGAATAAGTTGATATAGCGTATCTTTACTCGGTATTGCATCATTTGGATATTTATGTCGCCAAAATTCTTTACATCTTTCATCTGATTTACATTCAAAATTAGCCTCAAACATCGCAATCCTCTGAATGCGTGATAAATTCATCTTGCAATGAAGAACCAAATGACGCGGAACTTTATTATCACACAACTTGAGCGCGAAGAAAATCAAACGATAAAAATGAAAGAGTCTATAAAACTATAAGCAGACGATAAAATTCTATAATTAAAAAAACACGATCAATAAATTTTTTTTAAGTTGAAGGGAACTTTTAGGACACATCCTGTATTTAGGATTCTTGAAGCATTCTTTGGTCACATTGGCGCACGTTGCGACATTTTTCTCTCCAGTTCTTTGTGAGATAAGAGCCGCCCATCACCACCAAAACATCGTTGTCAAAATCCTCACCCAACTCAACCCACTTAACCCTCCAAGTGGTTCAGACGAAATATTTTGTCCATCAAGATAAGACCAGTTATAAAAACGACGAGATATCTCGTCATCACGACATTGCCGATTTTTTGACGATGCCATGATCAAAATCTGGCCAGTTTTCTTTGAAAGGCGAGATACTTCGTCCATCGAGATCTGCTCAATTTTTGCAAATGTAGAGATACCTAGTCTACAACTACCTACAACCACCCAGGAGGGTTAAAATGTACGAAAACTGTTTCTATAAAGACAACCAGTACCTAGACTTTGAAAGCAGTTCTCTTGGTAGACAGACAACACTCCTTACGTTTCACCGCTCAACACACTCATAGACATAAGAACAGTAAATGAGAGTATATTGATATATTTTAACAGCCTTAATGTATCCCAAGAATATCTAGGTATCTAACGATAGCCATCTCAAGGAGATGGGATACCAGATGCCTCACTGTCTATGAAAAATAAAACTTTGAATCTTCTTAGAACTTTGTGATTGTTCTAGTTTTCTTCAAAAACTCCGAGCAATACAGTAAAAATTTTTCAAACTTTTAAGGAGATTGAGAAATTTTTATTTTACTTTCTCTTTGGAAAGACGGTTAAGTTCGTTCGATCTCTAATGACGAAAGCATGTAACGTCCCTCAATGAAAAATTAAATGCCTGTGAATGAGCAATGTTTTAATATTACAACGGTCTCCATTGATTCTTTTAATATACCCGGTGACTAGATCCTGAGAAACCCTGAAAGGCGTCAAATGTATTCGCTTCCAATGCCTTCTTTTAAATGTTGAGCAGTTTATCACAACGTATTTTTAATTCTCATGTCAGTTTTCCATCGGATAGTTATCAGCCAATCCTTCCTCTGACCCTTTTATCAGCTTCTCTTGACCGATTTGAACGAGGCCTGCTTAATCTTTTTTCGTCGATGAAAGACAACTCTTTGTCTTTTCTAGATAGCTGTCAAACAAAATCTATACAAATTCCTGAATGTTTCAGGTCATTGTAAAAGCCTGACTGCTTTTCATAATAAGTGTTTCGAAAGTGTAAGAAATGCATCGAACATATCTTCTCTAAACAACATTAATTACCCTCATTTTCTGAAAAAAGTCAAATGCAGTTAAATTTTTGTATCTTATGTAATAATGCTGATGCATATTAAAATAATATTTAGGATACTTAAAAATGTTCTTAGAAATCTCCCAAATCCTTAAAAAACGGAAGTGCAGTTTTTCATTTAAGAATGGAAAACTGCTCATCAAATCTAAAAAATCCACTGAATTTTTTCATATTTCTAGAATAAATATCTTTAAACTTTACAATTAACTAATTTTTTTAGCTAAATGCATTAGAAAACTTAAGAAAAATAAGTAAATAATCGATCACATCCACATTTATCTTAAAGAGGACGACAATGGGGATTATGTTTCCCCAAACTGGATTGCTACAAGACAACTGCAAGACTTCGCATTTCGAGAACTTCAAATTTACTTGTTTTGCTTTATTAACTATTTAACTGCCATCTTGAATGCCAATCTTGATTTTAAGTATTTATATTTGAAAGCATAATTAAAATAAAAATTTCAATGTTTAATGAAAATGACAGTAACCCGGAACATAAAAAAGTACTCCCAAAAGTAGGAAACTGTCGTAATTGCAAAATATTTAAAAATACAAATCATGTGACCACTGTCATCAAAGTTCCACTCAGTCCCAGTAAGATACAAATTATGTATGAAAACTTATTTGTCAACGTGCAGAAGAAAGTTTCTTTTATTACTAATAGTAAACGGGACCGCTTAACTGGTATAGTGGTCATACCGTTCGTCTGCCATCCATTAGGTCCGGGTAAAACTCTCGGTTGGTAAGCGCATGAATGTTGGGGATTGTCGCTGTTAAGAGAAGCTGCGTCTCACCCATTAGGTGCACCTTCACAGTTTGTCCTTTGTAGAGCTAAAGACTTAAGAGGTCAGTGGTCGGTCATTAGAAATTAAAAACTAATAATAAACTTTGTCCAACCCAATGGAAAATGGCGGAGGAAAGGACCACCATTTACTGCCGATAGAAAATATCTCCAAGAACCAGAAGCTTAGACATTTAACTAAAATCTGCTTTATTCTCCACTTATTTTTTCGAAATCCAGGATGTTGTAGTATTTATAAACTTTCACTAACAACCGTTATTTGGAAGGCGTTCAATTTTCATGACAACCGTACGTTTCAAAGTAACAAAAATTGCCTTCCGCTTCGTGTTGACCGTGTACAATTCTAATCTGCTAATCTCCAGCGACAGTTTCGTTCGTGCTGGAGGGTTTACGCGGGGTTCGAGAAACACGAATGCACATGGCACTACACTATACAGCTTAAAACGTGCAACGATTACCAATTATTCAAAATCCTTAGTACGTGTGAATTTCAAACCGAATTTTCCCTTCCACTTTCACCATTAACTTCTACGTGTTTATTTTTAAACGCCAATAAAGGTATTTTTAGTGGATGAGTGATTTAAGTGAGCGGATTATAAGATTTGAAATGCGCTAGAAGTTCTCGTATTAATTACGCTGTTCACCCTAGTGATAAGAGAGTGTTATTTATTAGGAATCATGGTTCTAATTCCAATGACATAAAACGTTCTGTAAGAATGGGGGAATCTATTTTTAAACATTCAGAACAGAATACAGGTATATCTAAAAAAGGAAAATAAAGAGCGGAATGTTTTTAAAATAGTAACTTCTAATATAGTATTTTGTGTAGTTCTACTTCTCAGTTCTTCCAGGTAGTCTATGGTAACATCTTCGTAACTATGTAATTATATATATACCTGAGCAAACTAAAGGTTTTATCTATTTCTTTAAAAAATAATACTGTAAGCAAGCACCTTTCCGATAATGATTCGTTACGCAAATATTTATTTTAATTTGAACTCAAATTTCCCTATAGAAAATTTTTCTCTTTTCGGAATATTTTGAAATTTTTGGTCTTCTAAGTCTATCTTAATTTCTTTAACTGTAGATTTTTAAACATTTTTCAGGGATGGGGGATGTAGAATTTTATTTACTATAAAATGTGTATAATAAATATAATTTTATGTGCAAATAGCAGAACAATGGAAAAGTGAAATACTGAAACCTTGCGGTGGCATAATTGAGCGGATGAATCGAGAAAGATGCGAAATATTTTCCGATTTCCGAAACTGCAGCGAAGGAAGTCGTGAAACCTTCCTGCACGAAAATTCCATCGACACAGGAAACCAATTTCATTAGAATACTATTTTTCGGAAAGGTGATGCTGAAAGTTGAAGATAACAAAAACTACGCAGTTTCTTTCATAAATTTTAAGTACAATCTAGACACTTCTTGAATCTTTGAAATCTTTTATTTAAATGTTATTGTTGAGTTATCAAGCTAAGCGTTTTTTTGAAATAGGAACCACTGAATCAGGGATGCACATACCGCAGTCCACTGGCTTCATGTGGCCCTCAGTTGATTTGCTAGCGGCCCGCCTCACCATGTGTTATTTTAACTTTAACAAGTCACATCTCTACTATTATAAAAGGAAATATCTGTGTGTACGTACGCAGTGCACTGACGAATCTATGGCACATACAATAATGAAATTCGGCACACAGGTAGTCCGAATGTTTTGCGTTTTTTGTGTTGTGGCCAATTAAAAAAATTTAATTTAGAACATTTTAAAATGAATTTATTAGTTTTTTTTTTCATTATTCTTTCTTCCGTTCCGGAATGTGGCGTCAGAAAGAAGAAGACAGCCGATTTTGCTATTTTCGACCTCTGGCGTCGCAAGCGGTTTTCGTCCGAATTGCCTTTGGAACCATGCCAAATTTTCCTATTCTAGCGTGTTTTGGTTCACGTTGTTGAAAACAGCCCCCTCGAGGCCATCACGGCGTTACGTTTGCGAAGCAAACCAAATGTGAATACGTAGCAATCACTGGAAGTTGGCGAACGTCAGCGAGTAGTGGTCACACCTGACCCCACGAAAGGAACTGTCACGGGCAACACCCTGCTGGTCACGCAGTGGCTAGTAAGTAATATAGGTTAAAACTTCATTGCTAGATAATGCATTAAAATGCTTAAAGCTTTTTTAGGTCAACATGTATCTTTGAACAAACTTTTCCAATAGGAATATTAACAAAGCAAAAACTAGGGACCGCCTAACTAACGAAAATTTAGAACCAATTTTGTGCTTGGCTACTACAAAAATCGAACCAAATATTAAAACAATTGCTAAATCTTTGCGTCACGTACTTATACAATTTATTTATTTATTATTATCTTTCTTTGTAGCAATATAAAGTAACTAATATCGTTCTAAATAAAATAAATAATATATATGATAGATAACTTTTTCATGTTTTTTGTCGGTCCTTCCACAAGTGACAGTGAATCTATGTGGTCTTTTAAAGTCTGTGCATCCCTGCTCTGAATAATAAAATGTGCTTTGGAAAATTGAAAACAGTTAAATCAAACGTATTTATTCGAAGGATGAAAACGATGGACACTAAGCGAAAAACGTAACCTTGCGGAAACTACACTCTATAACAAAAAAAATCGACGCACCAAGAAGGAGTTGTCCGATGGAGACAAAAATTGGTGGATAGGAAAATTATGTACAGAATAGAAAATGATTAAAATTTCAGAACAATTGAATGATTTATTTCAGAGTTACAGTTACGAGCTCAATAAGGTGTTAAACTGCCTCTAGCCTGTATGCAAGCTGCCACACGGCTTGGCATAGACCGATAAAGCTCCCGGATGGTCTCCTGTGGTATTTCTTGCCAAATTTGCTCCAATTGTCGGACTACGTCATCAACATTCCCTACCGGATGCCTTCCCATCATATCCCAGACATGCTCGATGGGAGAGAGATCTGGTGATCTGGCTGACCAAGGAAGTGTTTGACAAGCTTGAAGACAGTTCATAGCAACACGTGCCATATGTGGTCTGGCATTGTCTTGCTGAAAAATAAGCTCAGGGTACTGCGAAAGGAACGGTAGAAAAATAGGTCTCAGAATGTCGTCAACGTACCGCTGTGCAGTAAGTGTACCTCTAATGACAACGAAAGGGGTCCGGCTATCAAGGGAAATGGCACCCCAGACCATAACTCCTTGTTGAGGGCCCGTGTGGCGTGCAATAGTGAAAGCAGGATCGGCACGCTGCCCTGGGCGTCTCCAAACACGTCTTCGATGATCGTCAGGACGCAGTTGGAAGCGGGATTCATCGCTAAAGACTATACGTCCCCACTCAGCATCATTCCAGCCTGATCGAGCCAAGCGCCACAGTAATCTGGCTCGACAATGTGGAGGCGTGAGTGGCAGGTGGCGTAACGGTCGGTACGAGCGTAGATTTCGCTCTCTCAGCCGTCTGGGAATAGTCATGGTGGACACTCGTGTGTGGGTCGCACGACTGAAGGTCGATAGCTATGAATCAGACGCTGTGACAGCTGATCTGACAGTCACTCTGTCTTCGCGATCTGTTGTGGCCCTACGTCGACCGCTACCATCATGACGCTGAAATCTGCCATTGTCCACCCACTCTTGCCAGCATCTTCTAATCGCCGCATCGCTTCGACTCGCATGACGAGCGATTCTCCGATTTGCCCAACCTGCCTCTTTCAATCCAATGATACGACCTATTTCAAACTCTGAAAGTTGCTCGTAATGAGCTCGAATCCTGCGGCGAGGCATTTTTTCAGTCGTTGAAAGGTATCCTAAATCGCAATGCTGCAGAAAATTTTAACAACAGTTCAAGAAGAACTCCTTATATACATCTGCTGGATGCGCAGTTCCGACGCGCTGGAGATCGCACTATACATTCATTGGACACCAAATTTTAATCACTCTTGCCAGCATCTTCTAATCGCCGCATCGCTTCGACTCGCATGACGAGCGATTCTCCGATTTGCCCAACCTGCCTCTTTCAATCCAATGATACGACCTATTTCAAACTCTGAAAGTTGCTCGTAATGAGCTCGAATCCTGCGGCGAGGCATTTTTTCAGTCGTTGAAAGGTATCCTAAATCGCAATGCTGCAGAAATTTTTAACAACAGTTCAAGAAGAACTCCTTATATACATCTGCTGGATGCGCAGTTCCGACGCGCTGGAGATCGCACTATACATTCATTGGACACCAAATTTTAATCATTTGCATATTTCTTCAAACGATTTTTGCATACGAAATTTCAAAGCAATCGGATGATTTCTTCTTGGTACGTCGATTTTTTTTTATAGTGTGTAACTTGTTGCAGTATATGAATTCTTTAATCCCCCATATTGTATAAAGACCTTTCTTCGCCATCTTTCTTTATTTAAAAAAATTCTATTTGTCCATCATTTGAATACTAACCTTCCAGGTGGTTTTGACGAGATATCGCGTCCATCAAGATCTGATAATTTTTTCCAGTGATAAAATAACTCGAAATCCAGAAATTTCTGATATTTTGGAGATGCCGAGATCAAGATCTGTTTAGTTTCCTTACAATGACGTGACATCTTGCCCATCCAGATTTGATCAGTATTGTTAATGATTACGTTTCTGATGAGATACCTCGTCGGAGACAACCACCTGAGGGAAATTATCATCTAAATTGGAAGAAAAACAGTATTAAGTCTCAAAATGGGAAAACTTACTTTTATTAAAACTAATTCGTTAATATTTTTTAGCTGTTATGAAATAATGAACGTTTGTTTATAATCAATGTTCCTTCTCTCTCTTTCACTGACCTTTATAAACGATTTTAGGTGCGTCATATTCCTGTTTGACAGCAATAATAAATAACTTTAATTTGATATTTGATCAGTGCTAACATTATTTGCACTTCATAAGTTGTATGTAATGTTTTCAATAAGTTTTATTTTACGTTGAATCTATAACTGACCCCTTAACGTTTTTATCTGCTATAAGGTTTCAACTTCCCCTTTGATTGAATCTGTTCTCTTTAGAAGCTGACTCATTTTCCCTTCTTTATTCGGATATGATTAAACATTTCATTATGTATTCATTGCCCTGAATTGCGTGTTTGAATCAGTTCAAAATTCCATTGATTAAATACAATGCACACAGAATTTGTACTAAATTCTTGAAACATCGAAATTGCTTAAACAGGCACAATAATTTAACTCTCAATTTTATACGATATTCTATTTTTTTCTGAGTGAGACTTTTCGAAAGACTCGAATCCAAACACCGTATTCAGAAACACACAATACTTCTACTCTCTAACATCTACTATCTTCAAAAACGACAGGTGATTTTTATTCAGACAAATGTGTAGGTGTGACACAAAAAGGAAAACACTTTTTTTTCATTGTAACTCCTACGTAAAAACGTCAAAAATCAATACGCTTTTTTTTTCTTTCAACCATGACGAAATAGAATCCGCTGACATATTTCTTGTCCTCCAAAAAGCCTAATCAGGTAATTCTGAACATTGCAGGAGGAGTAAAGACTAATTTACCAGCCATTGGAAGTCGCCCTAAATTACTCATCTTCGCACTTTGTCATCATCATCATCGTATGACACAAATATGGCGTACGCCGCTTCGCTACGGTTGCAGTTAGTATCGACACATTTTTGACGACAGTAGTATCGACACATTTTTAAAAGAAAAAAAAATAACAATTTTTTAACCATTCTTCATCCAATAGATGACGCGTAAGTTATATGTGGAAGCACTAAAACTGAATATGAAGCGCTACATTCTTTTCTAAAAGATTCGAAGCTATCCAGGTCATTCGGTTGTCATGGATACTAAATTAGTACTTAGTTGAGTTTCATTGTCTTCTGGAGATGGCGAAAATCGTTTTTTGTGAAAGATCACTGTACGAACATTACATGCGTTAAGCCGGGCCATCACATGGTAAAGCACTCTATTAACGTTTGCGGTAAAAAAAAATTGTAATGGGGTTATGGAACTTTCAATTACTTGTCGAGATTTCAAAGAGCTCGTTTTTGTTTAAAGTTATTATGTATTAGTTTTATCACTGCGATTAAAAATAAAAACAAAGAGAAAAGATGTAGTTTTTAAAGTGATCGTGTATTGCTAAAAGGGAGGAATCAAGGAAAAATACACTGAGTTAATATTTTAATCACGCCTAAAAATGGTGTATAATTAAGATTTTAAAACGAGAGCCTATTTGCAAAGTCCAATGCCACGTTATGATAGATAAAATGTATAGATTTGTGAGAAATTGGAAGAATAATACATACAGTGGCTCCCAAAAGTGTTCGTACACTTACGAATTTCAATGGAATACTGCTCCATCCATCAATAAAAATTAATATTTCAGAAAGGGAATTTTTTAATAATGTCTATAACTTGTTCTTAACAAACTACATCAAATATTTTAAAAACACAGCAAAACATTTTTTTTTTGAAAATAAATAATAAAAAAGTAACAAAAAAGTTAAGTACAAAAGTCTTCGTACACTTTAAAAAAAATCTCTACATATTAGTAAGTATTATAATATTTCGTTAAATTAGTACTAGTAGGATGTCCTATAGCATCCACAACACCTTTTAAACGTCTGGAAATAAGAGTTCATTAGTTTTGTTTTTTTGTATTTTCTGCATGAATGTTTTTCCATTCTTCTATCAGTACTGTTTAAGTTCGCTTTTTGTTTTAATGTCGTGTCTAAGTACTCTAACCTCCAGTTCTCTTCAAATGTTTTCTATTGGATTTAAATATGGCAACTGAGGTGATGTTTTCAGAACTTGTTGACAGTTATAGAGACACCAGAGGCGATACGTTCAGAGCCATGTGCTTGGGATGGCTATCTTTATAAAAAACAAAGTTGTTTACAATACCCAAATTTTGGGCTGATTATTTTAAATTGTCTATTAAAATAATTAAATAAAGAGCATGATTTATTATATCATCAATACATACCAAATTACCTAGACCTGATGCTGACATGCATCCCCACACAAGGACAGCTCCATTGTCATGCTTTACTGTTCTAAGATTTTTTAGGATTAAGTTCCTCATTTTTCTTCTCTATATAATAAAACGCCCATTGGAACCAAAAATGTTAAATTTGCTTTCATCTGCAAATAAGACATGATTCCAATATATTTCGGGCTTATTTATCATTGATTTTGCGAAAGAAAGCCTAAGCTATCTATTTTTCGCACTTACAAAATACATACTATATATAGAACGCCCATTTAATCCAGCTGATCTCAATGTTTGTCGAACAGTTTCAGATGAAATTGAAGTTGAAAAGGGTTTCAGTAAATTCTGTAGAAATGTTTACAGCACTCAAACGTGTATTTTTCACAAATCTTCTTTCTAGAAATTGTTGATCACGTTGAGTTAACTCTGCCGGACGACCTTTTCTTACCTTGCTTTCGATCCGATTTTCTTCTTTAAAACGTTTTATCACATACTGCACTGTAGAAAGGGATGAATTTAATGATTTAGCGATACTCCGAACTGATTTACTACTACTATGATGAAAAACAATCAATTTGCGAATGCTGTTTGTTGTTTTCTTACGACTACAAGCCATTTTAAAATAATAAATAGAATATGGCGATGTAAGAAAGCAAAAATTGTTGCCAAACGACTTTTAAATGTCACCACAATGCAAAAAAAAGTGATAGACGATAATTTTATTTATGAATTTATCTGAACATATTTCGGTGTAAAATCACTTTTGTGGCGTTTTCTTTCTCTGCCTCCTTGCATTTTCATTTTTATCGAAAGAAAATGAGTCAATACTTTTTTTTAAATGTTAGGTTTTATTCAGAATTATATACAGATGATACGAAAAAAAATCGGCCTTTATATTCGAATTCAATTGCAGGCTACAGCAACCTTTCTACAAATTTTTAAAGTGTACGAACACTTTTGGGAGCCACTGTATTTCAGATTAAAAATGTTTAATTAAAATTTTTTTAAAGGTTTGTTTGGAGCAACTAAATAAGTGAATGTTTGTATAAAATTAATAATCCATTAATACTACCCAAACATACATTGAAGTATCGAAATCATGTTTTTGTGTGAAGGAGTACAGTTTACTTCAAATTGCACTCTTCGCGACCTAAGCTTATACAAGATATTGCAGTACAGCTTCAAAAATGGAGTCACTCAAAACCATGATAATTTTTAGGAACAGAAAATAAACTATTGATCAACATACTTATTTCAGTTTCAACAAATCGTATTTAATTTTGAAAAATATTGGTTAGTTATTTTACAGTAACTGACATTAAGAATGAATTTCGATGTGATATTACATATTTTTAAAGTGAAAAATTAAGATGACATAAGATAAAAACACTGTTAAAACTATTTGAGATTGTTCACTGATCTTTGAAGAGGAAAATTAGATAGCGGTTTTACTTAATTCTAATTCAAATTAAGTAAAGAAACTGCCTTTTCTGATGTATATAATTTATAACGTAACTATGCATTTAAATATCAACTGTTTAAAGACAAAAGCTTTTAAACAGTAACTGACATTAAGAATGAATTTCTTTCGATGTGATATTACATATTTTTAAAGTGAAAAATTAAGATGACATAAGATAAAAACACTGTTAAAACTATTTGAGATTGTTCACTGATCTTTGAAGAGGAAAATTAGATAGCGGTTTTACTTAATTCTAATTCAAATTAAGTAAAGAAACTGCCTTTTCTGATGTATATAATTTATAACGTAACTATGCATTTAAATATCAACTGTTTAAAGACAAAAGCTTTTAAAATTATTTATGTGCATATTAAAAATTAAATTATTCTAAATATACGTTATGGCAGCGATTAAAACGATTTCTGAACTGTCATTTTGCTTTTATATACATCACCATAATAAAATTACAACTATTTTATCAATTCTACCAGAAGCGACTTAATACCTACTAAACTCTCTGATTTAAAGCTGGATCTGTAGATCGATAAGTGTCTGTCAATCGTAAGTTCAAAGGGTCCACAACAGCAGAGAAATCCAATATTCAAAATTAACTTGTCTAACAATAAAATTGCTGATAGTTTTACAACATCTGAGAACTATCTTAGATAACGGACTCACATGGAGCGACCATATCTTGAATTTAAGATCTAGATGTTACGAGATAAGGGTATCCATGAATCGAGTCCGCGGAGGGGGCTGGGGCGTTAGTGGCCGGCTGCAAAAGATTTGGCATTTGACCGTGATCGAGAAAATCCTAACCTATGGGGCTGGCATCTGGGGGGGGGGAGTGCCCTCAATAAAGAAAGAAGAAACTTGAGAGGGGGTGCCCTCAACTACTCAAGAAACTCAATGTAATACAACGAGTGTTTCTATTCAAAATTTCAGGAGCTTATAGCACCTCTCCCACTGACTCCCTCAATGCGCTCTGCGCAATCCACCCGCTCCACGTGACCCTGTTATCGTTAGTTAAAAAGTTCAATTTATCTAAAAGGCGGCTCCCGGACCATGAGCTCGGGCTGTCACCAAATGCAATAGACAATACCAGTTTCCTGGGGTTCCCGATGTCGATGATTAGGCTAGACTTCGGGGACACCTTTCAAAACCCTGATTATGAGGTGTACACCGACGGCTCCGGTATTGAAGGCAATATAGTGGCATCAGTGTGCATCTTAAAAAAATGAGCAACCAATTAAAATATTAAAATTTAAATTAGACCGGGACAACTCTGTCTTTCAGGGTGAGTTGCCCGCGATTTTCCAAGCAGTTCTCTAGTCAATAGAAAATAGTGTCACAATTAATATTTATAGTGACAGCCTGAGCTCAATTCAGGCCTTGAAATCTTCAAAAAATAAATCTTCATATCTTTTGAACATTAAATCTATAGTAGCCCATTGCACTAAAGCAGGCCCCGAAATAGATTTTTTTTTTACAGGTGCACCTTGTGCACTTAAGTTTTTTAATTAGGTGCACAGGTTATATTTTAGGAGCACATTTAAAAAAACGTAACACAAGAGCATTAATGTAATATAAACTACATTTTTTGTTGGGTATGTTTGATAGGTTAGTAGTAGATGGTAAATAAAAATATTTAAACCTCTAAATTCTCCGGCGAACGGCTGTCACGACAGTCGCTTCAACAGAGCCATCTGGAAATGTTTCGATCATCGGAAAGTTCTGGTGGTAGGGGCACAAGCCTTCCTACTGTATAAACCCGTTACGGTCCAGTGATTTTGTTTTCGCATAGTTTGTATTTAGGAATTTTAAATACGTTCCTTTAGAGCGAGAGAGGCCGATACTAAAAATTTGTTTAAACATCAAAATAACATAAAACACGTTCCCCACCTATTTTTTAACGGTGCACCTAGCGTAAAAAAATTAGGTGCACAGTTCTATTTTTTCATATGCACAGTGCGCCCGGGTATTTCGAGCCCTGAACAAAAACTTTGGCCTGAGCTGTGTCCGGACCCATGTCGGTACAGCCGAAAATGAGCTCGCCGACCATTATGCCAAACTTGCCTCGGTCGATGGTGAGGGGCTCTATGTCCCTAGTATCGTCCTGCTAGTATCGTTAAACGTAAACTGAAAGAATATATTGTAAATAAATGGCAGAAGCATCATAGGGACTCGGAAAGGGGCCTTCGTGTTAAAAATTTTCTACCCAAAATAAACTTAAAAACCCTTGTTACCGAACGGCACATGATCTTCTTGACGGGCCATGGCTCGTTTATTGAATATCTTTGTAGATTTGGACTAAGAGATGGTAACCTCTGTCTGTGCAGCGGTGTGGGTGACGCTAACCATTACCTCATCGGCTGCCCGCGCACAGAGTACTTTCACAAAACTAGACCTTCGGATTCAAATAAATCCGAGAGGCTGAAAAGGGTCCTTAGCAACCCATAGAGTCCGTACAGACTCAGGAAGTGTGTGCTGTAGGCCGCTGAGATGGCAGCGAATAATCCCCGCTGTTTAAGGATCCCTTGCTCCCTGATAATGCAGGGCCTGGGACTATGTCTAGACCCATTTAAAAGCCTTAAATTTTAATAAAAATTTTGACTATTTAGATTGTTAAATCTTTTACCTATTGTAATGTTTATTTCTCGTTTTTTTACATGCCTTTTCAGACTGATGGTATATTCCTGTTTTTATTTTTTAGCAGAATTTACTTTCAAGTTCCGGCGTTGTTCCTGTTTTTATTCTGGCCTGTTGCCACTTGTACATTTAATGAATTGATTTTTAATAAATGTGGCATGCCTCAATGAAGGCCCTCCTCCCCGGGTCATAAAAGGTGCTCAAAGACTCTGGCGAGCGGACACGGGGCGGGTCTAAAAAAACCCCCACTATTATACCAGCAAAATAAGAATCACGAAATATAATTCACGAAATATGAAAAAAATTCACTATTTTAGCATTAATCAAAAGTCTTTCTTGTTCACTACACACTAGCAACCATAGAAGAAATATAAAAGTTGAATGAGTAGTGAGAGCCTTTTTTTTTAAATACTCAGGATCATGCGACGAAAACTATAATAAAGTGACCCTTAGACTTCTCTCGTCTGCCGGGTGTAAAAGAACATTCATCATCTGATTGGTCCATGGGAAGGGAGAAGATGCCCGTTGATTCGCGCGATTTAGTAGTGGACATTGGCACTTTCACCATTTTTATCACTATTCTATAAAAGTGCGCATTCACACATATGACCTGTCATAAGATGCTATATGTGCGAGGCGATAAGATGCCAAATCGACCAACCAAGTAAATTTTCTACAAAGTGATCACATGACTACTAGTTGACATCTTGGTAACTCTTTTTGAAGCTCCTTTCAATAGCTGTCAACGGAACTTAGTTCAAAATTACGAGGTGCTGTTCTAGGATCTTTGTCTTCGTGACTGTTCAGTCTTATATATCATATCTATGTTAGCAACCTTCGAGCTGTAAGCTGCGCAGGTTCGACTCCTGTCGGATTCAATGCCTCCTGAGTTTATTTATTCCTACTGTTTTAGTTCGAGATTGATTCCGGACCATCACCAATAGCCCGTTGTGTCGCTCCAGTGCGATGTTACTTCAACTACACTCTTCCGTTTGAAAAAAATTGCTTGTGTGTATGTCCATTTGCTTGATGTTGTTTGGCGCAGCTTGACCAAACATGGTTCATGCGCTTTAAAACCCAACCAAACACTCCAAGAAGAAACAGTTATCACTTGTGGCTTAGTGGGTTTGTTCATTGCATTAACAACCTGTCAGACGAAGACGGCGTAGGTTAGATTCCACCGTGGGTGCATTTCTCTCTTCCACGTCAGTAAAATTTCATCGCGTGTGTTTGTCCATTGCTTGGCGTTGTCTGCTTTGAGTTTGGCGTAGCTTGACCAGATATGACCCTTGCTCAATGAAACTGTATGCTACCAACCAAACCAATCGTCACCACTCTTTTTACATGAGATGTAGGTATTAAAAACCGCAATATTTCATCGTTGAAATCGTCCTTTGTGAAGAGCATGGGAAGAAATCGCTTCGTTGCTTCTTCTGGTGAGAGTGAAGTGAACCAACACAACTTTCTCATATGAATCAATAATACTTGATTCGCCGTCCGATTCTTCTTTGTTCCTCAGACTGATTCCATCAACAGTGCCATAAAATTATGATTGGAATGAATTGGGTTACACATCAGTGGCCGGATAGACGATCCTCCCACACTTTATTCATTGTTGCTAGATCTCTTCCGAAGAAGCGAACTCGTAATATGAAGTCTGGGGTCCCGGTGGCGAATCTAATCATTCGGTAAGATGATTGAAGGTGAATTTATTTTAGATAAATGAATAAAGGCAAGACTTTCATCCACTTTTCTGGTTTTGAAAGCGGTCTAGGTTTAGAGCTCTGCCTCATAATTATATCTGCGAAACGATATTCATTTTTAAAAATGAAATGCAAATAGAAATTTGAGAGCAATGAACGAGAAAAAAAAATTTAACTCATTTTTTAATATTGCGTTGTCTGGGTCAGATACGATGCAATATAAAAGGATTGCAGGAGACGCGAGACTATGTTGGTGGGCTGGATCCGGAACTCGTCATAAATTTATCCGGCCCGCGGACATGTTACCAAAAATAATAGACGATATAAAATATTTTTTACTTTTTTTTTTAGTCAGAAATCTTTATACGTGGAAAAGGCACTGTCTTTCATTGAGGTCTATATCTGGAAAATTCAAGGTAGAAAATTACTTATCCTTTTGTTTAGGAATACTGGAATAGGAATCTTATGCAATGTAGCATAGAATCAAGCGCCTTTTAAAGATCGGTCCGCAAAATGCTTCGAAATTTTTAATGTGGTAGGTTTATTTTTATGGCGTAAGAGCTATATTTTGCCAGGCTGTGACAAGCACAAGACAAACAACGTCAAGTAAAGGGCATACACACGCACTGATGAGATTATTGACAAAGAAGAGAGAAATACACCCAGGTGCACTGAATATGAATTTAAATTCCGTCGCATACAACTCACAGATTTTTAACGTCGTTCTTTTCTAAATACGTTTAGGGACTCCTGGTCTAAAGAGTGGTTTTAAAACATCGACTCATGGTATAAAGGGTACAAGTCTGATATTGGTTTCAACTGTTCTGAGAAGGCTACATAAAAGTAGTCTGTATGCTCAACGACCAGCAGCTGAATGTTCCCAAAATAATCTTAATTACGATTTGAAACTTTGACTAAGAGTTTAGTAAAAAACTTCATTAGTGAATTTCCTTATTGGGATTATATTTATCTAAGTATACATTTCGTAAAGTTGTACAGATGTTGAAGTGGAAAAGCATAATGTGGATTAGTGTTGTTTCATCTTATCTAAATTTAAAATATCTTTTGGTTACCTACTTATCTAGTTGGATTTTCTATAATAGTCATTAAAAACACGGATATAACGTGTGTAAATTACCATATCCAATATAGTTTATATGTTGAGTTTTTAGAAATAAATTTAATTTATTGTTGATATTTTTCAATTAATAGTTTCTTCAGTCTCTTTCAGAACTAAAATTTGAAATAAAGTTAGCTCGTACATGACCTGTAAATTTATAATGTCATGTTTTAATTGAAAACAATGCTTTATAAAATTTTGGTCATTTCCAAGCACGACGTAAGACTAGATAAAAAACGCTAAAGTTATTTTTATTAAATGTTACTCAAACAGTTTTGTAATGATGATCAGATTTCATTTCAAAACCAAACAAGTTTTACCATTTGATCTTTTGTCATTTTAGGACTCTCTTCATTAGACGGGTCGGGACGCTTGGAGTGAACGTATCCAATTAATTACAGAGAATAGTGAAGAATTTTATGAGGACTACATCGGATGTGTGCTAAATCTGCCCGGTGAGACAGATGGTGGTGATGATAATATTCCAATGGATCAAAATACAGAGGATATTGAAGAAGTTTATGAGGAGTACATCGGATGTGTACCAGGTTTGCAAGGTGAAACAGTTGGTGGTGATGATAATATTCAAATGGATCCAAATCCCTTTGTACAGTTCAAGGATGGAATTTTGGATGCAAAACACCCTGGAAAAAACTGGTCAGAATATGTAACAGATAGGATGGAATGAAATTTGTTCTTCAACTATGCAAAAGTCGAGAGAAGATGATATCACGTCCTCTTCTGTTGTTGAAAGTTGTGCTTGGTCAGAAAACAAGAAAACAGGAGAGTATTCACTTATATTTTCTTAATTTCTAGTTACTCAAAAGAGGCATTACTTTTCTTGGAGTCACCATTGGTGGATACATTCAGAAGGGAAACTTATTAAGGATTGACGAGGAGCTACCTGCAGAGGATCTGCCAACAGTTCCTTCCTTTAGACGGACAACCAACTTGCTGTTACTGAGCAGAAAAGAATAAAAGACGGATTAAAAAGTATCGATTACAGTTTGGAGTTTGTGCGGTATTATAAAAAAAAATTGGAAGAGCAGAACTTGGATGAAGAATCATTGGCCGAAGCATATACCCAAATTCTGAAGGTGTGCGACATTGCATGGGAACTCGACGATTGTATGCAAGATCTCGATGTCCATACCAATGATCCGAGAGTTGTGGTTCTCAAGAATAATTTTCGGTTATCATTGAGAAGCACTTTTAGAAGTTGTCGAATGCATTAGCCAAAATGGGACATCTACAGTTTTTCTGTGATAAAATTCTAGAATTCAAAGATTACCAAAATACGGATGACTTCTTCAAAGAAAATACCATCGTGAAATACCATCCCACATTGGGGCCCGTTGTAGTCTTTATAAGTGACATGGGAATAAAATGTAACAGATATAAGACTTGTAAAGCTTGGGGAACAGTCTCTTGCTTTGGATCAAAGGGTAAAATAATTCATAAATTCTTCAAATGAAAACAGAAATAATTTATGCGTTTAGTAAATTGATTGATGTGAACTGTACACACATGTTTCTAATATCTTTGCTTTTTTTTGTTACAGGAAACTTTGAAGCACAGTGGACTGGACATATCACTTACGGAGCTCTCGCTAGAAACTTTGAAGCGGACATGGACCATTCCATTTGTACCTTGGCGTGCAATGATTGGAAGTTAGAACTTTGAAACGTTGGGTTTTGGGATATGCGTACCTGCATATTCAGCAACAATACTGGACATTTATAGTCTTAAACAGGACCAGTCTGAAGACCTGAAATATCTGAACAAGTCTCTAACTTTCCCCCAAAAGGTTCTTTTTGCCAAGTGAGGTTTTCAGAGAATAGGACCTTTTAGACAATTAGTGAAAAATTGACAAGGAAAAATTCCTTTGATTCTTCAAATAAAATACAAATACATTTGTGAGGTTCTGAGGTTCTCTTGGAAGAATGGTTGGCGGAGGGAACGATAGATTCTCTAAAGACGCTGGCGGGAGTGTCCTTGAAAGGTCACCCGGGCCAGGAGGAGGAAAGGGGAGAGAGGGAAAAAGAGAGAGTCTCTGCTGCTAGTGCAATATACACTCATTACCATAAAAATTTGCACACCAAGAAAAAGTCGTCAAAATGAAACGAAATTTTACACATGTAAGTACTACTTTAATATAAGTGATTAAAAAATCAAAGAAAAAGGATAATTTATTGCAGAAAAAAGTACAAATGAACGAAAGTTTCAGTACTCTGTTGGACCCCCTCTAGCGCGAATACACGATGCGATACGAGCGGGCATTGAGGTATACAAGTTCCGTATGATGTCCCGAGACATCTCGTTCCACAGTTGCTGTAAACGCGCCTCTAGTTCGACCAAACTCGTAGGGTGTCCAACTTGCCGTCCCAAATGATCGTAGATATGCTCGATTGGTGACAAATCAGGGGATCGAGCAGGGAAGGGTGGTAATGTGGCAGAGGCAGTCTGTCTTGTGACATCCTTGCTGTGTGTGGCCGAGCATTGTCTTGTTGAAAACTGGCTCCCGGGAGTCCTGCCATGAGTGGTATCACATGTGGCTGAAGGATGTCATGAACGTACCGCTGGGCTGTCATTTGTGCCATGGATCAATATTAGGGGTGACCGTGTATCGTAAGCAATGGCACCCCATACCATCACACCAGCTGTGGGAGCGGTGTGTGGCTGTAAAGCGAAGGCAGTATTGAGGCGTTCACCACGGGGCCTCCACACACGAACACGATTGTCATCACTGCTCAAATTGAATCTAGATTCGTCGCTGAAGACGACCTGGTTCCATTCCATTGCAGTCCAATCCCGTCGTGGGCGACACCACTCCAAACGGAAGCGTCGGTGGGTGGGTGACTAGCGTCTCTAGCCTGCTCGCCGATCCCTATGAGAAACAAGAAATCGTTCGCTGCGCATGCCCACGGACTCTACTTCTCCAGTGCTTCAATCTTCCATTAAGGGGTGACGTAAATAGTGCAGAAGCTGGGGAAACTATTAGCGGATAGAAAACGATCAATAATGTTAAAAACTGAAAATTTTAGCGAATCCGGTGTAGCACCCGGCATGACTTGTCGATAATGGGAGAACGATTATACATTTTATAATTGGCTGTTTTCTACAAAATAATCGTTCTTTTTGTGGTATGGTCTGTGCAAAGTAACAGCTTTATTCACATATAAACAATACAATAACATTCCTGATCGTTGTCATATTTTACTCTCCATTTGATTCATTTGGTAACAAGCATTGCAAATTAATATCTTGGAACTTCTAAAGAAGTCTGATGTATGTTTGCAAAATTTTCTGAACGCTCTCGGGATAATTTCGAGAATTGAAAAAACAAATTATTTTTACTGTGATGAATCTCTTGCATCTTTTATTAAAACTTGAGTTTATTTTAGTGTATTTTTGAAAATAAAATTTTTATCGGTGATTAATATAAAATACCAATGGCCTGTGTTTTAGTATAATTAATGAATACCATGTAATGCAGGAACACATAGTTTTAGTATAAAATCAAAATCAAAAAAAAAAAACTGAAAATGTGAAATGCTGCAAGTTTTAGGGACATATTTTTTTTAAACTTACGGTACATAAATGCGATTATGCATTTTAAAAGCAGGGTGTAAAAAACATTGATTAAAAAAAATGAAGTAATCTTACGTTAGTGTACGTTTACCACACAGAGACCGAAAATATTCTGGATACGGAAGCAGTATTCAAGTTTTCATTCACAGAAAATTGACGAAAAGCGTGTTAAAAAATTGTATGCAAAAAAGCGTAAACAAACAAAAAGTTTCGGTCGATCACACGAGAGATCCGAACGAAATGACAAGCGTCTCTATATTCTGCTAGGCGATCCCTATGGGAAATAAAATCCTGCTCGTTGCGCATGCCCACGGACTTCTAAATTTTACGATATATTTCGATGTAATGTTTTAAATGACGTTTCCAAAATTTTTACACGACCCCTTAAGAAATAGTGGGACCTGTCTGAAATCAAAGTCTCCGGGCATGCGCAGTGAACGATTTCTCGTTTCCCATAGGGATCGGCGAGCAGGCTAGAGACACTAGTGGGTGGGTGCCATTGGCAGCACACGTAATGGGCGCAGCGAAACCAGATGTCCTTCAGCCAGGCACCTTGCGATGGTTCGGGAAGGCACAGGGGCCCGTAGTGAAGGTGCTGCCTGTGTCTGGATAGCGGCCAATGAGGCAGTTGGCTCTACGCGTGCATTTGGTATGATGTGACGGTCTTCTCGACGATTGGTCTGTCGAGGGCGTTCTGACCCTGGTACAAGAAATTTATAATAAAGGTATGCAAATACACCTATGAAGAAGTGTAGTCATCTACAGTAGATAACACGTACCGCACACTCACCAGTGCACACTCACCAGAAAAGAAGTGGCCTGACAACATTTTACCCAAGTGAGAACTGTGAAAAATATTTTCACATTTGACCAGTTTCAGTATGATCTCACATGAACGCTTATTTCACGCAAGACAAAAGAATCAAGGATATTCATAATTTTTATTTTGAAACTATTTTTCGGCATACTTTTGTGATTGAGTTCATTTCACACTTATCGAAAAGTTGAAAATCAATAAACTTATTTTTTGGCTCTTATTTGTTGAACATTTCTTTTCCTGCAAATCATAAACCTACATAAAATAAGATATGCATGGTTAGGAGTTTGCTGGTAAACATTTGAATTTTAAATATGCTACAAAAAGTTTGGTACTAAATATCGTTTTACATCTTATGCATATATCATATATACTTATTTTCATCTATACACCTACCAATCTTGATAACATTAAAATGTATGGCATTTGTCACATTGAGAAAAGTTCAATAAGCATTTGTATATAAAGAACAGTGCAATATGTATGAGGGAATTGTATATGTGTCGATACTTGTGGAAGCCATAAGCCATTCCACTCATCAATAGTTGATCCATTTACAAAGAACACGTTATTTGAATTGCGGAGTCAGATGAAGTACGATAAAAATTATAGGAATACATGAATAACAATACAATTGAGCCTCACAAACACTCTCAATAAAAGAAGTGCCCAAACATGCACTTTAAAACTTTTGAAATCCAATGTTTGATTCATATTAATTTGAGTTTTAAATTATAATTCTGAATAACACGAAACATATCTCAAAATAACATCAACCATAAGAATTTTTTTTTTTGGATAGCATAGAATAAATTATAATAATTCAGGACTGTCCACATATGTAAGGGAAGCCTGATTTATTTGGACTAGATGTTGAGTCCTTTATACACAGTGAGATCGTCCACTTCCAATGACGTGTTACCACAATTTTTGAACTTTCGAAGGCTGTGCATTCGGAAATAATATAATTCGGCAATGGTGCTGCCAATTAACTAATTTCGCACTGTAGCAACACAACGTGCAATTGGTGATGGTTCAGGATCAATCCCCAAAGAAAAGAACCAAGGACAACACCAAGCAATTTTGAACCACAGTAAGAAGTTAGAGGTCAACACCTGAGCTGGTACCCATATCTCCAAACTTTCACACCTCGTCGACATTTTATTATGAAAATTAAATTTTAAAGTTTTCTATTTCTATCGAATTCGCTTTCCGAATTACTCTAGTACATCGTTTTAACGGTTCTAAAACATCACTGTCGATGACTTTCTGTTTTCGTGTCAAATGGAACAGAAAATAAAAACATTCTTTTATTGACCACTAGCTGAATTACCCGGCGTTGCTCGGTTTAAAAAAAACCCACGACATTTCCCTGTGTTAACTCAAATACACAAACCCTGTAGAACGTGTTTTCTTGTCCATGTCCAATTATTGCAGGAAAACAAACTTTAGATTTCAAAATTGGGGCTTCAAGGGGCACTTTAGGACTAACTGTGTACACATTTTCATGGCTACAGATTGGTCTGAAGAGAGGAAAGAAATAGCCTATGTTTTTCGCAGTGTTCTAAAGTATAAGTGTGCCAAATTTGCTGTGGATTGGTCAAACGGTATGGATTTGAATAGAGAATACACATACACACATCCTTTTTCATATATTGACTATAATGGAGACTGTGGTCTACTAAACTACGTGACAGAGCTACTGTAATGAATCTCTTCATCAGTCACACAATCATTGAAGATATGACTTTACAACAGTAAGAAGTATTAAATGTTGATATATATAATCTTAGTTATGAATATAGAAAAAAGCTTCAACTACTACTCAGGGAGAAAGTATGGATCTAAATTGTAATTTATATCTTGTTATGGCATTAATTAAATTTTAAATGCCTCTCAACAGGGAATGGTAAAAAGAAAATAAGGAAGGATTTGTGGGGAATAGTTTTCGCATTATTTGTTCTGTTAAATTCTTCAAATGCCTTAAGGTCTAATGTTATAATTTTAATTGATTTATTGTCGGTTGAATTGTATTTTACTGGATACGTTTTTGGTTGGTAGTATGTAGTTGAATTTAAGTTGCACTCTCTGCAGCAACTATAGACGTGCGATGTAAGTAGACTGAGTATTTCCATTGAGAGGAGCTTCAACAATAACGTAATCACCATTGTTAATTACTGTCGTATACAGCTATGTCTGATTGCAATTCTGAAAAAGAGATGTTATCACTAGAACAATTTTTTTGTTGCAGTAAAAATGGGAAAAGTTGCATTTATCATACCCTAAAGTTGCATTTATGAAAATAAAGTTGCATTTATGAAAATAAAGTTGCATTTATGAAAATAAAGTTGCATTTATTACGGAATTAAAAATAATAAATATAAGTAAATAAAGTTGCATTTATTTTTTATATACTAAATTCTAAAATAAATTATTGGTAAAAAATGTAAAAATTCAAAATATATTGACAATTTTATTTGTGTATAACAGAATTATAATACATTCTTAAATACTGAAGAACATTGAATGGCCGATTCTTGGCCAGTAATTTTTTTAATATTGAAAAACTGCGCCAGCCGCTTTCATATAATGTGCTATATTGGATAGCAGAAGCGCCAAATCTTTTCGCTCAACATTCAGAGATTTTAAAACGTCATATCTACAATACATGATCTACATACATCATCTGCATTATAAAGAGTGCCAACCAATGTGTTAAAAGTACTTCTTGCCATTTCATTTTCGTCTATTAGGACGAACAGCTTCTTTCCATTAACTTCTTGTTTGATCCGCAATACTTCAGCGTTCGCAAGATCAGACTCACGTGATCGAAGGATTGGTTCAGAGGGCAAAAAATAGAATAGTAATTTCATATTAATTAATTGTAAGCTAAATTTTAAAAAGTTGCAGGTGGGTTGCATTTATGCAAAAAGTTGCAGTTATGCATAAAATTGCATATGTTGCGGTTATAACTCACTTACAATACACCCTATGTAGGAGGAATTTTGGTTTTAGTACTTTACATGCAGCGTAGAACGCGTGAAAAAAGTTGCATTTGTTGAAAAAAATTGCCCTAGTTATCACTATCAGCATAAGAAGGTGACTCTTCATCTTCTGTTGATGATATCTCGGTAGGCTTTTGCCTCAGGTTCACTTTGGCTTGTTTCTTAGCAATTTCGTTCTTTTTAGCGGTTAGTGTTTTTTTCCTCTTCAATATTTCCTCTGTAATTATATTTTTAACTGTCGTATCAATCAAGATCCAACATTTCACTCGTCATCTATTTTGAGCAGTTTATCGGGGTGGGTATTTTTCATTTTAAGATTTTTAATTATAAATATGAATGATAACATAAATAAATTGGTTATTTTTTCCTAAAGCTTTTTTTCCATATAAGTTTGCATACCTTTTTATGCGATGTTTATAATTTTTCTTCACATGATCAACAGTTTTCTTTTGTTAATTCATTTGAAATGTTATGTTTTGTCAATTCATTCAAGGAAAAGACCTTATTTCTTAAGGAGACATACTTTTGTCAGCTTGTGAAGGTTTCGAATGAATTAACAAAAGAAAATCTGCGAATCATATAAAGAAAGTTTGTAAACATCACATAAAAAGATATGCAAACTTATATGGAAGAAAAGCTTTAGGAAAAAATAACCAATTTATTTATGTTATCATTGATATTAATTAAAAATCTTAAAATGAAAAATACAGATCTATAAGAGTGATAATTTAGATTATGAAACATTTGCTTGTTTGTAATGTGTTAGTTGGATAAATTACGTATGTAACAGTGAGCCCCATTTCATTCTGTAACACTGTACCCAGTATGACAGCTTGTAACAAAAAATTTTTATGACTACGTGATGGTGAATTTAGATCATCCATTTTAACTCAACAGAAACTAAACACAATTAGCTTTCCTACTAAAATACATTCATTATAAATTCATTATAAAATAAGCACAACTCATGAATAAAGAGAATTTAATTACAAACACAAAATTTTACTGTTAACATGCAAAACTAGAGATGTGCTTACAGAAATGCAATTAATGATGCAAATTCTTCCAAAACACATGGACTTCTGGAAAACAAGATGGCTAACAAGATTGTAAATAAATTGGATCTAATTTTGCTACCACCTTAAAATGAAATTTACTGTAATACTGTACCCCATGTAACACTGTGTCTGAAACCGATGAAAATTTTACAATTTGGATATAGTACGAAGGCAAGAATACAATATCCATGGGAGGCTCCTTTCTTTCAAGCTAAATGTAGGTGACGGAAATGTTTCTGCGGAACGAGTTAAGTGTACGTATTACAAACGTGGCGGCACTTGGCATGTTTTTTGAATACCATTTTCAGCACTTCGTCAATATAAATTCCAAAGAATGAATCCCGATTATCATCAACTGTATTGTCAGAGGCTCTTCAATTTAAAAAATATCTTTAGAGAAGAGTGCTTTAGAACAGTAAAAAATCGTTTCGAGTTATGAAAATCATGTATGAAAATATTGTATGAATATTTCATCATATATGAAACTTTGACTCCCAGGCGGTTTCACGTGAGAAATCTTAGTCCTTGCGGTGACTTCAGTTATATAAGTTATTTTCACCTTCTGTTCCATCATATACTTATCAAATGCTTTTTAAATCAATCATTTGGTCTTGGAGGCAATGTGAAAGCCTCCTACTTGCAAGGTGGTTTCATGGGTATAATCTTGTTGCACTTGGTGACTTTTTAGCACGTATGTGAACTGATCTCCTGTTCTATCAAATACTTCTCAAATTGTTCAAAGCTTAAAAAATCAGTTGGTCGTAGAGACAATAGGTAAACCTAATAATTCCGACGCATTTTCATTGGTGGAATCTTGGTAGATCCTTCTGGTGACTTCACAACACGTATACGAGTTTCTTGGAACTTTTGTTCCATCAGATAATGGCCCAATATATGACACTAGAGTCTATTATCTAATTGGTATCGGGGCCTAGACTCCCCATATCTGTAATCCGGACCGCAGTACCAGTTCAGATGACGGTCACAAAAAATTTGTATTCAATGGTACTCGCATACAATGTTAAACCGCGTTGGCATGGTGTGGAAGTTTGGAGAGTGGGATGCCAGCTCATAGAAGTTGTTCTTGTCATCTGACCGTGATTTGAAATGACGAGGCGATGTCCTTGGATCTTTCCATCTCGGGGTTGATCCCGGACCGTCGCCAAAAGCCTGCTGTGTTGCTCCAGTGTAACATCAGTTAACTACCTACCACAATGTTTAGCTTTCATGAATGTCCATTTCCTTCTTTTGCTTTGAACACGTATTCAGCTTCATTCAAATTCATTGCATATTTAAAGCTTTTAAGTACAAGTTGCATATTTAAAGTTTTAAAGTACAAGTTGCATATTTAAAGTTTTAAAATACAAGTTGCATATTTAAAGTTTTAAAGTGCAAGTTGCCTACTTAAAAACAAGTTCCAGACGTTTTATAGAAGTCTCGTAGGCTTCTAAGGTCTTGGTCATCAGGTACTGGTCCCTGGGGGGGGGTGGAGTTGAGATTGGAGTCTCAGTTTCTTTTTGTTTGATTGTCAACTTGTAACAATCGGCACTGAGTCACGAGCAACAGATGGGTGACTTGCGGAGACATAAAAAATCCGATTTTTTCCCCAACTGAATCGTAAAAACTGTTTCGTAATTTTTGGGTTGAACGCGAAATGTGTTGCGTAGGTCTCTAGAAACGGGTATTGCTTGGCATTAATGTGACTCACGGGTGTTGGAAGGTAAGTGGAAGGTGAAGAAAAACCTTCCATCACATCAAGGTCCAACGGGAACTTTTCCATGACCTTCAACTCAGTGCTTCTCCAACGAGTGACGCGTTTTTATCACAAATGTCGGTTAAAGGATTGTTCAGGGTTTCGTAACGACCCGTTTGCTTTGTTTTCCATCGAAGTGAAGGTATGATTCGTTTCATCCGGTGGTTGGTGGGCTTACACAGCTTATATGCTTAACGTTTAATAGTCCTCCTACACAAGTAAAGTAAATAATTCACTTCTGAAACAGCGGAGGCTTTAGTTGGGTCCTGTATTTGCTTCAGATTGTGCGCGTGAGTCCTTGAGATTGGTTGGTGTTGTATCCTTGGAATGGAAAAGACATGGTGTGATTCTTTATTTGTGATGAAACCTCAATAAAATTGCACGTGGGTTATTGCACGGACGCAAATTTTATATGCACGAAGCCGTGTGTGAACGATGATTCTTGTTTTTTTGTCAAAATGAAATTGACTTATTCTCATGCATGGAAAAGAGTGGCGAATAAATAATTAAAAGAACAAATAAATGACAAGACATAGAAGCAAAGTAGGACAAAATGAGTGAAGAGGTAGCTCCTATACTGCAAATTCTGTTTTGTAATCTAAAGAAAGTAGGTAGGTAATTGAATTAACGTGTCACTGGAACAACATAACGGACTATTGGAGACTGTCTGGGATCAATCTCAATAGGAAAGATAGGAGGGCGACGCATCGAAATTTTGAATCACGGTCAGATGACGAGGTCACACCTGAGCTGACACCCAGCTCTCCAAACTTCCACATCACGCTTTGATTGGATCGTGTTCCGATTGCTAATTCACTATTCTTTCCTGACCGTAATCTAAGAAAGACAAATCACATTTATACTGCCCAAACTAAAATTATATTTTTAAGGTGCATATATCGTGGAAACTTGGCGAGCAATCGATAACATACTTTCAGCATATTATTGTCATAAATGAACTTGAGGTTTTTTAGCTTTGGTTATTATTTGGATAACTTCTTTACCTCAAAACCAAAAATTTCTATTACTAGGGGGCTCCTCCCCCTGCTCGCTTACGCTCTCCAACCGCTAAGAAATAAAAAAAAAAACTATTGTATTTTGAGGTCTTGAACGCTCCAATAAAAATTTTTTTAAAGGTTAAAAGGAAATAGAAGTTACTCATGTTTAAGGTGTGGATCCTACGTATTTGTTATGACTAGCTCTGGTTATTTCTAAAAGCAATATAAAAATTCAAAGACAAGCCATGCGACAAGAACATCCGCATACGTATTACATACTCTGTTTCTGTATAGAAAATATGTCGGAACGAATGCGCATTTCAACCTATTTAGGACTAATGTAGTATGTAGATCTGATGTTGGACCAGCGCGTTTTGCCAAAGCTTCTCTCCACAAAAGCACTGTTGGAGTTGCTTCAGTTGCCTCACCACGGTCACATTACTTCTTTTTGTTCACCATTATGTTTTATTCAGCATGCTGAGGGGCATGAATTACTCGAAGGAAGTGTGGCATGACATCAAACCACACTTGACATCCACAGCGGAAAAGTCTTCGCCTACCGGCCACATTGCTCCCTCGCGAAACACCTGCTACAGACAGCCTCTGTCCTCTCTACTTTAATTTCTCACTTTCAACAATGACCCTTTCGACCGTGCTGCCGAAAGCGATTACGAGAGAAATCACTTTGCATCACGCGTGGTGACACAAAAGCGTGCAATACCGTGACGTCATGAGTATTATGACCCAACGCTCCTCGATCACATGGCGCTGTAATGAATCGAACAAATAAAAATAAGTTCACTCGTAAATCAAACACCTGCTTCAAACCACAACCGAATAGTTTCGGTAGCAGTGGCAGCTTGTGACGCAGAATGGCGGGATTTTTATAATCCATTGGTTTAGGGGTATTTTTAGATCGAGTTTACAAACACAAAAAAAAATGACGATCGGAGAATCTTCAGTAAGGCCCGGTGCACACATCCGGTTTTTCAACGTGCGCCGCCGCTGCGGCAACGCAAGTGTGGTCGGAGATACATTAGATCCAATGGAGAAGTGCACACATGCCTCCGGAACCGCTCCGGCGACGCACGTCCAACTTGCGTGCAATTTGTACCGCAGTTCCTCACGTCGCCGCAGCTCGACGCACACGCGTCTCCGGTCTGAAATACCTCGTTTTCAGAAATAAATGAAATATAAAAAATAATTAATTAATGGTTGTATCCAGTAACGTCTATTTTGTTTCAAAATATACTTTTTTTACACTAAGTAAACGAAAGAAACGCGTTTTCTTCGATAGAATTTTATCGCAAATGGCGCGAAATGAGTACTTGCATCATTTTACGGTTATGTGTGTATAGTTGGGCTTCTGTGAGAAGCGGCTCAATCCCATGATAGTACTTTACGCATGTCCAACTTGATTGGCTAGTTTCACGGGCTTGGCTTCACTTGGATATCTCGCCAATCTGATTGTTGCTGTAACCATTTGATTTTGAATATACGCGTTGTTTCGTAGAAATACAATACATGCACTAGCGCCTCATAGTACAGCGTAAGTGTCCGACAAGTTGAATCTGATTTGCTCCTCATATATATGTTGTATGGTTGTTGTTAGTAGTATTTCTTGCCAACTTATATTAAGGGTACTTATACTTTAAAGAGCTTCTTTTCGTAAAGCAATTCAAACCCAGCTGGCGGAAAAAATTTTAGATCCTCCAAATTATTTAAAAAAAATTCCAATTTAATTCCTTTTTATTCAATTTACTTTTCCTAATTTTTAATACCCTTTTATTCAATTTACTTTTCCAATTTTTAATACCCTTTTCATATTTTTCCAAGCTTCCGTTGATTTTACATAAATAATCTAAGAACCACTCCTGAACTCACTACCAGCTGATATTTTTCCGCCCCTCTGCCGTCCCCTTTGCTTTAGGATGATGGTGTCGTATCCACCGCTGGCTTAGGACCATTCTGATGTAACAAAAAGCATACATAAAACACTAACTTATATAATTATTAACTTATATAATAAAAGGATACAATTTTCGGCTCCCACCTCTACCCTGCCGACCAACCGGTATAGTGGTTAAGGTGTTAGCCTCTAGATCGGAAGATTCCTGGTTCGAATCCGGGTCCGGGCATGGGTGTTTGTAAACGTATGGTGTAGAGGCGGCTGGTGCACCTTAAATCTGTCGTGGCCGAAAGTCCTCACGTTGGGTTGGCGTGGAAGTTTGGAGAGTGGGGTGCCAGCTCAGGTGTTGCTTCGTCATCTGACCGTGGTTCAAAATTACGAGGTGTTGTCCTCGAATCTTTCCCTTAAGGGACTGATTCCGGACCGTCGTCAATAGCCCGTTGTGTTGCTCTAGTACGACGTTAACTAAAATTACCATTACCCACCCATAGCCATGGATCTGAAAAGAAAAGAAGAAAGCAGAAAGGAAGAGATAAATCGCCAACAACTATAAACCTTGATGACATACGTATCTAAATCATGTGATCCGATTAGCCAATCAAGTTGGACTTGCGTAAAGTACTATCATGGGATTGAGGCGCCTGTCTTCTGTGCCGCATGATGAAAAACCGGATGTATGCGCCGGGCCTTAGATTAAAGTTTAACTACTATTTAACACTATTTACAGATACAGAAAAAAGATCACATATTAATGTAAATTGAAACATTAATCATATCAATCAAATTAAGAACGCTTAGGTTCTATTTTGAATTCAAATCAAGATTCTAACTTCTAACTTACAAAAGCTGCAAGTGTGGGAGAGCATGGAAGGGCGCATGTCGTCAACGACGCTATCGCCATCAAAGATTGAAATAATTTCCACAGCTTGAAAAGGATAAGTTTATTGAGAGAACATATTTTACATTGCTCGAGAAGAGAGGTTTCGTTTGAATTCAAATTATAAGGCGAGATGTTCTTCGTGTTTCGTTCACATCTTCCTTTCCTATGACATGCCATTCTCCATGAAAATATATTATTCCAAAGGAGAGACATTACACGATAAACAATGACCAAATGTGCAAAATTTCATTTGCTGATGGTATTCTGCTGATTTTTCAAGGAAAGTTCTTTAAAACATCTTGCGAGCACAATCTGTGCTAAGCATTATTTTGTCGAGTAATCAAATATTCACAAATTTGAATTCAACCCTTCCAAGAGTAAAGGTATGATTGTCGGTGGAAAATTGGATGAAGATGCTATTTCATCTTTCCCCCTTGAGAGACCAACTCTTGAAATTGTTGGTGAATTTAAGTAAAGAACCTCATTAGTACCTCATTATAACGGACTGGTAGGGGCTAAAGATTGTCCGTTTTAATAAAAGTCCTGTTAATAAAAAATAATTCTTATAGTTGTGCAATGTCACAGGGTGAACAATGAAAGTACAGTAGTTAGCTATAAAAAGTGTTTATCTATATAGATAAAAAAGGACGATTGCGTATGTGAGAGTGTGTATATTCTGTATATAAATCTACACCTTTTGACCAATCCACACGAAAACAATCCTTACATATCGGTAAAAAATCCAATAAAATTTATGAACTTTTTTTTATATCCGTCTGAAATTGTGTAGAATCCAAATTTGTGATAAAAGATGGGGGTTCGTATTTAAATTATCTGAGCAAGCACCCAATTTAATATGAAGACGGCCCCTTAGACAAATTTTAAATATTGATGTTTGTAGAAAACATTCATCTCTATCGATTGCTACCTTCCGTTTTGCTTTGCGGTGTAAATTGTGCAATTGCAATCGGGTGAGTCATTTTTTTTTTGACGGGTGCATATAGAATGTTTCTAATAAATGCGAAAAACTTCTTACTGGCCTGTATCGTATTTCCAAAAATATATTTGTAGTAAGTTATGAGGTCTTAAAAGTTACGTATGAGCAGGGTAAATTGTGCCTTTCATATCTTATATGTCTCGCATCTGGGGACAGGCATTTAAGATTAAGACCAACGGACTTTGGGTGAGGAAGATTCAATGGAGTTTTCTTCTGCGTGTTGTTAGAGGTTATAGAACATTAAGAGTTGCGTAGCAACCTTTGCCATAGCTTTAGTATCACCTTTAAACTTGGAAATTGAGTGTAAAAAGGAAATGTATGCTTCTATTTCAAATGATTTTTCGATGGACTGCGTTGATGGAAAATTACATCTTTGCAACATTCCTCATCCGGCAGGTATAGAACCAATTCATCTGCTTAAATGAGAATGTAGAAAGTATTTTCAGAATGTGTTTTATGGACGATAGTAAAGATTAATTAAAAATATGACTTATGTTTTATTTGAAGACAACTTCGAATGCGGCTTTTATAAACATCGTGTCCGGAATTAATGCACTATCTTTCAGGTAGATTTTTTTAAATCTCGGATTTAAGTGGTTTAATGAAAATGGAAATACTTGTTAAAAGTACCTTATTTGTAGCAATTCTTTCTTCTCTACATCAACACTAGAACGTCCGTCGGTGTCGATTCGACACCGGAGCCTGTTTATTTTGTTCTTCTTTCCGAATTTGTGAATTGAATTTGAAAATTTTTGGTGACTTTCGATGATTTTCCAAATGAACAAATGAATACTTCATTTGTTCGTGGTTACTTTTTATCGATAGTTACATATTCGAACACATAATAAAATGCACAAATGTTGAAGTTAGATGAATTTTGAGCGATATCAGCTGGTCTGTATCCATTGATGAACAATGTGCTTTTCATGCGATATTCTATGCTCGCGGTGTAAGTGGTGTCAAGAACATTGAACTGTATTCTCTAAGGTCTGACTCTTGGAGCCAAAACTTCTGTAAAGAAACAATGAATCGAAATAGATTTAGAGAAATCCTTTGATTTTAAAAATTTGATTTAAAATCCACACGTTCTCAAAGAATTCGAGCCAACAATTTGGCTGTGATTTCGGTAGTTTGGGATAGATTTATCTCAAACTTCCGAAACTTATTTATATATATACAGGGTGGTCCCGAATTCATGGTACAAACTTTAATGGTAGGTACAGGACATTGTAACAATGATTTATTGTATAGGAATGTATAGTCGCAAGTGACGCGGTGAGGCGTAAACAGGGGAAATAACGGCCGAAAGGAAAAACAAAGATTTTATTGAAAGCGTTGTTGACAAGTGTCATGTTTACAGTAATTGTTCAAAATTGCGTCCACCAGTATCGATACATGCTTGACAGCGTCGGTGGAGCGATTGGCGTACACGTTCAAAGATGCCTGGTATTTCACGCACACCTGCAGCAGCTACAGATAAGCGAGCGACGAGATCCTCATCTGAGTCAACTGGAGTCTCATAAACAAGATGCTTTAGATGTCCCCATAAAAAGTAATCGAGGCTCGATAAATCGGGAGATCGGGGTGGCCAAGGGACTGGTCCACCACGCCCAATCCATCGAGTACCAAACGTGGCATTCAGGTAATTCCGTACATCAATGCTGAAGTGTGCTGGCGCCCCATCGTGCTGAAACCACATGCGGTTACGAATGGCGATCGGAACATCATGCAGCAGTTGTGGTAACACTTCTTTCAGAAAAATAAGATAGCTTCCGCCAGTGAGCCGCGTGGGTAGTAAGTATGGGCCAATCAAAAAGTCGTTCACAATACCAGCCCACACATTAATACTGAAACGTTGTTGAAACGCATGTCGACGCGTTGCATGTGGATTATCGGTTGCCCACACATGGGAATTGTGCGCATTAAAGACACCCTCGCGTGAAAATGTCGCTTCATCTGTAAATAGCACATAATCTACGAAATCCGGCTGCAACGCACATTGCTGCATCACCCACAGGCAGAAGTTCACGCGGCGAGGATAATCTGCCGGATTCAATGCTTGTACTTTCTGAAAATGGAAGGGGTGTAAGCGATTTTCGTTTAACACTCTGCATACAGTCTGATGACTCACACCTACGTCACGCGCAACAGTTCTTGTGCTTGACTCGGGTCTATCAGCCACAATGTTCAAGATGCTTTCTTCCAGCCTTGGAGTGCGTACAGCTCTTACTCGACCAGCGCCATGTCTGTTGACGTCGAACACACCTGTTTCACAAAGTTGACGATGTAACCGTTGAAAAATTCTATGATCCGGCATTCGTCGATCAGGATACTCCGCGCGATACATTCGTAACGCAGCTCTGCCGTTACCATTTGCACGGCCGTACATGTAATGCATGTCTGCTTTTTCTGCATACGTAAAGTCACCCATCGTCTACGGCAGCACAATTGTGAATGGCGCTTTTCCCTACTGCGATGCATCATGTTCAACAGCGGCTAGACATCTACTGCCCTCTACCGGCAATGATACCAACCGATCACTCCATTTCTCTTTCCTTTTATTTCCCCTGTTTACGCCTCACCGCGTCACTTGCGACTATACATTCCTATACAATAAATCATTGTTACAATGTCCTGTACCTACCATTAAAGTTGGTACCATGAATTCGGGACCACCCTGTATATAGTTTTTTGTTATATTAGGGTCATATTCTATGTAAATTTCATGAAATAATCATAAAAGTTAAAACAACTGAATACTAGTCTTGGTAATATTTAGTTATTGCATAAATTATTTTATGCAATTATAAATTTTAAGTAATTATTTTATGCAATTTATTTACCGGTGTCAAAATGACACCGGCGGACGTTTAAGGGTAATCGCAATGGCTGACGTTCTAGTGTTAAATGATATGTTACGAGCACGAAAATTTAGTTGTTAAAACGCAAAAACAATAAACTCTTTTAAAAACAGAGATTCAGATTTTCTTTGACTATGTACGTGGATATTTTAGGATTTACGGGAATGAAAGCTGATTTTTTAGCCAAAGACGAATTGAATTTAGCAATTGATGTAAAGGTTAAAATTCCTAAATGTTACTTGAACTTCTTGCTAAGTCGAACGAAGAATGTCTCGTCTGAGATTGCTGGCCACAGATAATTTTTTCTCCTTTCTGTTCAGCACAGATGAAACAAAGAATTTTTCTACAAAACTTTAAAATTTCATAAATTTTTCTCTGGTCATGATATTTTGCTAAATTTTCAGACTACGGATCTGTGGTACAATTGTTAAAATAAACAGCCATAAGACGTGGATCATTTACTTTTCAGTTGTCAGGTATTCAAGAATTCCAGAATGTGCTTTCAAAACGATTTGAGAAGATTGGGTAAACCACGTACAGTGAAAATCAATGTTTCTGTTCGATCAAATATGAGTTTCTTTTCATTAAGATTCATAATTTTAGTCAAATTTTACATTATACTGTGTTCTTCTGATTAATAAACTTCTGTAAGTGTCGTACTTTTGTGGGAACGGGGTAAAGTAAGGTAATTTTAATTATCTTCGTAATAGAGCAACATAACGGGCTATTGACGACGGTCTGGGATCAGTCCCTTAAGGGAAAGATCCGTAGACAACACCTCGTAATTTTGAACCACGGTCAGATGACGAAGCAACACCTGAGCTGGCACCCCACTCTCCAAACTTACACACCAACCCAACGTGAGGACTTTCGGTCACGACAGATTTAAGGCGAACCAGCCGCCTCTACACCACACGCTTACAAACATCCATGCCCGGACCCGGATTCGAACCAGGAATATTCCGATCTAGATGCTAAAAGCCGACGTGAAGCTGTGTAGTTATTTTTTTTGGAAAATTCAATGTTCAGTTGTCAGGAAAACTTCGCTTATTTCGAAAAATTACGCCATTTGTTAATGAATGCCCTTTTTTATTTCAAAATTACATCGTCTAATATATTTTCATATTCTAATTAGACTTTTAAAAACTAATTAACTCAAATCTTTTTCCACTAAATGAGGCTGACCAACCCCGGTATAGTGGTTAAGGTGTTAGCCTCGAGATTGGTAGGTTCCTGGTTCGAATCTGGGTATTTAAAGGATGTTTGTAAGCATATGGTGTAGAGGCGGCTGGTGCACCTTAAATCTGTCGTGGCCGAAAGTCCTCACGATGGGTTGGCGTAGAAGTTTGGAGAGTGGGGTGCCAGCTCAGGTGTTGCTTCGTCATCTGACCGTGGTTCAAAATTACGAGGTGTTGTCCTCGAATCTTTCCCTTAAGGGACTGATTCCGGACCGTCGTCAATAGCCCGTTGTGTTGCTGTAGTACGACGTTAACTAAAATTAAAATTACCCAAATGAGGGTCATCTGACAGTGGTCCAAAATTACGTGTCCTCGGATCATTCCCGGACCATCGCTATGAGTCATTTTGTGTTGCTCCAGTGCGAAGTTAATTGAAATACCTACCCCAAAATGCGTCGCATTTGTTAACCAACTCAATTTTTAGATCTTTCTGGCCGTTCTATGTGCTACACCATTTTCTCTTGGACAAATCCAACAGCTATAGAGGTAGGTATCTTAATTGACGTCGCACTGGAGCAACACAACGGGCTATTGGCGAAGTTCCGTGAACCTTCCTGAGTTTAAACTTTTCGGAACCAATTTAAGTAATTATTTAAATATTTCCTTTCAATGGCCGCCGACCAACCGGTATAGTGGTTAAGGTGTTAGCCTCTAGATCGGAAGGTTCCTGGTTCGAATCCGGGTGCGGGCATGGATGTTTGTAAGCGTATGGTGTAGAGGCGGCTGGTGCACCTTAAATCTGTCGTGGCCGAAAGTCCTCACGTTGGGTTGGCGTGGAAGTTTGGAGAGTGGGGTGCCAGCTCAGGTGTTGCTTCGTCATCTGACCGTGGTTCAAAATTACGAAGTGTTGTCCTCGGATCTTTCCCTCAAGGGACTGATCCCGGACCGTCGTCAATAGCCCGTTGTGTTGCTCTAGTACGACGTTAACTAAAATTACCATTACCATTACCTTTCAATGGCCCATGCACATAATATTCACGAGTCCGCCCTTTAGAAAAGAATTTCTGAAACATTGACAGACGATCTATGTTTTCATCTTGATTACAATATACGTAAATGTAATTTTCTGATGCAATAGATTTTACATTGTAAAAATATTTTTACTTTATTAGAAGAGATCAATGGAAATAGAAACCTATTCGAACCGTATGGAACCAATTTAATTTATTCTTATTATCCAATTTGCAGTTTATAAAGCATTTTAAAAATTAGACGTCGGTCTTTAACAGTAGTTTTTACGAGTCCGTAGCATTTATGGTTTCTTGCCCTGAACAATATTAAAATTACATCTAGAAGTGTATGTTAACTGAAAGACTTGCATTTAATCTGAATTTGTAAATTTTTACAAGAAAAATAGAAACAAAACAAAAATAGTCATAAAATAGTACAAAATTATTGTTTTATTAAAATCCTTTTGCAAGCGGAGTAATACTATTTCAACCACATTATAAAACACTTTTAAAATCACAATTACTCATTAGAATAGTTAAAAAAGTCTACCTATTTCCTAGAAATTCTTTGACACACAAAACAATATATCACATACGCAATCACTGGACATTGAAGGCGTTAAATGCACAGAAGCAAAAAAATGTCTAAGGAACTATATGAGCACAAAGCAAATTACATCACAGATACATCTCGTTCTAAAAACGCAGGGCATTTAACATTTCAATTCCTATGAAACACAACAGCAACATGCATTCGACAGTTCACAAGTCTAACGAATTACATCAAATTGACATCGGGCATGTTATGGGACGCACAAATCTAATTTAACCATACCATTCAGTTAATATCATAAAACGATTTTAAAATACATATGTACATTACAAATTACATTAATTAAAATACTCTAGCTGTAAGTAGTTACAACGAACCATTAAAAAAGTTAAATAATCATAATTGCAGGCGAATTGACATTCAGCCTTCTGTTATATTAGTTCCAAGACCATGAAAAACTATTTTTCTTAAAAATCTAATAGTGTACCGGTAACTGGGAAATGCTATTGGAAATAATGTGAAACGCAAGACCTTATTTATTTTTTAACTATTTTTTCTAGAAAAAAATTTAACTAGTTACCACCATCCCAGCCTAAGCTATTCGGTGCATCACCACGTAATTTTGAACCATGTTCAGATGACGAGGCAGCAGGCTAGAAAAATATGGAAGTCTTATTGATAAAGAGTCTTACTTAAATCCAAGTAAGTAATCCATTTGATGCTATTATGAATGAAAGACTTAATTGGTAATTTTAGTTAACGTCGTACTAGAGCAACACAACGGGCTATAGAAGACTGTCCGGGATCAGTCCCTTAATGGAAAGATCCAAGAACACCTCGTAATTTTGAACCACGGTCAGATGACGAAAGACTGTTAAGAAATGCAATGATTAATTCCTCTCTTCCGATAATCATACAGAAATTCCATATACCACTATCACACCCGTAAATAGAAAACATCTTTTTGGTGTCAAAAGAACAATTCTGAAGTCCTAAGAATAATTCTGAAGTCATTAGAATAATTCTGAAGTCATTAGAATAATTCTGAAGTCATTAGAATAATTCTGAAGTCATAAGAATAATTCTGAAGTCATGATAATAATCCTGAAGCCATAATACTTTGAAGTGGATAATGTAATGCTTTAGATTTACCTGTTTCAACAACTGCACATAATTGCTCCCAAAAACTCAAGAGAATTAGAGTTAAATTCAAGAAACAAATATTTTCTCCAAGATAAAATTGGGAGGGCGATTAAATGTGACACTACCGAAATAATGAATACAAAGAGTAAATTCAGGGAAACTTCAGCATTTGGGTATGAACACGACATGGAACAAATTGTTGATATAATTTATATGCATGTTCCAATTAAAGGATTAAGGATTGTTTCTAATGCTTGTGTGTGTGTGAGTAGAATAGTGTAACTATCCTATTCTCAGATATTTTCCACTGTGAGAATGGTTTCACCGCTACTTTGTTACAGTTAGTCTTATTTATGGCTAAGTCAAAAATTGCAATCTTAGTTTTGACTTTATTTTAGTATTTTTTGCTTCAGACAGCGGGGTAGGGGTAAGGTAATTTCAATTAACGTCGTACTAGAGTAACACAACGGGCTATTGACGATGGTCCGAGATCAATCCCCTAAGCGAAAGATCCAAGGACAACATCACGTAATTTTGAACCAAGGTCAGATGACGAATTCAGACAATGATATAACGTTATAGTAGATTGAATTGTACGCATACCACCACACATATGCATACTTGGAACATAGAATTCCCTAACTTCGGCGTTTTTCTACAAGAATTGTAAAAGACCCCGAATCATCCAGGGTGTTGGCTAGTAGCTGAAAGAAAACGGAAATAATAAATGAAACAACAAACCCATTTCTCAAAGAACAGTATTCCCTTTCCCATGTATAGGAAACCTTTACCACAACTATCTTTATGACTAACCGCACCTCAAGATAAGGAAAAGATAACACTAGGATCAAATTCGTTTACCAAGTTAGAATTATTTAAAACACTGATCGCAGTGCAATAGTGTAACCGATGGGTACTAAGTCAGCAACGCCGAAATATCTCATTAAAATATGTCAAGAGATAATGTTACCTCGAGATATTTGTCGTATTTTAACCATTATCCTCTAACTAGCCATATCGGCAAGCACAATACATCGTTCTGTACATGCTATAATATTCTTGGAGTGAAAAGGGTTCATTGCTATATGCTAAAGATGACTCTTAGACGCCCTTCAACGAATAATCAAGTTATATTATAAGCATTACGTCCACATATTTCAACTCGGTAAAGGCGTCTTAAGAAAATATTGCTTATTAAACGGCTTTTATAAACATAACGTTCACACCACAAGTAAATAAAATACACATAAATACCAAGAATAATATATATGCTCATTAAATTGAAGTTACAAATCCGGGTATACAATATCTCAACAAAACACGTCTATTGTTCACTGTAGGTAAGTTGCCAAGTTTTCCCCAAGACAATGTTCCATAAATCATGTAGTATTAAACCATTAGTGGCGTACTCGGACAGCTCGGCGATCTCTTTGACAACAGTTTCCAACCGATGATTATCTGCTGGAACAAATATTAGTTGCTTCAGTCTGTGGAAAAAAAAACGCGATCATAATTCATGAGAGGTCTTTTGTGTCCGGTTCATTTTCTTCTGGGTGCGACTGGGTTTTTCTTGTTGCAGACGATGGTCTTGCACTTGGGGATGTGTCTCTGGGCAACACCCTCGTTGAACTTGCGTCCGCAGTGGGGGCAGGGGACGTAGTCGGAAGTGTCGGATGGTGGTGGGGGTGGCAGGTCACTCACTTTGCCACCGTTTGCAAGATGTTGCTGCACCATCTTCGCCTGGCGAATGGCCTCGATAAACTCGTTGTGTTTTTTCCTCCAGTCGGATTTCTTCGACTACGAAAAGAGTACAGAAAAAAGTATGAATAAAGGCATGTAGTGAATTAATGTCGCACAAGAACAACACGACGGGATATTGGCAAAGGTCCGGGATCAATCCCGAAGATCCAAGGGCAACGCCTCGTAATTTTGAACCACGCGGTCAGATGACGAGAACACCTGAGCTGGCACACTCTCCAAACTTCTACACCACGCCAACTTAAGAACATTTGAGGCCACGATAGATTCAACGTGCTCCAGCTCCCGTGTACACGACGGTCTTTGACTGGACTTAGTTTCGAACTGGGAACCCTCCGGCTTGTAATACGTTGCTTTTCCAACTGGGATGATAAGGCCTCATACATAAAGAAAATTTAAAAACCACACATGCTTGATTTCATCAATAAAAAATATTATTGCTGATAAACAAACTATTTTACTCCTCGTTACAAATTGTGATCATTATTTTTCACACTATCCCTAAAATTAATTTAAAACAACGCATCGTAGTAAAGATCTGTCAATTTAAAAACCCACCGTTGATCAATGGAGTTTCCAAAAAGAAGAGAAAAAAAAAACATAATATAATGGCCAAACACAATCTATAATGCTGTGTTTAACATAAATAAGTATTTTCATAACCTTATCTCCATGAATATGAAATACTGAATAAATATTGCTTCCCATCTGTATATACGTACACATGCATCATGTTAATCGAAATATTAACCAACTCTGGTGGTATATCTTGATCTTCATTGCTAATCAATCGATATCATTACGGACTTCATTAATAAACAGTTGAAGGCATTGTTTGGAGTTAGAATATAGAAAATGGAAGGAAATAGGGTAAATATCGCGTGTGCAAATAGCTCCCGACAGTAAATAAATAATAGACTAGAGATTGCGTCCTTTCTTTTTCTCAGAAATACATTTTATATTAGAAATCAATTTATCCCAGTTTTTCTTTTGATTCGATTCTCGTCTTGTTAGTAAGCTATATCGGATACACTCGAAAACTAACAGAAAATTATACAAAATCAAATGGTATTTTTATATAACTCAAATAAATACCAGGTCTACGCAGTTTTAAATTTAATATACCGAAAACATTAATATCTTGTCTATACTTCGTACTACAATCGGTTTCACCAGTCTCTAAAATTGAAGGAAGGTCTGTCATTTAAGCGAAGAAAATTTGAACTTCAAGATATCAGTTACTGAAACAAACCTAAGACGACGTGTAATTGAACTGATGTATGATATGGACACTTTTCATTTTTGGGTTCAGTAGTCTTTTCTAGGTAAACTTGAAATCCAAAAGAGACAACGGAGCGAACACGCACATGCTATACCTCCGATGTTTATAAAACCTGCAGCTACGCATGCGCAAGTCAGCCTCTCAAGCATCACTATAACGAACAATCTATTCGGAGTTATATGTTGTAGAGCCTCTACTGTTGGTCTACAGGCTCTTCATACCTAGTGTGACATAGTGAGAAACTCCGTTGTGCTTGACTTTTAGGAAAGGGCAGGTGCCACTCCTCTGTGTCATCCGAATGCCGAATATATTCAGATTGGTTATTGTTTGGCGACAGCTGTTGTTCTTTCGTCGCGCGCATTACAGCGACTTGAGAAGAACAGGTGAAATAGAACATCCTCTGCAGGTAGAGTTTGTTCAGATGATCTGATTGGCTTTCGACTTTTACCGTTGGCGGTTATTTTTTTTCGACTGCGGGCAGAGAAGGTTGGAGACGACGTTATAGAGCCGGAGGAGAGGGTGACGCTTAGTCACCGTGCTGGACTGATGATAAATTCGTTTATGAATTAGAGTGATGTAAATACTGTATATTTTTCTTAATGTTCTTGGAATAATAACTTAAATATCTTAGCTGCTGCATGTCTTGTGTACGATTCGTACTGTTTTCACGCTACCATTTTGGGGCAACTACACCACACTTGTCTTAGTTAAAGTATTAGGAAAGATGACCAATACCAATTTAAATGACGGATTCCAGTATCACTTTATCGGATGATTTTGGTTTTTATAGCGCAAGGGCCATATTTGGCCAAGCTGCGCCAAACACAAGACATATGTACATACATATAAAGCAGTTTTACTGACAGAGAAGAGAGAAATACACAGGGAGGAATCTAACCTACGCCGCCAGAACCCACAGGCTGCTGGCGCAGTGGGAAAACCAATTTCTTAAATTAGGGCGGAGTCCCTCCGTCCCGACTAGCTGAACTCATTATGAAAATAGGAAAGGCTCAAAAGATCCATGCCAAAGTGAGGATAATTGAGGTCACGACAGATCTAACGTGAACCAGCCCCCGTGTACACGACTGTCTTTGTCTGAGTTCCAAACCCGTAAATCTTTGGTTGCTGATCTGTTGCTTTTAAAAACTGGACTGCTTAGAACCCGACAATCACCAGGAGGATGAAAAATTATTGCACGATAAGTCATAAAAACATCGTATCTAAACTTACTTTAGGTTCAGATTTCGGAACTCCTTTTCTGACAAATTGTTCCGCCTCTGTCCCTTTGACACGCATCTTCGTTGCATCAAAGACCTTCACCTTCTTGGTCGCCGCCTTCTTGCAGATGGAAAGGTGCTTTTCGATACGGTCTTGGTTGAAATTGCGTCCACAGATGTTGCACTGCGACTGTCCAGGACCTGGGGGCTTACGGGGTGCCGCCCTTGCATTGCCATTCGAATTCTGTGCGTTGCGGAGACTCTGCTTGGAAGTCGTTGGGGCAGCTCGTCGAGGCGTTGAAGCAACAGAAGCCTTGAAGGAAAGGCAAGTTTGAATATAAGTGCCACGGTAGATACAAGTTTAGATGTTTGTTGGTAGGAAATAATGTTTGTTGGTTTTTGGTGGACTTACCCGATGTTTATGTTTGAGCCTCTATGGAGCCCAGCAGCCACAGAAAAAAAATTGAATACGTACAAGTGTTTGCAAGTACATTGGCGATTTTTTTGGCGCACTTCTAAAGTCGCCAAGGAAATAATTATTTCCCCTAACTCTTTTTCTGACACAATTTTTTTTCTTTTAACAACACACTTTTTAAAAATTTCAGAACGTTTAGAAAAGAATATTTTTAAAAAACTTTCACAAAAAGTAGTAAGTTTAAGCACATATCAAAACACATTTGTGAATCAGCAGAGAAAATAAGCTACGAATGTTGGGTAAAAATACCAAGAAACTAATCAATTATACTAAATACAGTGGACATGTTAAAAGAAAAAGATCTACAAAAGAAAAAAAAGCAAGAAATAATACAACCTGATAACGTCTTAATTCTTTCGTAACGAAATAATGAAAACGAAAACGGTCAAAGAAAACAAAACCCTTAATCATTTCGTGAAAACTATTATAGTAAAATAAAAATTCCACAACTGTCAAAATACAAATAAATGGACCAATGGTATCACAGAAAACGATTTAAAAGGACCAATGCAATCAAAGGATATTTTAAAAACAAAATAACCAATGGGAGGAAAGAAAAAATTTCAAACGAAGAACTTTCTACAATATTCAAAATTAAAATTGAAAGTTTCCGTTTGTCGAGGTTGCCATGAAAACCACAACAACCGTAACGAAAGATGGGTTGCCTTAATTTATCGTAACTCGCTATTAGAAGTACGCCAAAAAAAAATCGCCAAGCCGTTGCCATCACTCATAAACGTAGAGTGTAGCTGTACCACGTAATGTGTAATTACATGCGGTTTAGGTCTTCATATCTGAAGCCCAGCAGCCATGAAGCAGTCAAGTTTTATTGATTGTATTGGGTTAGTATTGGGTTTTATTTCCCAAGGCCCGTATTTGCTCAATCTGGGCCAAACACAAGACGAGTCGGTCAAGTTTGAATAAGTAATTGTTTGTAATAATTGTAGGTACTACTGTAGATACAAATTTCGATGTATTACATGTGCTTGTGATTAATTAAAGAATGTTTGCTGGTTTAAACGCTTGTGGATTTACCTGAAGTTTAGGTCTGGACTTCGATGGAGCCCAGATTCCTTTTAGCACAGGTAAGTTTAAATGTTTTTAATGATAATCGTTTGTAAGTACCAAGTAAATAAAAGTTTTGATGTAGCATATATGCCAATGATTGAATGAAGGAATGTTTGTTGGTTTAACAATGCTTGTGAATTTACCTGAGGTTTAGGTCTGGGCCTTGGAGTCGCGGCTGGAACAGACGGTTTAACTGCTCTTTTCTGTTCAGTGGAAGATTTAGTGATGGTACCGGTGAAACCATTTCTAGGTGATACATCTTCGCGAACCTGCAAAAAAGGAGAAGCAACGGTTATTGTTTATATAGGAAATAAATTAAATTATGTAAGATGAAAGAGAAAATCTGCGTGTAATTACAAGATTTGAGTGTAATGTGAGCTTAATCCCTATTTTTGATTTACTATTAATCGTTTCTATAAAATTGAGGAACACGAATAATTACTAAAAGTATTTTTCTTAAAATGTCAGCTGGCTACCTGAAACAATTGTATTTAATTTACAATTGAATCTGCAGATAATTCAAAACATAACTATTTTACAAAAGTAGCATTAAAAATTATTGATGTCAAACAGTTACTACAAATAAATTTCTGAGTATTTTAGTGTCAAATTCCAAAATAGTTATTCTTCACATCTTGATATTGCCGAATATAAGTACATAACATGTATAGTACATATATGAAAGCTTCCAATTATAAAAAGTACTTTCATAACGGCGTTGATTTCGAATTGATTGCACACGTTAATGCATTAAACAGTATACATATAGTGATGTATGTCCGGAAGCGCCATCTAGATGAATGCACTAAGATGCAGAAATGAAAAATATCAAATACACTCTATAACAAAAAAAATCGACGCACCAAGAAGGAATCATCCGATTGCTTTGAAATTTCGTATGCAAAAATGTTTTGACCAAATATGCAAATGATTAAAATTTGGCCCAACTTTTTTTTCCTCCGGCTGCTTTAATGCACACTTTTTAGAGTACTATTATAAAAGGAGAGAAGCAGCAAAAAGAATACATTTTATTTTGAACATTCATTTGATAGTGATCTAACACCAATGTGTTCTAAAAATTTTTAAGTATCGAAATCTCAATGCTCCATTTGTTACATTCAGAATTTTCGAAAGGAACTCAATATAGTGAATGAAATTTCTCCTATTGAGTTTTAGAACTTCAGTCTTGCTTATTTGGATGAGAAAAAAAAACCCGTACATTTCTCATTTCCCGATACTTTTTAAAATTACACGGAAACACAAGCAATCTTTCATATTTGCTTATCCGATAGCTTACATGAGATTTATACTACAACGAGTGTGCCATCTTTTTGTTTTCCTAGTTACTTATTCTTTACTTCTTTCGACTAAATTTCGTGTCGATACTGCTAATCAGAGAAGTCTTGTGTGATCCAGCTTTCAATACCCTAACAAATGAAAAAGTTACAGCTATAAAGCTTTCACACAATGTTTTACTTTTAACAGATATATCAATAGACAAGGTTCGAGAGAGGAAGGGTATTTCTCTCCAAGTTAAACTCTACAAGTCTCAGCCGTTCTAGAGAAAAGGAGAATTGGCATCTCTCAATCGAATTGAACAAAAACGTTAGTACTTAATATCTTTGTCGTATGTTTAATATTTTTTATGCACTTTTCATCGCATTGCATATTTTTGATTCAACATGCATAATTCCAATATTCTTACAGTTAGACTCACGTAAATATGTTTGGTAAGCATATATGTTGGGTTAGCAGAGAGCGCCTATGGTAATAGACTCCCTCTGAGTAAGGTCTCAGCAGCAACTGAGGAGAAGACGGTAAGCGATGACGTTAGAGGTGACGTCAGACAGTAATGACGTATTGGTGAGGGAAAATAAGGATTATTCTCCAACAATATATTTATTTTAAAGTTACTTCAAAGGATTGTACTTATCACAAAGAGCTGTTTTTTTAAGCATGTTCATAATATCCCAAATATTTAATTCCACGAAAGTTGGTTACCCATTTGGCTTCGACTATTTTTAATATTTTCGTTTCCTGAAATTAATGTAGTGAACATACAAAGTTCAAACTGACAGTTCACGTAATTCGAAAAAATAAATGTAACTAAATTATATTGACCTGAAAAAATTACATCCAGAAGAATATCAAATCAAAAATGCAGTCGGGCATTTTCCAATTGACAAAGATATCCCCAGTTTCAAAATAAAAACGTAACCACATTAATTAAATTTCCATAGGATCGTTTGTTTTGAGGTTTTATGGCGCAAAGGACCCTGTTTGGCCAAGCTGGGCAGGATTGTTCGATTTGTGGATTTATGGCACAAGGGTCAAGTTTGGTCATCCGACGGTTGAGATCCTCTTGTTTACCAGAGGCAGTTAACCCCATGGGCAGTTAACCCCATGGGAAGTTAACCCCTCGGGCTTGTGAAGCTAGTGCACACCTACAGGACGTGTGCTCCCAAGGGAACCACTAGTGGATAAAGTCAGTATACCTTTCAATAGTAACGTACCATTTTGCCCAAAGATCATTGGTACAGTAAATGTTTTCTACATTTCTATACATTGTCTTATCCGAGTTTCTGGTAGGCAGTTAAATTAATGTCGCGCTGGAGTAACACACGGTCTATTGGCGACGGTCCGGGATAAGTTCAGAAGGAATAGATCCGAGGAAAACACCTCGTCATTTTGAACTAGGATTACATGACACATGAACTGGCATCCTACTCTCCAAACTTCCACATCACGCCAAAGTGAGGACATTTGAAGCCGCGACAATTATAACGTGCTCCACATCTCACGCACACGACGATCTTTGATTGGATCGAGTTTCGAACTCGGAACCCTCCGGATGCTAATCCGTTACTCTAGCAACCGGACAACCACGGCCCTTCAAAGTTATCCGAGGCGGCTAGCAAAAATTCGCATCCATCGCTTTCATAACAGTTGTTGCCATTTTGGAAATTGCTTAAAACAGGTTACAACGAAAAAAACTACATAAAACCGGTATTGAAAATTTATCGCGAATTTGAAAAAGCTAGATCTTTCTGCTCTAGGGAGCAATTGATAAGTTTTACTCATGTAAATTCAAAAGTCAGCAAGAAAGTTTTCTAAAACCTTCAGATAAATTACTCTCAGATAATCCGAGTTAAGCTCAGAAAGTGCAACAAGAGATACCGAGATAATTCCCAAACCAAATATCGAACTCTTTCGATTGTGCTGACAAACTCGCACACATAACAAAACGAGGGTCAGACAATGATACATAATACGGGATTACATTTCACGGTCCTTATGTCCCGAACTGAACTGGATGACCTAAAAAGGAAGCGCAAATCGAGTTCAGAAAAGAATACTAAGGCTGGGCGCGTGTGACCTTCCTTTGTCTCTATAATCTCGTTAGCTATTCTGCACATCGATCAGCATTCTGTTTTGTGTTTTCCAGGCAACAGTTCAACAAGTAAACTGTTTGTACCGAACCGTTCGTCGCGTGTCGAATATTCTTGTTTTGAGTTCCTCACATGTAATATGGATCTTTATCTCCTGGACAATGACTGGTGGAATGTATCTTTGGAATCTTCAGAAAACAACCAGCTACCTGAACATCGATACCTCGTTCGTGTTGTGGTGTAAGATTTCTTTCCTTTGGAACTGGAGAGGCTGTGAATTAGTGTGCAAAGGGGGGTAATTTTGAGGAACTCTCCTTTATACGCATGTCGTTTTATGTTCAAAGGTGTCATACAATGTCATATAAGCTACCATGAATTTATGTGCATGAAATTTGCTTAAGCATTGATTCATATCAAATTGCACATAAATAGCATTCAATTTAGACGTCAAAGTTTGAATCTATATCAGCATTCAACTTCGAAAACCGCGTTTTAAGTAATTTGGTCCAGCCGTCTCGGGATTGCAAGAAAAATTTGGAAGAATCTAAGGCTAAATTAGTTTTTCCCAGACTCTGATATCTTACAATTTTTCTGACAAATTTTTACGATAAAGAACCTAAACAAAATCCTCGTTTTGTTTCTTTTTAATCCAATTTTTAGTTGAAATATTGACTATGAAAAAATATTCAAAAAATTATGAATAGAAACTTAACGATTTCTATTCATGATGCTTTGAATCTATATATAAAAAGGATGTGTGTATATTCTCTATACAAATCTACACGAAATTTGGTACACTTTACTTTAGAACACTGCGGATTTAACATAGGCTATTTCTTTCCTGTCTTCAGACCCATCTGTAGCCATGAAAAATGGCACACAGATAGTCCTAAAAGTTCCCTTTGAAGCCCCAATTTAAAAATATAAAGTTTTTTTTTCTGCAATAAATGGATATAGAAACGGAAACACGTTCTACAGGGTTTGGGTATTTGAGTTAACACAGGGAAATATCGCGGTCCTATTTTAGCTGTCGCGGTCATATTTGAAACCCGAGCAACGCCGGGGGTTATTCAGATAGTTCATTATATATTTCTAATTATTAATCATTTGATTTCGAATGAAATCGATTCCAAAAGGACATGAAAATGGCAAAATTTCAGCTGTTTTCCATCCATTTTCACAAAAAGTTTAACACAATCGGTATCTTCAGCTATTTTTCAAACATATTTGACTTTGATACGAAGGAACAAAAACTGCCCTTTACCTTATTTCGAAGTCATTTGTTCAGACTCCCACAATCCTTTAGCGAGGTAAAAGTACCATTTTAATTCTGAAAAAGTGAGACATGGACATTTTCTATTTCATTCAAATCCGACGATTTGTTCACCCATCATATACAGACAAAAATATATTCGTTTGATCCAAGACAAACACACGAGCTGTCAGTCTTGTGATTGACGTAGCTTGTTTGAATATGGCCCTATGTCATAAAACTCAGCCATCAACACACAAAGCAAAGAAAGTTCGATGTCAAAGATTTTCACTGGGAACAAACAAATCTGCAGATCTGTGAAGATTCTACTTCTGCTGTACGAATGCGCTCGCCAGATACGCATCAGGGGTTACCTTAAAATGTAGTTTATCTCATTTTTAGCAACGTTTGGAGTTTATTATTGAAGTTGACCAATGAAACATTAGATTAATTCTGAGCTTTTATCGGCGACGTGCAGAAATCTTATTCGAAAAACAAAAAATTGATGTCATTTTCGGAATACGGATGGGAAACATGATCGCCACCGAAACGCTCCTTCCATTTACATTTAGTTTGATAGATAATACCCCTTCTTATCTCAATTTAAGTACAAATATTTTTAGCTAACAAAAACCGTTTTAGCTAAAATAATCTTCGAAAGGAACAACTTGGTTGTTTTGGAATTTTATGGTGTGAGAGCCAAGTTATGCCAAACACGACAACGCCAAGTGAAAAAGAGACAATTGAACAAGTTAAAACAACGGATAATTTATTCTTAAGCAGATATACTGCTTATTTTTTTTTAAATCCTTAATATAAATGAGCTCTCACACATTGTATCGACGTTAAAACTTCTGCAGCAAAACTTTTGTGTTTGTCAGCCGTGAATTACAAATATTGACATTTTCCTTTCAGATGGCACATCAGCCTAGTCGAAGGTGAAGGGCATTTACAAAAGACCAACAGCCAATTCTCAAAAGAATCCGAATGGCATGGAGACAGAATGGTCAATCAGTTCGGATGAAAGCTCTTTTCAAATGACCGAGTACCTATTGTAAGGTACTCTAACAAAAAAATAAAATAAAACAAAAATCTTCCGATAACCCATTCAACTGAGAAGCATTTATAAGCAAACGGCAATTACACGCTCCTTTTCCAAAAGGGATGCGGACACAATGCCACGCATGGATGTAATTCAATCATCTTTTCAATCCAGTGCCGTAAACGTGATATCTGAAACAAAAAGAATTTGGCTGGGAATGCGGGGCTAAAACAAAGGTTCTTTGGCAAGGTCAGCTTGTATATTTGGCGTATGAAATGGGTAGCCGTAACAAGGAGCATTCAGTTCTTAACCGCAGACAAAATCGATGCATTTGAAGCGTTTGTTCAAGGAATAATTATACCCATTAAATAGAGGCAATCGTTTAAATTGACAGGGAAAATTAATTTCTTAAATTGAAAAAAATTATAGATGCGGATTAAGATGGCAGGCTTTAACTCTGGAGTCAATCACATCTAATTGGCATCGGTTTATATAAATATACAAATCATCGACTTTCTAATGAAATAGACGGAGCAAATGGGCGGATCTCTGTAGACGATCTCAGAAGCATAGGTCACGTGGCTTGGGACTCGAGTTGAAATAATTGGCTATCGATGAGTAAACAAGTGGTTTTCGTTAGGCTCGTAAATTAGTTCCACATTGATTCGTGTTTTCTTCCAATACCACAGGGGCCGCGGTAGCTTGGTTAATAGAGTCGCGAGTTAACAACCGGTGAGTTGAGAGTTCGAAACTCGATTCGACCAAAGAGCGGCGTGTATGTAGGGACTGGTGCACATTAAATCTGTTCACAAATTTCCTCACGTTGGGGTGGTATGGAAGTTTGGAATGGGGTGACATCTCTGGCGCTGACCTTGTCATCTGACCGCGGTTGAAAATTACGTCATCATTCTCTGATCTTTCCTTTCGGGATTTATTCCGCAATGGCGAGTTGTGTTGCTTCAGAATGACGTAAACCCAACTATCTACCTCTAATACCACGTTGCCTTTCACCAGATCTTCAAATCAAGCGATCGGAAGAAATAACATGATTGGTAATTTTTAATTAACGTCGTACTAGAGCAACACAGTAGGCTATTGACGACGGTCCGGGATCAATCCTTTAAGAGAAAGATCGAGGACAACACCACGTAATTTTGAACCACGGTCAGATGACGAAGCAACACCTGAACTGGCACCCCACTCTCCAAACTTCCACACCATCCCAACGTGAGGACTTTCGGCCACGACAGATTTAAGGTGCACCAGCCGCCTCTAACCATACGTTTACAAACATCCATGCACTAACCCATATTCGAACCAGGAACCTTCAGAAATAACATGAAGCTTGACGCATATGCTCATTAGAAGATCGATGATCTAAATACAATGTTGGTTAGCTTTGTACAGCACACGTTCCGGTACCTGGACTCCATTGGAATTTACCCATTTTGAATGAGCGTGGATCGCAAATTTACATAAACCTAAATCCTACCCATGACATTAATGTCACCAATATATGGTCTATGAAAATCATCATGAGCAATTAATACTAGCTGTACTTCTGGAAGGTTCTCGATTTGTTTACCCCTTTTTTGTAGTCAGAAACCAGGATGCGCACCTCTTCTCACCTTACCCTCTACCCCAAATTGACCTCGACAGTTTGCATCAGCCGAATGCGTTAAAAACCAACATGTTAGGAGAGAACTATTTTAACAAGACTAACCGCTACCAAAACACAGGAGGGTTCAAATGTATTTTCGGAGGTCTTTGGAGAGGCTACAAACAATAGACCAACACCATCGATCATAATAACGATTAGTTAGGTTAGTTTTTTGTTCCATGGTAATCGTTCGCTACATGATAGCTCATTAGATTCTCACTTGTAATTAGGTAGTTGAATTTACGTCGCACTGGTAATTTGATAATTTTGTAATTAACGTCGTACTAGAGCAACACAACGGGCTATTGACGACGGTCCGGGATCAATCCCTTGAGGGAAAGATCCGAGGACAACACCTCGTAATTTTGAACCACGGTCAGATGACGAAGCAACACCTGAGCTTTACGTCGCACTGGAACAAAACTCTATTGGCGACGGTAAGGGATCAATCGCAAAGCGAAAGATAAGAGGATAACGCCTCCTAGTTTTGAACCATGGTCAGATGACGAGGACACCTGAACTGACATCCACTCCCCAAATTTCTATTCCACGCCAACATGAGGACATTTGAGGCCACGTTAGATTAAAGGCGCACCTCTGTAACACAACGGTCTTTGGTTGTATTTCCAATCCGCAACAATCTGAATGCTAATCCACGAGTCTTCCAACTGACTACCACGGTCCCACTAGTAATACGCGGTTTAATTTCGTCGCTTTTCGGTTAACTTCTTACACGAGGGCCAAATCGACTGGAACCCGCGACTTTTATAAAGTGGATTCCAAACCACTATGTTCATTTAAGGCATGACCAAGAGTCAAACACTGAGCTTGTTGAACCAATTTCCAGAACGATGACAATTCGGCTACCAGGCTGCGGAAAACTGTTTTAAAAAGCAATAACATGTAACCACAAACAACCATTAGTGGAAATAAACCAATTGAAAAGAGTGCGAAAAGTCGAAAATAGGAGCGAAAAAGCAACAATCACTTATGAGGCCACTATAATTATGCAAACGAGGTAGCAATCACAGGGATTTCCGAAATGGACAAATAACTAGAGCAAAAAGAGGATCCACCGTGTTCGCTCCTTTAACTTTCGCACTCAACGAGCAGAGATGCAGACTATTGGGCACATCACTATAATTCACATCGATGTTGAAAATCGGCAGCCATTACGCAATCTCTAAAACTGTGCTAATTGAACCCATCAGCCATGACCGCATGGAAAACCAACGACCTCATCAGACTGATTCATTCCCCACGCTCTGCAATTACAATTTTAGTTTTTTTTCTAACAGGACTGTCTTATTAGGGGAACGAGGAGCTTTTGGGCATCTGGAATTGACGCCCACGTGCACGAACTTTTTCAAAAGGCGTTCGTCTCCGGCTATGGAATGAAAAATAACTAGATCCCATTAAAATACTTTCGAGACTTGATGAGGGTACTTTGGCCTCGGAGAGGCGGATGATGTATAATTTTTGCAGAACATGTGTTCAAACCAAAACTGGTGACCAAATAACTGGAGGACGGGTTGGGAAATTATGTATGCAGTTACAGTAGATCTCGCAAAATTAAGTCATTCTTGCAGATTAATAAGTGTGGTTGATGCTATAGATAATGTTTCACGCATGGGAAAAGTTAAAGAAAACTACATTTAATAAAATGGAAAATTTACAAGACAAGAACGTCTTTCGTATAAGAAAGTTTATCAACAGAATACGAAAATAATATATTCTAAGAGCGAGTAAAAATGAAGTAAACGTGGAAAGAACTTCAAAACTAGGATATATTCAACAGATAGGTAGGTAATTAAAGTCCCACTGTGTGAAGGGAACACAATAGGCCATTGGCAAAGGTCCGGTATCAGTCCCAAAGTGAAAGTAATTGGTAATTTTTAATTAACGTCGTACTAGAGCAACATAACGGACTATTGACGACGTACCGGGATCAATCCCATAAAGGAAAGATCCGAGGACACCACCACGTAATTTTGAACCATGGTCAGATGATAAAGCAACACCTGAGCTGGTACCCCACTCTCCAAACTTTCACACCAACCCAACGTGAAGACTTTGGGTCTCGACAGATTTAAGGTGCACCAGCCGCCTATACACCATACGCTTACAAACATCCATGCCTGGACCCGGATTCGAACCAGGAACCTTCCGATCTAGAGGCTATAACACCTTAACCACAATACCGGTTGGTCGGCCCCAAAGTGAAAGATCCAAGGACGTCTCGTATTTTTGAACCTCGGTCAGATGACAAGCAGCAGCCTACTTTCCCCAAACTTCCACATAACACCAAAACACCAACGTGAGGATATTTGAGGCCACAGATGTAACGTGCACCAGCCCCCGTATAGACGACGGTCTTTGGCTGGACTGAATTTCGAACTAGCAACCGTGGGTTTTCTTTAAAAAATTCAAATTTTATTTTGAAGCTATGTCGTGACGATAAAATTATTGGTTAGGAGTACTTAAGTTGAGCTTTGAAATAGTTATTTACGTTTGAAACGTCAATCGATTCGGATTTACTGCTCAGGGCCGTCGTAGCTCAGTGCGTTTGCCCATTGCTCTAGCAACGTGCGAGTTAAAGTTAACGTCGTACAAGAGCAACAGAACGGGCTATTGACGACGGTCCGGGATCAATCCCTTAAGGGAAAGATCTGAGAACAACACCTCGTAATTTTGAACCACGGTCAGATGACGAAGCAACACCTGAGCTGGCACCCCCACTCTCCAAACTTCCACACCAACCCAACGTGAGGACTTTCGGCCACGACAGATTTAAGGTTCACCAGCCGCTTCTACACCATATGCTTACAAACATACATGCCCGGACCCGGATTCGAACCAGGAACCTTCCGATCAAGAGGCTAAGACCTTAACCACTACACCGGTCGGTCGGCTTTCAAAATATGACAAACAAAGATTATTAGGATTATAAGTGGACAAAGATTATAAGTTTTAGGAGGCGCTGGATTGACGTACCCTGCTTAAGTTGTGGTAACCTACTCTAAGCGTATTTTTATCTTCTGTCAATACATTACGAACGAATAAAACATAGAATTTATTTTCACTCTGTATTCAAGATTAATTATAATAATTGCTAAATTAGCAGTTTCCAAAAACTTGCTAAATGGACATTAGAAAAGGGGTCAGAGTAAAGATTTTCTTACAATTGCCATTAAAACAATTATTAGCCACCCGAAAGCTCAATTAATTAGTGTTGAGTGAAGTTCCGAGTAATCATAGCTCTACACCACAAAAAACGACATAGGAAAGAAACATATCCCGAAATAATCAAAACACATGAACTTCACATACATATATATATATATATATATATATATATATATATATATATATATATATATATATATATATATATATATACATATATATATATATATATATATATATATGTATATATATATATACATATATAACACATTCCACGATGATGATCTCATTATTGTAATTTTTATTTATAGGGATAGTGAGTTCTTAAACATACAAAATTTGCCAAATTTAGTCATACCTTTCAAGCCAAATAAACAATTCACCAAGATCGAGAATGTCACGCATATATGGAAAGACAACGCCCAAAATTCAACTGTTGCTTATTTTACTTCTGCAAATGATTTATTTATTCTGTTCATACGTTATCTTTTATGCATCACGCAGACTGGTGAGTATGACAGGATCACCCACACTCCGATGAAAGTCATTGCAATGATGCATGTGGGCTATGTAGCATTTATTCTTTGACGGACAAATGGTTCGTTCGGGAAAACTAGTAACGGATATGCAAATTTGCGTTTTTTTTCTCCTAAATCAGGATTTTTGATTGCTAGCAATCTCTTTTCATGAGTGGGTATTATAAAATATTTTTTGAAAACAAAGAAATAGGAACAAGATTAAAAAATTGCATGAATATGAAATGAAACGCAATTAGTTTGAGTTAAAATTAACAAAGATATGAACCATTTTTTTTCTCAGAGAATCAAAATTATTTCTAGGAGCATAGGATGCCGGCTGGATTGGATATTTGTGTTTGATGGCGCAAGGTCCAGTATTGGCTATGCAAGATGAAATAAAAACCAATAAATGTGTGCAAAATTTCGGAAAATCGAGACTAACCAGCAATTAAAGGTATATTAGAATACAAAAACGTCATGCGTGGAAGATAAATTATCCTTTTAACTACGGCTATGGATATAACAAGCGGTATTCTGATAAATTTCAAGGTACAACTGGCTGTAACGGCCGTAATCTAAATTCTTTCTTGGTTCGATTCTTATATTAGCTTTCAAGGTACAATGATGTACTGGCCGTTGTCCAAATTCTTTCTTTGAGCGATTATGGTACAACTGCTATACAGGCCGTAGTCTAAAAGTTAAATTTAGTCAAAGATATCGACAGCATAAAATTAAAATTTTCTATACTTAATATGTAATGTATAAAATTCATAGATGGTATGAATTGATATTTTAAAACAGACCAGCAACAAGGTGTAAAGGAAGCAACGGTTCGAAGAGCAGCGGATTAGTAACCGGAGGGTTATGAGTTCGAATCCAAATAAAGATAGTCGTATACAAATGGGGCTGGTGCACGTTTAATCTGTAGTGGCCTCAACTGTTCTCACGTTAGCGTGGTGTGGAAGTTTGGAGAGTGCGTTGCAGCTTAGATGTTTACCGCCTCATCTGACCGTGGCTCAAATTACGAGGAGTTGGCCTCTGATCTTTCCCCTTTGTGACTGATCCCGAGCAACATCAATTTACTCCCCAACAACCTATTTATTTCTGAGCAAAAAATGAGCTTAACTATTTAGTTTAATACTCTTTTCTCAAGAGCTTTTTTATATTTGTTCCCTTAATGCACAAATGAATATCACTTCTAAGATAGAAAACGACAGACAAACGATAAAATCCATGCATGTTATTTATTTTGCATTGCTATTTTGAAAAACAAAATAACTCATTTTCTATGAAAATTTCTAGCAAGTCTTATATGAAAGAATAGCTTTTAAATTAATTATTTTATGGGTCAGATATATTTAAGATATGGATTTAGATATTTAATTTTATCGAATAATTTTAATAAATCATTATTTAAAGTCACGGAATATAATATTAAAACACGCACATCGAATTAAAAAGATAATTTGTTAACTTGGTGATTTTTCATCGTTACAAACCTGTACCGAGAGAAAAGCCATCCAACGTTTCCAATATGATTTTAATTTAGGAGTCCTCATGAAAATGCTTTGCAGTTGGGACCTTTCTTTGTAAGTGAATCTTAATTTTTAGGATGCGATTTCGGTTTTAGGGCTTAATTTATATTTTCCGAATATTTGCGTGGTAATTGCTTTGAATTTTCGGTCACTGTTTAACCCTACAAGCTTTCCGACATACCTCGTCCAAGGATCTGGTCAATTTTGCCAAGGACGATGTTTGGTTCGCTCAAACATGAATTTATTCAACTTACAATTTAGCAAAATGTAATACAAAGTAAAATACCTTTCCTTTGAATCGGAAGGGCTTTTTTATGTTAAAGAGAATTTTCTATCTTTTAAAAAACTATTACGAAACCTTTTCGGGGGAAATTTTGGGTTATTAACACCAGCAATCGCCTACAGGTTGAAACACTGATAAAAATTAAATTTCATGGCATGTCCTTCATTGATTGTTATTCAGCGATGAAATCGCGCAATTGTGGTCTTCCAAGGTCAAATCGTATGTCACTCTCCTGCCTTTATAACAACCGGCCCCGAAAAATTCATTGCGAAAACAATCAGTCTGTTTGAATACGAAACAAAAATCCTTTTCCGAAACTGCGCAGATGTAGTCAAGCACAAACAGACCAGTCCATCACCAGTGTCCATTCCCATAAAAGGCTCGCCTACTAATCACCGTCTCGTTTCGTAAGAACCGGAGTGAAACATCGTACGATGACTCAGAGGGGGATTTTCTGGCGTAGGTTGGCATTGATAAGAGTAGGCCACTTTTTCAATTCCGATTCCACGCTCTCGACGAAAGTCACTTCGTGTGATTGGGGAAAACACGATGGAAGATATCCGGGGGTGCCACTGACATAGCACTTGTAAAACAGTCGCATTACTAGCACTTGTAAAACAGTCGCATTACTAGCACTTGTAAAACAGTCGCATTACTAGCACTTGTAAAACAGTCGCATTACTAGCACTTGTAAAACAGTCGCATTACTAGCACTTGTAAAACAGTCGCATTACTAGCACTTGTAAAACAGTCGCATTACTAGCACTTGTAAAACAGTCGCATTACTAGCACTTGTAAAACAGTCGCATTACTAGCACTTGTAAAACAGTCGCATTACTAGCACTTGTAAAACAGTCGCATTACTAGCACTTGTAAAACAGTCGCATTACTAGCACTTGTAAAACAGTCGCATTACTAGCACTTGTAAAACAGTCGCATTACTAGCACTTGTAAAACAGTCGCATTACTAGCACTTGTAAAACAGTCGCATTACTAGCACTTGTAAAACAGTCGCATTACTAGCACTTGTAAAACAGTCGCATTACTAGCACTTGTAAAACAGTCGCATTACTAGCACTTGTAAAACAGTCGCATTACTAGCACTTGTAAAACAGTCGCATTACTAGCACTTGTAAAACAGTCGCATTACTAGCACTTGTAAAACAGTCGCATTACTAGCACTTGTAAAACAGTCGCATTACTAGCACTTGTAAAACAGTCGCATTACTAGCACTTGTAAAACAGTCGCATTACTAGCACTTGTAAAACAGTCGCATTACTAGCACTTGTAAAACAGTCGCATTACTAGCACTTGTAAAACAGTCGCATTACTAGCACTTGTAAAACAGTCGCATTACTAGCACTTGTAAAACAGTCGCATTACTAGCACTTGTAAAACAGTCGCATTACTAGCACTTGTAAAACAGTCGCATTACTAGCACTTGTAAAACAGTCGCATTACTAGCACTTGTAAAACAGTCGCATTACTAGCACTTGTAAAACAGTCGCATTACTAGCACTTGTAAAACAGTCGCATTACTAGCACTTGTAAAACAGTCGCATTACTAGCACTTGTAAAACAGTCGCATTACTAGCACTTGTAAAACAGTCGCATTACTAGCACTTGTAAAACAGTCGCATTACTAGCACTTGTAAAACAGTCGCATTACTAGCACTTGTAAAACAGTCGCATTACTAGCACTTGTAAAACAGTCGCATTACTAGCACTTGTAAAACAGTCGCATTACTAGCACTTGTAAAACAGTCGCATTACTAGCACTTGTAAAACAGTCGCATTACTAGCACTTGTAAAACAGTCGCATTACTAGCACTTGTAAAACAGTCGCATTACTAGCACTTGTAAAACAGTCGCATTACTAGCACTTGTAAAACAGTCGCATTACTAGCACTTGTAAAACAGTCGCATTACTAGCACTTGTAAAACAGTCGCATTACTAGCACTTGTAAAACAGTCGCATTACTAGCACTTGTAAAACAGTCGCATTACTAGCACTTGTAAAACAGTCGCATTACTAGCACTTGTAAAACAGTCGCATTACTAGCACTTGTAAAACAGTCGCATTACTAGCACTTGTAAAATAGTCGCATTACTAGCACTAGTAAAATAGTCGCATTACTAGCACTTGTAAAATAGTCGCATTACTAGCACTCTCCAAAATGGCAGCAAAAAGTCTCCGCTTCGAACTCTATATTGGTAGCAATTTTAGTTTCTCAGGTAGGTATTTTAACCTTTAGACAACGGCCGGTACTGCAGTTGTACCTCGAAAGTTATAAGAGTCACGATAAGAATTTAGATAGCGGCACAGCAGTTATACTTTGAAAGTTATGTTTGGTAATTTTTAATTAACGTCGAACAACAATGGTCTATTGCCGACGGTCCGGGATGGATCCCCAGATGGAAAAATCCGAGGACAACACGTAATTTTGAACCATGGTCAGATGACGAGGCAACACTTGAGCTGGAACCCCACTCTAAACTTCCATAACAGCCCAACGGAAAGCATTTTAATCTAAGGAAAGGACCAATAGTACCTTTCCAAATTATCCTTTCTAATTAAATGACCAATAGAACCTAAAAACTTTATTTTCAGGAAAGGACCGATATATTTCCAAAGAATTCCTTCAACCTTATAAGTGTAGCTATTCAGTCATTATGTGTGTTATACTACACCAGGCCTCGAAATAGGTTTTATAACACAGGTGCACCTTGTGCACCTAAATTTTAAATTAGGTGCACAGGTTATATTTTAGGTGCACATTTAAAAAAAATTAATGTGAGAGCATTAATGTAATGTAAACTACTTTATTAGTTGTGTATGTTTATATAGATTAGTAGTAGATAGTAAATAAAAATATTTAAACAGATAAATTCTCCTTTCTCTAGCGCACGGTTGTCGCGACAGTCGCTTCAATCGAGCCATCTGGAAAATGTTTCGATCATCGAAGATGTTCTTGTGGCAGTGGCACAAGTAAACATTCCTCCTGTATAAACCCTCCTGTATAAACCCAGCTATTTTGTTTTCGCATAGTATTTATTTAGGAATTTTAATTGCGTTTCTTTAGAGCAAGAGAGGTCGGTACTAATGTTTTGTTCAAACATAAAAATAACATAAAACACGTTTCTAACCCCCTTTTTTAACGTTATGTGCACTGCGTGCACCTAGAGGGAAAAAATTAGGTGCACAATTTTACTTTCATGTGCACAGTGCACCTGTGCACCCGGGTATTTCAAGCCCTGTACTACACTAATCAGAAATTTCGATTAATTCTTATTCCCTGTACACCCGAATTCTCGTTGTTGGGGATCGCAGTCAGACCGACCCTCGGACCAACAGGTATTTTAACTGACGCTTCACCGATGCAACACAATGGGCTATTGGCTACCGTTGGAGTCATTTTTTGGTAATTTTTAATTAACGTCGTACTAGAGCAACACAGCGGGCTATTGACGACTGTCAGGGATCAATCCCCCGAGGGAAAGCTCCGTGGACAACAAAAATTAATTCTGAACGGTCAGATGACGAGGCAACATCTGAGCTGGCATCCCACTCTCCAAACTGCCATACCAACCCAACGTGAGGACTTTTGGTCACGACACATTTAAGGTGCACCAGCCGCCTCTACACCATACGCTCACAAACATCCATGCACTGACCTGGAACCTTCCTATCTAGAGGCTAAGACCAGACCGGTTGATAGACTTTTGAAAGTTATAAGAATCACGCCAAAAAATATATCTAGCGTTATATATATAGCCGTAGTCAAAAGGTTAATTAACGTCGTACTGGAGCAACACAACGGGCTATTTTTAGTTGTTCAGTTACAAAATGAAGCACAAATAAAAATTAAGCAGACATCCAAGATCTCACTAAGAAATTTAAATATTAAAATAAGGAAATTATATACTTTCTTGGAAAGAAATTCATGAGAATCTAGCAATCAGAATCCGATGTCTTCCTTTTCTGGTTGCCTCTGCTTAGCGCCAAAATTTCACAATTAGGAAACATCCCATTGAAAATTTTTTCTGATGCAAAATAGCGGGAGGGAAAATGTTTTTGGATTATTTGGGATAAGTTAAAAAAAGGACAAAATTTTTTTGACCTGTGGTGAATTTTCAAAAAAGTTGCCAAAATGTTGGAAATTAGTAACTTTGGAACGATTTAGTTTGAAAAAATATTCTCGCTCGCCAAGGTTGAAAAATAGTTGCAAATAGTCGCATTTTAGTCGCCTGTGGCAGCCCTGTTACAGCAAATAAATGCCGGCCAAAAGAAGCTTCCTACATTGATACAATCAGACAAAAAATATATATATATAATAATAATAAGTAAAGAGTTCGCTATTAAAAAAGCGTTGCCGCAAGCCGCAGAATTTAAAACTATTTTTTCGCTTGATTCTTAGACGGTTTCCCGAGAAAGTACGGATCAGAAAATTATGAAATTAACATGGTTTATTAAAAATTGCACAGGGAACAAGACGGAGAAGATTTTTTACCGATGCGGCTGGCTATTAGTTTGGGGTGCATGAAGTGTCTAAAGTCGAATAAAGCGAAATTTCTAACGCGAGTGAGCAAAAGACGTACAATTTTTTAATCTTCAACCGTGAGTTTTTTTTCTAGAGTACCTCTGTACGGAAATTTTTGCAGCTGGTAGAGTTTTTTAGAAATTTCAATTTGGTTCCTGATATTATTTTTTTGAAATTCGGGAAAAATCGTTACATTTTTATTAATTTTGTGTTAAAACTGTCATATATATAGCTTGTTACTATTATTTTTTAAATTTGAAAACATCATTGAAAACCTTAGAATGTACTCTTTCTTATGGTATAATTATTTTGAAATTGGTTAATAAATACGATGCGATGAAAAGTATAATTTCGCGAAAGTTTACAAATTGTTGATCGCGGATATCAAAAGGTGAAACGAAAGGTTAAATTTCTAACTAACGGGATTGCCAGATATAAAATTTATCGAAGCAACAATTACCATAGCGCCTATTTTTTTTATTTGGCTGTTCAAATTCGCTGTGACGTCTGGCCCGGAGTCTATAGACTCAGCTCGCTTTTTCAGCTCGATTCTCAGACGGTTTCCCCGAGAAAGTATAGATCAGAAAATTACGAGATTTTAACATGGTTTATTCAAAATTGTACAGGGAACAAGTTGGAGACTAAAGACTCAGCTCGCTTTTTCAACTCGATTCTCAGACGGTTTCACGAGAAAGTATAGATCAGAAAATTACGAGATTTTAACATGGTTTATTCAAAATTGTACAGGGAACAAGTTGGAGAAAGTTTTTTACTGATGTTTTTTTTTTGTTTAGAGTACATTAAGTGTTAAAGTAAACAAAAAAACAAAGCGAAATCACAAACACTTGCGAAGCAAACCAAATGGGATTGCGTAACAATCACCGGGGGTTGGCGAGCGTTAGCAACCAGGGGACGAAGCCCTCGCTGTGACGTCATGGACTGGAAAGTCAAATCAGAATTATACGAATTCTTTAGTTTCGCCGTCGCATGAGATTGACTCTGTTTTCTCTTGAAAGGAGTGTTGGTTTGCGAAGCAATCCCGGGGGTTAGCGAGCAGAGGGAAGAGCCCCCAGTATCCCAAAAGTTCACTACAAACGTATTTTAAAATAAACGATTTGTATAGCTATGCGATTTCAGGAGGAATTTTACATTAGTGTCTACTCCCAGTAGGAAGTTTTAAAAATATAAGTAAGGGGACTGGGATTTATAATATAACTACTTTATTTTTAAAATATGTAACTATTAGGTTTTATACCACTAACCAAACCATACAGAAAAAACACGAGACAAAAATTTATTTTCAAGCTGACTAAGAAACTATCTTGAAATATTGCGAGTTAATTTATTTCTGCACTTTCGAGAAGTTTGGAGGTTCAACGCCCTCGCAGGATAACAGTTGAAAGACAATTTAGCGCGTCTGTCGGTTCCGTTATAATAAATCATTCAAACGAAAACACATTGCATTTTTGACTTCAACCATTAAACACACATCCCTTCTATATACTTTGTGACTTTGCTGTATCATTTACCATGACCGCACAGCAGACAATTTTTTTCATCGGCAGAACAGCTCACGTCAGCTGTCGTGATGTCTGGCTTCTTGGTCATGGACGGGCCCGTCAAGAACTATTCGCATGGAGTCGGTGTTGATTATACGGGTTCTGAAATTTCCATCCAGTTCCGCTGTCACCAATAATGGTGTTTTGCATAATTTATTTGTTTTAAACTCCACCTGCACGTGAATCAACCAAATTACTTATTCATCTGGGATTTTCAGTGTAAACAAATCAGATGGAAAAAGAAGATTTTGGCTACTGCTATCCAGATGCTCTCTTGATACATATCTAGGATCGCTTAAAATGTTTTTGCGTCGTTTGGTGTTGATCATGCAGCTATCCGATATCACTTTGAAGATTGTTTTTTTTAATTTTGAGTGTTGAAATCGTAGTCGAAACACACAAGCCAAGTGGTATCACGTTCTGAATTCTCACAGAAAACACTACACCGCCACCTAAATTTTTCTATACTAGGGGGCTCCGCCCCCTGCTCGCTTACGCTCGCCAACCCCCGGGATTGCTTCGCAAACCAACACTCCTTTCACAGATGCCATTTGGTTTGCTTCGCAAACCAACGTTCCTTTCACAGAGTGAAACTATCTGAATAATTCGTATTATCACGATTTCACTTTCCGGTACATGACGTCACAGCGATGGCTTCGCCCCCTGCTCGCTTACGCACGCAAACCATGTTAATTTCATTTTTTTCCGATCAGTACTTTCTCGGGAAACCGTCTAAGAATCGAGCTAAACAACACAGTTTTTAATCCTGCGGCGACGGCGGCGGCGGTAACTTTTTTTAATATAGAGAGATAGAAAATGCCTCTCAATCCATTTTTAATTTATGCAATCCATTTTTTAACTTATGCAATCCATTTTTTAATTTATGCAATCCATTTTTCAATCTATGCAATCCATTTTTCAATCTATGCAATCCATTTTTCAATCTATGCAATCCATTTTTCAATCTATGCAATCCATTTTTCAATCTATGCAATCCATTTTTCAATCTATGCAATCCATTTTTCAATCTATGCAATCCATTTTTCAATCTATGCAATCCATTTTTCAATCTATGCAATCCATTTTTCAATCTATGCAATCCATTTTTTTATTTATGGAATCCATTTTTTTATTTATGGAATCCATTTTTTTATTTATGGAATCCATTTTTTTATTTATGGAATCCATTTTTTTATTTATAGAATCCATTTTTTTATTTATAGAATCCATTTTTTAATTTATGGAATCCATTTTTTTATTTATGGAATCCATTTTTTTATTTATGGAATCCATTTTTTTATTTATGGAATCCATTTTTTTATTTATGGAATCCATTTTTTTATTTATAGAATCCATTTTTTAATTTTTTTGAATACATTTTTTAATTTATAAAATTTATTTTTAATTTTTTGAATTCATTTTTTAGTTTATAGAATTCATTTTTTAATTTATAGAATGAAATCATATATCACGGTTCAAATAAAGGTGTTTTGTTGTGTGTGTGTGTGTGTGTGTGTGAATTCTTTAGAATAAAATTACTTATGAAATAACTTAAAACAGAAATAGACGATCAAAAGTCTACTCTTAGAAACAGAAATAGACGATGAAAATGCCCTGCTATATTTGATCTCATTTGATCTTGACAAGCTAGACAAATCCGAGTTCATGCATCTCCCAAAAGAGCAAGATAAGCATAGGATGAAAATATTCTTCGTTGACAGCCTCAGACAAGTATAAAGGTGCCCAAGAGAGGCTTGTTCCATATTGCAATTCCGACAGAACGGGTCCCCATATCAGAGGGATTACTTTCTTCAAGTAAACATAGGCACCGAAGTTCCCTAGTGATCTGTCCTTCACTTTGTTTTACCCCTCTCCTGCGCTTCTAATTCCTGCTTTTTATCCTGCATAGCTGATTATTTGACGTCATCAATCTTGTGTTTGGCGCAGCTTGGCCAAATATAGTCCTTGTACCATTAAACCCAAAACCAACAACAGGTCTGGAAAACCTTAAAATCATAATAAAATCGATTTAAAATGTCCACTGTCCAATTTAGAGACGAGTCTGCTTCCATCACCATCAAATTGGGGCTCTTGGATGTTTTTTTTTTTTTGCAACCTGTTATGGGTAAGGAATTTTTCAAGTAAAATTAAATGTTCCATTTCGGGACACTACACGGAGAAGGGTGTCACATGTATCATGTAATCGGGAGATCGATTGAGAAGTGTTTAATGTTTTAGTACCAATAGTTTTCAAGCCTTTTGAAGTTTAAAACATCTTTTCACATCGTTTTCCTAGTACAATTGGGTAAAGCAGCTTTATTCAATTATTTGAACCCCTCCTACGGAAAAGTTGCACATTTTTGTGTTTCATTGCACAAAAATTTCAATTAAATTAAGAACTAAGCACTTGAATTAAAATTGAAAACTAATCCCATCAAAACATTGAATAAGACAGCTGTGTAAAAATAATAGGATCATTTTTATTAGGCTTTAATCTGAAGTTGATACTCATTTCGTTTTCAAAAACGAATAAAGTAATTTGTCTATAGCATTTCATTGAGTTTTTTAAATAAAAGTTTGTTTGAAGGTTTATATATATATATATATATATATATAATTTCTCTAATCTCACTTGCCTAAAACATTTCTCACTTTCCAAACACGAGCTTCGTCAATTGTTAAACTTGGATAACGTTCCTGTAGAGAATATCACCATCTACCAAATGAAAAAGAATTACACAAATAACTTTCTCTATTTTCATACTTTGCGAGCGCAATCAGCCATGGGTCTACTTATTCGTTTTCATATTACTCAATGGACTGGGAAACTCACCGAGTTTATCCGATTAAATCAATGAATGATGATTCAGATAATTTAACGAATTATGTGTTCATTCGAGGTGACTTAGTTTCGAAAGAGTAGCTACTGTAAAGACTCGTATGTTATCGGTTATAGCACGTTCTTCAAATTCGCGTTTTCATGCACGAAGCTTCAAGCGATGAAACCACGTGTTGGCAATTTTTTCGGAAATAAACGCGAAAAAATTTTCAAAATCAATGTGAAAACTCACGAAACATTTTATGATACTTTTTTTTCTGTAAACGACATTCTGAAAATAGAATTACATACAATGATTTTATGATTTAAAAAAATTTCTACTTAATAATATTTGAAAGTAAATATATTCGTAATATGACAATTACATCTCATAAATATAAAAATACATTTCCCATATTCAATACAAAAAAAAAAAAAAAACTGGAAAATTCTGATATTTTATTTTCTTTAAACGACATTCGAAAAATAGAATTATAATTTTCTGATGATAAAAAATTTCTATTTGAAAATATTCGAGTAATATATTCGTAATGTGGCAACTATATCTCGGAATATAAAGCATACACATTTCCCATCTTCAATACAAAAAAATAGTCTGGGAAATTCTTAGTTTTTCAAACGGACAAATTATGTTTAGTTTCATGTGACAAGGCCGTCAAACATTTTCACTGCCTTGGTAAAACTCGCCGTGACGTCATGGCCCGGAAAATCCAATCAGGAATATACGAATTATTAAGATAGTATCGTCGTATCAGAGGATTGCAATATACGAATTGCAATATACGAATTATTAAGATAGTATCGTCGTATCAGAGGATTGCAAGCTCTGCGAAAGGAGTGTTGGTTTGCAAAGCAATCGAAATGAGTGTTGGTTTGCAAAGCAATCACCGGGGATTGGCGAGCTGGGAGCTGAGCCCTCTAGTTTTATAGTATAAATTAGTTTCTATAATATAAATTAGTTAATAAAAAGGTGCCCCCTACAGTTAGAAGGTAAAACTGAAAAATGAATTTATTTTTGATATTGTTTGATTTTTTATATATTGCAGTCTGTAAATAATAAATTTAAATCAGAGGAAACAGTAATGAGCTATTATTATAAGATACACCACCGTATTTCTAGCGGAGAATAAAGGATGGAAGTCATTTATCCTTGATTTTGTGACTTAAATTAATTTAATTTTTGAACCGGACTTAACTCATAATGAATGCACTCGCTTGAACTTAGAACAGAGGTCACGAAGTCAACAAAGGACTTCTTTTGTATGCAATATTCGGAGCATAATTTACATCTAAATTTCCATAAGATGAAGTGTTCCAGCAGGTGTTTGTTAAACCGGATTCCGTAGTAACCTAAATTACGCGAAAGGTCATGGCAAGACGAATATGAAGAATGTCCGGAAAACGGTTTACTATACTTTAAACATTAAATTTAAATAAACGATGGGCTTACAAACGATGTAGATGTGAAATAATCTTACAAAATGATGGATCTTGCTAAGCAATAGGTGTTTCTTTTCAAAGAATTCATTGGATATATCTAGTCATCCATCTAATGTATATATATTTTTAACTATTGTGGTAGGAAAAATACGCCTACATTTTAAAAACTATATCTTTTGAATACTTTTGCTTGCATTATAACTTATTTTAGATTAGATGTTGTAGGAGGTAGGTATTATAATTAACGTCCTGGAGAAACACAACTGGCTATTGACGACGGTCCGCGATCTGTCCCAAAGGGAAAGATCTAAAGACAACAACCACGTAATTTTGAACCACGGTCAGATGACGAGGCAACAGTTGACATGGCACCCCACTCTCCAAACTTCCACACCACGCCAACATGAAGCCATTTGAAGCCAATACGGATTTAACGTGCACCAGATACCTTTGTACACGACGGTCTTTAACTGGATTCGAACTCGTAACTCTCCGGTTGCTGTTCCAACCGGGCTATCACGGTCCCAGATGCTTTAGGGATGAATCAATGAGTTCAAACCAATTTCGTTTTGGTAATTTTAATCCATTCTTTATTTACATGAAATTTAATATTGAAAATTGATGTCTGATCAATTGTTCGATTGCTGACGAGTCAATTGTTCATATATAACATAATTATAGTAGATAGCATAGCAAGTCTAATACAAAACATACAATTCCAAAGGTTTCCTTTAACCTTATAGTAGTTATTTAGTCATTAAGTGTGTTGTGTGGTATACTACACTAATCAGAAATCTCGTGATTAATTCTTATTCCCTGTATACCCGAATTATTGTTATAGGGGCTCGCAGTCAGACCGACACGGTGGCTGGGTGGTTAGCTCTGTGGCCCTAGGTTCAACAGGTATTTGAAAGTATCCCTGACACGTTAAAAATGTCATTTTTGACCAATAATTCCAAAAAGATTTTGATCGTATTTAATAGAAGATTTATTTGACTTTCCAAAGTATACTTGATTGTTTCTCTAAGTTAATTAGTTGAAGAGATGTTAAGATTTTAATCAAGGCGGTAAAACCGGAAGTAGGTATGGAAAACACCAAAAGTGGCCAATAAGACCAAAATCCTGTCAAAATTTAAATTTAAAACTTATTTTTTGTAAATATAATTTTAGAAAGGTGTTTAAATGGTTTCTCTTTTGGAAAGATTATGAACATTTTAAAAGAGAAATGAAGAGCAAAATTGTTTACGCAAACAGTAAAAAAGCAAGAGAGCAAACGATACACTTGAAACTACTTTTATTCTAAATTAAATATTTGTGCATTATTTCTTCACTTCAAATGTGTGTTATAACACCAAAAGTTATTGATGAATTCTCGTAAAATTTTGAGATAACTTGTTTCTTATAATGTTGTCTAGTGAATGAACTCTAATAATTATGAGTTGAAAAGTTTTCAAATAATGGTAATTTATTACTGTATATTATTTAGGACTGTAAAACTATCAAAAATCTTGTATTCATTTTTCAATCGTTTATAAAATTTTTGTTTATTTAAATATCTTTTTTATTTTAATTCATTCCCTAGAAAAATGCATGTAGTTTATTTTGGTAGCATCATTTTTCAAATTGGTTAAATCGATTGCCATAATTTCATACCATAAAAATCATTTTTACAAAATTATTAACATATATTTTAAATATTTATAGCCAAATGGCATTGTTTAATAACACTAAACATAAAAATATCATTAAAATGTTTCTATACTACATTAAAAAAAAAAGGGCCTCGAAGATGTCTGGATACCTCAATTGACGTTGCACTGGAGCAACACAATGGGTACCGTTTGTGCAATTTTAATTAACGTCGTACCAGAGCAACACAACGGGCTATTGACGATGGTCCGGGATCAATCCCGTAAGTGAAAGATACGAGGACATCACGTAATTTTGAACCAAGGTCAAATGACGAGTCAACTTCTGAGATGGCACCCCACTCTCCAAACTTTCACTACAACCCAACGCGAGGACTTTCGGCCACGACAGATTTAAGGTGCACCAGCCGCCATCTACACCATACGCTTACAAACATCCATGCACTGACTCGCATTCGAACTAGGAACCTTCCTATCTAGAGGCTAACACCTTAACCACCTTACCGGATGGTCGGCATGTGAACCTTCCTGAGATTAAACTTTTCGGAACCAATTTAAGTAATTTTTTAAATATTTCTTTCAATGTCCCATGCACATATTATTCACGAGTCCGCCCTTTAGAAAAGAATTTCTGAAACATTGACAGATGATCTATGTTTTCATCTTGATTACAATATGTCGGGATCAATCTCGAAGGGAAATATAAGAGAACGTTACGTAACTTTGTAAAACGGTCAGATGACGAGGTCACACCAGAGTTGGTACCCACTCGAAACATTTGCTCAGATATGTGGATTTAAACGTGCTCATTTTAATGTCCATTATCGAGCAACGAAGTTTTAAACTAAATTACCTGCGACTTATTAAAATTAAAATAACACATGGTGAGGCTGGCCGCCAGCAAATCAACGAACGACCTAATGAATCCAGAGGGCTGCAACCTATATCCTTGCTGTATGTGAATTGTTTTACAGCACTGGAGAAGTTCCGTGATCAGGACAGCATTCGAATCGCTGCTGTAACACATGGATCGCTTTATTGCCCCAAACACTTCAATTCATTTCCTGAAAGGAATAACGACCCGGGAACATCAAACTGCAAGGTTCCCCCCTCGGGCAACAAAACATCCTTTCACGTTAGGAATTTCGAAAAAACCTCCGCACGATACCAAAAAATATTAAGAAATAATAATAAAAAAGCGATCCCGATCGTCAGATTAAGCGATGCATGCTTCCTTCCTAATTGCTCGAGCGCACGCGACGCAAGGCTGGACGGACGAACACCCTCCAGTGGGGACACAGTGCAGGAATCATGAATGGGTTGCTTTCAAAGGGGCAGATAAATAACATTCACAAATGGCTGTATATAAAAATGAAATAAAGCCGCGCCAGATGAGAATGCTCGTGCAAAAGGGGATACTTTACGAAGCAAATCAGATAATGGCCATCCCGATGCCACTTGCTGTGAGGACATCCCAACCTGTAGCGTGCGAATCAACACGGACGGTGTATTCGGGAAATGTTTTTCATGGATCTGCTTTTGGGCTTAGACCCCGTGTCAGCAATGTCGATCGACTGTCACAATCTCGTTTGGAAATATCTTTTAATCCTCCTGATTGTTGTCTCGACAGGAATCAAGTCATTAGCAAAATTGGTTAGAACTTGATGGAAGATATATCTCCCCGAAACCACTTGGAGGATTTGAATACAGGGTTGCAGTTTAACACGTTTGCTGCCAAAGCTGATATGGTGTGTTGATAGTTATTGCCCTGTCGTAGAAATGGGTTTTCCCAGAAGCCGATACCAGAATACATTGGCGAAAGCTTAGCCAACAAATTTGTAATTTCATCACCTGTTAGAGGCTCATTAGGGTGCATTTTGCTAATGCTGGGGCGTGAAGGCCCTGCAGAACTATCGTCTCTATATAACTCATATTACAAGATTTTTTTTAATCTCTACTATTATAAAAGAAGGTGTTTGTCTGTCTGTTTCCTGACGCAAAATCCTAACGATTCTATGGCACTTACAGCAATGAGATTTGGCACACATGTAGTCTTAATTTTTTGCAATTTTTGGGTCACGGCGAATTTTAAAATTTAATCTAGAAGATTTTTAAATGAATTTAATAGTTTTATTCTCCATCGGTTTTTTAACGCCTTTCTTCCGCGAAAGAAGAAACACTCGAATCTAAACTTTTTCTACCCACGTGACCTTCTCGTCAGCCTTTGGAAGCATGTCAAGTTTTTTCATCGCGGAGGAACGTGGAGAAAGTTATTGTTTTCGTTTTGATTTTGCGCGGAGGATAGACTTTCCAACAAAACGATAAAAACTAGTAATCTTTAACTGGAATCACTTATTTTTTTTTCTATCTCCTAGACCGTTAAAGATAGAGTAAAAATTTCAACGGATTTGAAATCTGCGGTAAACTTCACTTTAGATCGATATCTAAAAATATGATTTTCTTTAAATAAATAATTTTTAAATTGAATATATCTTATATTTTCGCAAGAGATTGTGACGTCACGTGAAACAGATTGCATCTTCTGCCCTTCGCGTTAAAAAAAAAGCAGATTACATTTCTTGTTTTATTCCATTTCAGGGAATGAGAGAAAAAAAAAAAAAAAAAAAAAAAAAGGGATTGTGAATTTTTTTTCGGAAAATCGTATTTGCTAAAGATAGATTAAAAATTTCAACGGATTTGAAATCTGCGGAAAATTTTACACCAGATTAATAACTAACACCACGGGCAACGCCGGGTTTAACTAATAAAGCTATAAATTCTAATCGACATACCTTTACAACTATCTTCTAACCTTTACTCCACGCCAATACCAAGCCAACACCTAACATATGACAAGTGAAGTGGAGAATAAATGTTGAGGCGCAGCTCTTCCAGCGCGAAAGCGTAACTGGCTTCCGAGACCACTCAACACCACGCGCTGGTGCGTGATTGGTTATTTAACGTTGACGCCACATCACACACTGGCGCGAGGCTGGCAGCGAAAGTGTTTATTGGCGTTTAGAACTGTTTTCTTGACCACGGGATTTTGATTTTTAAATAGTTTAACAATCGTCCAATTGGGGGAAATTTGGCGTTGTCAGTCTGAGGATCAAGCATGGCATACCTTGCATGACTTAAAAAAAACAGTTTTGAACTTCTTGACCAATGGAATCCTTTCTACGATTACTTCCATCAATAGATGTGGCTATTTAGTCATGATGTGTGTAGTAAGGTAAAAGTAAATTATACTCTGAAATCTGGTGATGCTCAGAGGGTAATATGCATGTTACCAAGGTCAAGGAATCTGAGTATATGAAGAGTAGAGAATAGTGTTCAACAGTTTTGATTAATTATAAAACTGCTTGTTATATATATCTTGTAATATTCCTTATAACTTTATCAAAGGACAGCAACGCCAGTAATGGATAGGTTAGCGTTCTGACCCTTATTTCAATAGGTTATGGGTTAGAAACCCTGCCTAATGTATAATGAGTCTTCGTGAAGTAAAAAATGATGTTCGAGCGACAAAACCAACGTCAATGTTTCATTCAATGAATTTCGGCGTTTTAAGTCCTTACGAAGAAGCAATCTAACATCTAATTATGTCAGGAAATTATTATAGAACTCAAAATTCTATTGTTAAGAAACACGAGCTCCAAATTTTGTTGAATTCGGTTTAATAGTTTCACTACGTAGAGCTCTAAGACTCTTGTTAAATTAGAATCAGCTTGTATGTAAGGCTTTGGATAACAAATTAGGAACCAGACGTGGAAAACCATCTACTACATAAAAAATAGTATTCACATTATGTCATACACCAGTAAATTCAATCTTTAAGCTCAACTTGATCATATGCATTAATCTAGTTGAACTGAATAAACCTACTTGCATATCATCGATTTAGAGCAGGAACTCATTAACTAACATTTTTTTCGGATACGCTAAATGCTTGATGCTTGATTTCAGGATAAGTAAAATACATTATATAAAAAACCAATAATTTTTCTTCAAACTAATGTAGTCAACTTTTACCGTCAGTTAACGGGTTTCTGCTTTAAGCCCCGAGCGCTCTTTTTTGTCATTTTCATCTAATTTATTGTACAATCTATTATTCTACTTCAAACGAACATAATGCAGGAAATTCAAAAGCATTACCATTCATCTTTTTGATAAAAAAAAAAGGTCCACTTCTAATATAGTAATCGGTATATAGAGGCCCCATCATACATCTAATCTCAACGGTAGTCAGAATGGCAATAAACAACGTCATTAAGCAGCTCACCTTTGTAGCTTGGTTGCCAATCCTAGGTTAAGACTATAACCATTGAAGAATAAAAAAGATCATAAAGATGTATGTGGAGATTATGTATATTGCATGTAATGGTCTTACCTTAGGGGCGCGGCAGGTTCAGAACATAAAAATAGCGATTGTTTCACCACCAACAAGAACACCATTATTTTCATCTGGCTCTAATAAGTGGTCAGATAATACACTATTAAAAACAAGAGGATGTGCTTTGTCGTTGGCCGATAGGAATTTACAAATACAATTTCTTTAGCAGTTCGATTAAAACCTATCGACGTCCGAAGTCTTTCTTTTTATCTTCAGTAGCATCCTTACTAATTGTACACAGGACATTTAAACTCAAATTGATGAATGATATTCGGGATTGGAGTGTCCCAGTATCAAGGTTTTCAAGAGTCGGCACATAAAGGTTCTGTTTCGATGTTCGATTGAGAAACAAGATTGATACCGATAAATAATTTTTCAATGATAAATAATTGCATCTGGGAACGATAGCCTTGTTATAATGTGTCTTAGAGATCTTCATTGCCTTGAGAAACAAACCGCAGTGTCAATAAATCTTCAGTACAAAAAATATTCAATGCATTCCTTAAATCATCACTCATTGAAGTTCCTAGTTGAACATATACCAGAGATATTTGCCTGCCCATGTGATAGCCTCAACAAATCGTCACTCTCAAAAACATTCGATGTTACTTTAATAAATTTTTTAAATAAGCATGTTTGACAAACGCACAGAAATAGACAACGAAAGTTGGTTGAATATTGATAAAACTATAAAGAAAAGATCACCAACTCTATCCAAACTCAGAAGTCTGAGGTCCCGTTCACATGAGGCGTTTCAACGAGCGTATGATGAGGCTAGCAAGGTCCCGTCGTTAAATTATGTTTATTTATTCCTCTCATTCAAGTATCTGTCTTTGCGACCTTGAAGAGCGGGACCCTGATAGCTTTGCCAACGCGCGTTTGACGCGCCTCATGTGAACGGGGCCTGATTACAGAAGGAAATGAGAGAAATCTGGAAGATTAGAAATCAAAGCAAAAGAAAATGTATGCCAAAGCGAAAATAGCTTTGGACGTAAAAAATACAGCATTTCCTTTGAAAAGAATGAAATACAAACGAGTTTCGTAGATATCCTATATCGCAACACAAAGACAATCTAAAAACATTGCATTTCATAACTAACTTGCTATCATCTCCATTGGTAAGAACGTCCTTGCTTATTTATTGGTAATAATGCTGGCATTTAAATTTATCAGTTTACTTCTAAAACGATAGACTCATCATGAAGTTGCTTTTATATTTATTTACTGAGGGTTGTTATCAAGTTATTTTGGAGTTTGTACATATACTTGATATAAACCTGATCAATAGTTAGTTTTAATTTGATGGACCACTGGGAACAGGACTGAGGAGTCGATTCTCACATTTACATTTAAAATGCACAAACTTAACACCAGTAGGAAATGTATACACGCGGTCGGACTCTGATCAGATATGACTCATGACTCATGCTATCTCTATTTGATTTGATCTCTACGGAGTGTTTGCTGTGAAGATAAGATTTATGTTCTACAACAGATTTCAGAAGTGACTAATCACGCACCTGCAAGGATGCACTCACTTGTGATTCAGAACCGATGAATGGAGAATAGTATCACTCATTCATGTCACAGTACGGTTGACAGATGCACTCTTTTTTTTTCTACAGATGCCACGAATGCAAGAGTCCTACAAATATTCCACATCTTCAACATGCCGCTTGATTGATCAACGAAGGACCATAGAAGAAACAACTGGCTTCGAACATTTGTTGCGGAAAATGTTTTGAATGGTCCATCATAAAACGTTCATAATTTTTCAAATTGATGTTTAGTTTTAAATTTATTTCCATTAACTATATACATTTATTTTTAATTGTTTACAATTTTAACTATCACATTTTTTTTACACATTGATTGCGATGATTGTAATACAGCAAAAACCTTGATTATCCCAGGTAATGTGGACTGTGGCTATTTTGTTATGACCAGACAATACGCACGTAGTAACGCAAAGCAGGCTTATACAAAACACAGAAAAAAATGTTCCACGTGTTGTTCAAGTGCTACTGAGATTCAATAAAGCAAGGAAACTGCATCAAATTCAAAACTGCGGACAGTTGGAGTTCGGATAATCAAGGTTCTTGTTCTGGAGAAACCAATTAACAAGGGTACGAACTTTTAGAATTGTTTATAGTTCGGCGACAGTATACGTAAGTGGTTCAGAAGTATCGTATATAAGCAATACAGAAAGTGTGCATTGTATTATGTATAAGATATTATACAAAAAACAAGCAATCGCCTATGTCATTTCCGTAAAACGCATTCGACTTTTTGAAAACACATACATAGACTAGAGGGATTTCTCATATGCGTGAACTCGTGTGATGTCTAGACCGTCGAAATCGTAAAGTTGAAAAATACCCTCAGGAAATAGTTCCAAACTAATGAAATGTTGAGTCTAGGTTCTTTGGAAATCTAAAATGCTTGTTAGTTTGAAATTTGTAAAAATTTCATTTCAATGTAATAAATTTATTTTATTTTATTTCATTCCAGTGCACAATATCTGTTCATAATTGCTATATAAACAGAAGAAATTGGGATTCACAAAATAAAAATACCGACAGAAACAATTACAACTTGTATGCTTTCATAAATTTAAAATAGCTCATCGTCATGAGTTTCAAATATTAATTATTTGAAAATGGAAAACATTGAAATGTAAAAATTGGAATTAGGTTGGTTTGTTGGATATGTTTTATAGCGCAAGGGTCATATTTAACAATGCTGCGCCAAGACAAGATAGTCAACGTCAAGTAATGGACTTACACACAAGAAAAGTTTAACAAGCACAGAAGAAATACACCCAAGGGATGAATCTAATCTACACCGCCTACTAGCAAGTTGCAGCAGCGGCCCAATTATATCTAGGAATAGCTGCCATGGACATTTTACAAACCATCGAACTGACGTGGAACTTTAAAAATAAAAAATACATAGACGTGATTGATGAAAAAATCTTTACAACTTAATACACAATAACAAGCCTAACCTTTAATCACGAACAACATTCCTAGCGACGACAACAAACACAATAGAACCGGAGGTGCCAATAACAATGTAAAAATTAATGGTTCGGAAAGTTTTTCGAGGCAGAATGAAATTTCCGGCGACCTTGGGATTCATCTTTTGTCCAGTTATAATTAGATAATCGAAGGAACACGTAATGGTGTGTTGGAATAATTTTCTACCCGGATAGACAGCTATGCAGGGGAACCAGTTACGATCAATTAGCAAAAATCGCGTGAAAACGAGCGCATAAAACCTTCGCACGTCCTTTCGATAAAAAATTTATGGTATACGCACAAGGGTGACATCCTTTTCAAAAGGAAAGACAAGTTAATAAAGGTGATGTGAGATAAAGAACAGTTGTACAGGGGAAAAGTTAGGTCAACCGTTTCTATTTACCTTTGAAGTGATCGATAACACCTCGGCTGTTGTAGATCACTATCTGGGAACGGCATTCTATCGCCATTTTTTACTGTGCCAATAATTTACGGTTAATTTAAGGCGAATATAATGTAAGATATGGGATACACCAATCAGATTATGTGTTTGCTAACCTTTTTCTTATGTAGAATGTCTGTCAACTTACTACTTTCTTGTATCGCCCCTACTTCATTGCCAAAAACAATTATCTACATTACTTGCTTTTCTACACGGTTTCGGTTGAGAAATTTTGCTGCTTCAGACAAACCAAATCGAGCCAGTTTCCGCAGCAGTTTCGTTGCGTCGTATAACATGCTTTTGAGCTATGTATGATTCACGTGCTTGAGTTATTTCCACCTAAGATAACTCGGCCCGTGACAGTTTTTGACCTTTCGTGTTGATTAGAGTTTAATTCAACATTGGTTTCTTGCGACATGTTCTATAGTAACTTTTTCTTCAATGATTCTGAGGAAACAACGTCGTGAGCTGAAAAAAGGGCGTTATAATAGAAATTTTAAACAAAATAAGCTGTGTAAATTGCATAATACCTGAGCTCAGTGTTCGAATTTTTCTCCCAGCGACAGACATATCTTCTATTACAAGATGAACAATTTATACACATGTTTTTATAATATGAATTAGAAATTCAGATGCTACTCTTTTAAAAGATTAATGGAAAAGTAACAACCCGTTTCTTTACCGTGTGGTCAAAGTAAAGACATAATCCCAAGACGTTATGGTCAAGTTGCAATTTAAAAATTAAAAAGGCAACTCCATTTTCTTCTAGCATTCCTTTTAGAATTTCAGGTTTTTATTCACAGAAGAGCTTTATAACATTTCGAGGTAGCCGGGTTGAAAAACACTGAATTACGGTACATATTTGTCAAGTTGTATTACGATAATTTTCCAAAATTGCATTGTTATTGCTTAAAACTCAGTAAACCGTAGACTTACTCCATTTTTACATAAAAGTTTCACTAAAACAAGAAAAATGTCCGTTTTTAAACAAATCCTTTATATTTTACGCTTGTGGAATATAAAAATAAACAAATTACACGTTGAACTTATCAAGATATGTTCTTTTGTAAAAAATTGCATTTCATCTATTTAGCAGTTGGAGATTTGTGGGTTAAGATTTTTAGAAAATGAGAATTTGTCGTATTGAAAGTTATAAAAGCGACGAAAGTTACTCGTAATCCAAATTTATAATTAATTTTAGTATTCTACAATTATTTATTTTATAGATCCAAGACAAAAGCGAAGGAACAAATCAATATAAATCACGCGGCGGATTTTGGCCCCTTGTTTGGGAGGGGCGATCTGTAGATCGAAATGTGCTCCAAGGTTTGTTAGTTTAGGATTTTCTTAATGGCTTCCTATATACAGATATTTGACATTTTTGAAATAACTAGAATAAATTCATAAATTCACGGATGTTCTTTGTAGCTCATGTAGGTCTATTGATGAGACTAAATCCAATAAAGGAAGAAAAACTATGTAAGGGGGAAAAAACTTGTTGAAGTCTAAACAAGAAACTAAATTATATTCTGTATTAAACACAAAAGTATTCACAAGTAAGAGATTTCCACGTGAAAAGGTTAATACCAAATATGAACTAAAGAAACACATTTATATTAAGACCATCTAAGATTTCACTAAATATGGTTATCATTATAATATCAACTCAAGCCTTCTTGCTTTTTCAAAAGTAAATCTATCTAAAACTGTTACTGGTGAAATTACAATACCAAAATGTACATGCAACAAAGCCAGACCCACTAGCCGATTTTTAATTGTGTTTCAAAGCCATGTCTTCAATCGTTTTAGTGCAAATAAGCTACGCTTGGCGGTTGCTATAGTAATTGGTAATATTACAAGAACTTTCAGTAATTCGTAGATCTCATGGTACACTGTAGGATCACAGTTTTGTAGTGCTTCAATAGCAGACTTGGGTACTTTGCCGGTATTGGTATTTTCTCGTATCCATTCGGTTCTCCAGTTAATCATCTCAACTTGAGGTGTGTACTGATCATTTCTTCCTCTTTTAATTCGGCTATTCTGCGATACTTCTTGCTTACTATGTTCAAGATGAGAGGAGTGACTCTTCGTCCGTTTTAATTTTCGCGAAGAGTCGATGGCACTAAATCTTGTAAATATAAGACATCCAGATATTCCTGTGCGAGTCGGTCTTTTAAGTCTTTAACGGAGTTTAACAAAGGTAAGTAAACATTTATTCTATAATAATTTTCAGGAGTTATGGCGGGAGCATTTGATCTATGAACGTAGCGTCCAACAGTACGTGGGATTTTTCTTTCATTTCCGAGACCATTACGCATTTTCTTACCCTCTCTTAATATATTCCTGAAATCGGATTCCACATTTTTCTAAATTCACTATTATAGTGATTGCATCAGAGACAGCATCTCGAGCTTTCTTGAGGTTCAAACATTTGGTTTGTAAAAAATATGCTGATGACTTAAAACATGTTGTGTTTAGACTTTTGAGAGACTAGGGCAAAAATAAATTCTGTAGTGCACAATGAATAAATTAGTTTTTGCTTTGGGTGCTGAATTCGGTTCGTGCCACAAGTACATCTCTCATCTAACGCATCCACGATCTTAACGAGATCTGAATTCAATTTTATAACACCAGTGTCTTTTGACCCATCGTGTTTCGAAAAGTCCAGAAAGTTGTGTTCGATGTGTCGATGTTTTTTCAAGACGCTACTTCTTTCCGCTGAACCTGTGAAAAAAACTCACAACTTGTTTGATGATGCCAACAGAATTACGCATGCCTGAAACGGACGATTTGGATAGTAAAATTCAAACATGGATATGGATTGCATTTACAGCAATATTGTTAACCTTTACTACATCGCAACGATTATAAGTCATCACAAGTAGACAATAGATCAAGGCAGTAGACAATAGATGAAGAGTATGCGCTACAAAAAAGACGGATTTCTCTCGTCAAGCAGTTTGGAAAATATTTCAATGAAAATAATAGAGGTAGGTCTTAAAATTTGTTAAAAAAACCCAAAATTACATCTTACTTTATATAAGTTGAAATATTTTTCTCGTAAATTTACTTTAATTATTTTCTATCATAATTAAATATTAATATAGTTATAGCTTCAAATTTGAATATCACTCGATGCAAGTCTGCATATTTTGCTTTGCATAAATACAGTAAACTCCCAATAACTCGGACCTTGTGAACACGAATTTCTGTTTAAGTCGAAGTTTCTTCAAAGTTCCACAATTCACCCTCCTTTCCTGTAATATAAAATTATACTTATCTCGACATTTTGAACTTCGATTAATTCGAACATATTCTTCGGACCTTTGATTATACCCTATGGGCACCCGGAGGAAGGGGCAAGGGTGGCGGTCAACCCCTTGGCATATGGATTTCCTATATATACATGTATGTGCGTTTGTGTACACGTTTTTTTGCCTCCCCCCATGGAAAGTGTAAGTAGTAAGTACAAATTTCGCCCTTCCATGGAAAAAATTCTGCTGGCGCCATGGTATACCCTCTGATTTTCTTACGACTACAGCACTACATACAATACAAACAGACAGACACCAAACGCGCAAGAGGCGAATTTGGCATCAGAAGGGTCCAAAACGGATAGAAAACTTGAAATGGGTCGAAAATATTCAGTGTACGAAGACTCCATTATTTATATAGATATGAATACATATTTAGCCGAAAATTGTGTTTTACGTCTGTTTTTGATTTTACTGCAGTTTTCAAAATTCGAATAAAATGCCTACAGAACAATTATAATTGCTTGGAGTTGTGTTAAAGAACAGTGAATATAATTCTGCACCTGGGTTTTGGAGTGCTACTATTTGATTTTGGTAAAACAGCAGTTATATCAAAAAATGTCAAGAAATTTTTATGAACATCCTTTCTTCACCAGTCACGTATCTTAGTATAAATGTCAATTCAGAAACATGGGAAACATCTGTAGTTTCATCAAACACCACCTGTTTTACGAACTTGTGCAACGATACGAGACTGGATTTCCACGGCAAAATAATGAATTATGTCATTTTGACATGGTTTTGCTTATGAACTGAGTTTTAGAAGACTCAAAATGTTTATGAAGAACTTCGTCTCCAGCGAACATTCTGAATCGCAACAAAGCACGAAAATTTCCTTCATTTGCCGTTGACGCCGTAAGTCCAATGTTACCATCATCTCGGTGACGATGCAAAGCTAGATTTTGACTGCCACACAACTGAATCGTTTAATAATTGCAAGCATAATTTTTCCATTCCAATAAATTCTTGGTGATAAATACATACTTGATTAGCAACATCTCGAGCAGGATTTTCATACGTTTTAATAAAGTTTGAGGATGCCTCTAATGCTTGCTTATGATAGTGTGGCTAACCTCCTTTAAACAAGAGGAGACGAACATCGGAAGGAAGCGGCCGCTCTTTGAGTTGCTTCCGATTTGACGATCCTTATGGTTCCGTGGCAGATTCGATCCATAATGCTGTGCCCTCGTACTCTTTAATGAATCTTAACTTGAAAATAATTTTCCAATTTATCTTTTAAATAAAGTTTAATGTGCTGTAACCAGTCTAATCTCTAAAGACCAGAAACGTTACAATGGATAAACAGAGGGAGGGAGAGCAAGGCTAAAGTCTCTCCCCTAATCTTTTTTTTTCTTCAAATTTTATAATTTATTTGAAAAAACGTCGGCGTTTGTCTGTGGTTTAAGAGGGGCGATCGAGGCGACCGCCCCTCCTGAAATCAGTCACTGCAAGCCCCTCTATCAAGTAAGATGTCAAGTCCCATCATGAAATAAAAATATACATCCCATCTACTGGATGTTTAACACGGATTTTTTTTCCTTTACACAATTGTTCATTTTCATTATGAAAATAAACAAGACAATTAAAAATCATTATTTTTTTTTACTTAAAAAATATCTCACAAAAACTTTTTATATTTCCCAAGACTTCGGGACCTGGTACCATATGGGACCATGAAATCACCTTCTGTATCCAAATGGAAATATTGTTGAGTAAAAATTCGAAAATGTAAAGGTTTATTTGACACTACAAAGCAAAATTGGAAAAAGTTGATTGGCTTTGGGGTTTTATGACGTAAGAGCCATGCCATGCTGCGCCAGATATCAGATATACAATATCAAATAATTGACACACACACAATGAGTTTTCGTGACCCAGAAGAGAGAAATACACCCAGGGATAAATAAACCTGACGGGAATCGAACTTGCGCCGCCTACAACTCTAAGGTTGCTAGCGCAGTTGGCATATCCCGAGTCACGACTGCCCATTGAAAAAGGATTAATCAATAATTGATCAGCATAAAGTAGCAAACATCGTTTGATATTTTAGGATTGGTAACAAGACGCTTCCATAAATTACTATGGTGCCAGTACTAAAAATACAGAATTAAAAATTCAAATTTAAACAAGAAAAAAATATAAAAATAATCTGCCATTAGTCTAATGACATTTTTGAACCTAGAACTCTTGTTTTCTTAGTTATTAATCGTTTGCGCAGTTCAGCACAAGAGGCAGCATTTAAAAATAACTAATATTCAAATAACTTTAATATAAAATAACGCATTTCGAAAAGGAAATTGATTCAATTGGTGAAAACAAAAATACGAATGTTTGAAATATAACGAACACACACATGATAAAAAATGTAATTATCGTAGTCCGAAGTGTTTTAATAATTGTATCAGGTTATATGTGGGTGTTGATGATTCATTCCATAATAGTTTGTGTCGCAGAGCGTGAAGGTTGAATAACAATACTAAGATGCCCTGGACCTTGAGTTTAATTTATTCTGCTGTTGAGCAGTAAAGTAAAACTTGTAGATTTCAATGATGTTTAACAATGATTATCAAACATCTTACTCATTCGATAGATTATCAAAGGTGAGCTATACATTGCAACATCAAAATCCTCGCCAAATAAAGGTATTTTTCTATTTAACAAGGAAACTGCTCAGAAAGTAAAAGGTGAGTTATATTTACAATTTAGGAAGTAAACAAGAATAGTTTTTAGAATTCAACTAAAACAACTGTTAGGTGGAGGACCTCTTGTACACACATGTAGAGGGATATTCTAGCATGATCGCGAAGTGAATCAGCAGGATATATTTCGAATGATTCTCATATGCATGCGAGAATCATTTTTCATCGAAAGTGTAACTTCCAAGTTATTTTATCACTCACATTTTTTTGGAGACACTAAAAACTTGTTTTGCTGATGACAAACGCATTGTTTTCATCTTGCAATGTTTAAAAGATCTATTAACACCATTAAAAATGTTTATTTTTTTAAAACTAAAAACTAAAACTTAACTACTGCGAAAGTCGATTTTCTAATCCTCAATAAGTGTCCTGATTGTTTACGCAGAAAGGCTTTCTTTGAAGTAATTGAAAAGTTGTGAAGTAGAAACGAAGCGCAAACAAAAAAAAATGAGCAAAAATGAAAAATATTTTGCAGTGCGACCTAAACCTGGTATGTCATTTATTAAAGCAAACTTGAAATATATAATGTTTTGTTCAAGTCATTCCAAAAACAAAATGATGCCCTTGCATAAAAAACATCTCGCATGATTGTTCTCAAACGCTAATTTTGTAGCAGTTGTCGAGTATTTCGTAATTTTAATGGACATTTTTTTTTCACATATCCAATCAAAATTAAAACCGCAGATGCAGATAATATACAATATATACCAAAAACTACCCATTCACCAGAATGGAAAGCAATACTTCCTTGAAATGCTGTTTATAAAAGCATTTCACTGCACAGCCGAAATCCAAAACGAATATAAATGCTGATAGAAATGGAGGCACTTTTGCAGATCAACAAAGCGAATCAATGCAATTATCAGAGGCCATGAAAGAAAACACAAAACCTCTGTTCAAGTGCAAAAATAGGGTCCATAGCCTTCACTATTCTTCCACCAACATCGAAAATCGCTTCCAAGATAACGCCGAAAGTTAATTTGAGATAACAAAGGTTTTAAGATCACGCGTTCTTTGATGGCTATACCACCACTTAGGAGTTGTGGGCGTACATCTGGTACATGAAGAGCTATGAGCAGTGTTTCTTTACTGAGGGCATTCACATTTCTCCAAAACCTGTTCGCAGCTTCGGGGAAATGAGATATAACAGGCCTTTCAAGATGTTGGAAAACGAGACGACGTTGAGTTCAAGTTTGTGAAAATTCGACTTTAAAACTTATCTGGCTAATATTTGACGTTGTTAGGATGCGGTAGCATTTACAAACGCTTTAGAAAATTTGACGCAATACTTTGTTTTACTTTCAGTGAGAAATGAATGTGACAGATTCCCCAGGTGAAATGGATTCCAGAGTGGTTAGCTGAGAGCATTCTCCAAACATTAAATTCATAAAAAATTTAGAAACTTTTTTTTATTGCAGCGCAGATTAAAATTATTGGTATGGAAAATTAAAAACTAACTCTGAGTGAACTCGGAAAATAACGATACATAATGTCAAATTAAATCATTCATACTTCAAGTAAAATTGAAGAGCAGAGTATAGAAAATAATTGAAATGATCTTTATTTCTAAAGTAAATTCTCAGAAGAATTACATTTTTAAACTTGATTTTTTTAAATTTACGTATTCAATCACGGTTAGATACATTGCTTTTAAAAATTATGCTTATAGAAAATTCTGGATTTTTCTACTCTAGACGTAAACATTTACATCACTAATACAGCCTAAATTTTTTCTAAATATATTTTACTATTGGTGAAAATCTTAAACGACCAATTATGTCTATTATGAAATCGCAATAACAATTTTTAAAATTTCTACTTTTTGTTCCTTGACATGAAAGAATAAGAGCATGAGGCACAAATTAACGCTAAGTTTTAAAATAAGTGTTAGCAGCTAAGTATGTCGAATGGTGTGAAAAACAATATTTGTAAATTATTTTAATTATATGTTACAAAGTAAAAAAATATTTTCGCTAAAAAACAATTTTAATTCTTGGCCAAAAACATAAGCTCTATCGATACTCGTAAAAAGATCTTAAAATTCTTTCCAACTTTTAAATTGATGTTTTATCCAATTCAACTTTTGAAGATATTTCCAACATCGTAAGGGGGACTCAAGGTCCCATCGGATATCCAAGGACATCTCTCTTTTCAACGCCGATTCACAGGATTGATTTTGAAGCCTAATTCTAAATCCTAGTACATAAAAAACGCGATGAATACGATAGAAACCGACTCAAATAACCCCACTCCGAAGTCGAGGATTTTTTCGAATCCCTTCCAATTAATTTTATTGGCGAAGGTTTTTTTCATGGGACCAATACCCACACAGGGTTCTCTTGCTCACACATTTCTTCCTATATAAGCCATTATTTTGGCGTTTAATCTGAAACCTCTTGAGGCTCCACAATTTCTTGAATTGTTCTTTGGATACTTCATAGAATGCTATTAGCTTTGAAAAAGGTTGGTTGTTTTCTGGTTTTATGACGCACGGGCCATATTTGGTCAAGATGCGCCAATCACAAAATGGACAATACAATGAGGGTATGGTTTAATTAACATCACACTGGAGCATAGGAAGAAGGACTCAAGCTCCCATCGGATATCCAAGGACATTTCTCTTTTCAACGCCTAATCACGATTGATTTTGAAGCCGCCATTATTTTGGGTGTTTAATCTGAAACTTCTTGAGGCTCCAAATTTCTTGAATTGTCCTTTGGATACTTCATAGAATGCTATTAGCTTTGAAAAAGGTTGGTTGTTTTCTGGTTTTATGACGCACGGGCCATATTTGGTCAAGATGCGACAATCACAAAATGGACAATAAAATGAGGGTATATTTTTAATTAACATCACACTGGAGCAACACAACGGGGTACATGTGTAAGCAAAGGTAAAAATGAAAAGGAAGAAAGATCACTCAAATACTACGGGTTTATGATGCCCGTACGCATCTAAAGATGTGCCCCTCAGGAGCTACGAGTCTATAATAAGGTTATGTTCACTAATTTGTAGTGTTTACTTTTTAGTTATGAAAGAAATAAGTTTCTACTCAGACAGAAAAAGACAAGTTACTTGGATTTGAATACTACAATACGGTTTTATACCCGTTCTCCATGAAAAAAATTATTGGACCCTTGAAAAAGTCTTGTTATTGTAGCTTACCGTCATGGGAAAACATTACTTTTTATATCGTTCTTAGCATCTAGACTACAGATTGAGGGAACATTCTTGTAGATAGCGTTCTCAGTTACTAAATGAGTTTACTTACTGCGCTAGCCACCAGCGAATTGTAAAAGGCGCAGATTCAAACCCTCACTTCTGTGTCAATAAAACTTTCATAGTTTGTGCTTGTCCATCTTGTGTTTGGGGTAGCTTGACCAAATGTGGCCCTTTCTCCATAAAACTCAATGCTACAAACCCCAACAAACACAATGTCTCGTATCCTTGTTATTAGCGTTAATGTAGTCTTTGGTAGTACTCGGGAATTGAATGATGCTGAAATCTTGCGGCGCATCTTGTCCTATTTGGACTTTGCATTCAAATTACGCCTATCCTGCAACCTTGAGTTCCTTAACCCTCCAAGTAGTTTTAATAAGATATCTAGTCCATCAAGATCCGATCAATTTTACTAATGAGGAGATACCACATCAAGATATTGCAGATCTTTTTAGCAGCACGATATTAATATATCTCATCAGTTTTCTATTCTAATATGATCTTGATGGACGATATAACTGATCCATCAAGAAGTGGCCAGTTTGCAACCGACGAAGGACCTCGTCGAGATAAACAGAAGGATTAAGTTCATTTTCAAAGATATACTTCTCGCCATTAATATTACTAAACAGTACCAGAGAGCCGCAGTAGCTCAGTCAGTAGAGCGTCGGGCTCGCATCGGAAGGGTTGTGGGTTCTGTCCTCAGCAGAGCCTGAAATTCTGATGGTTGTGAGATCGGCGCTTGGACCTGGCTAAAGACCGTCGTGTTCGCTAATGGTGGCTGGGGCACGTTAAATAGGTCGTGGTCATGTTCCCATACCAAATCAATACCCTTGGGGGTACCTGATCAGGGGGTTATCGGCCTCTGATTGGGATCTAAATTACGATATGTGTGAGTGAATGAATGGATGTGTGAAAGGGACCTTCCTGTAAAACGGATATGTCATGCATGAAGAAGTCCAACCCTCCGGGGCAATGGCACCCCCAATTTGGGCCATATATGGCCCGCACGACAACAACAGCAACAGTACCAGATTTTAGCGCAAACTATTTGTTTTAAAACCAAGCAGTTTATGTATAGCCGAACAAGTAAAACATAAAATTTTTTGGATTATGGAAAATTACTGACCTTTGTATTCACCTTCAAACGCTGCAGTTCAGCTTGTTTCAGTTTATTCAGAAGCTCCTGATCAGGTTTTCTTTCTGGCAAAACCTCTTGTTGACTCGGTTGCCTCAGTTCAGAGTTCATCGGCTTGGCAAATCCGTTCCGCGCTGGCATCCTACTATGTTGAACAGGAGGCTTCGGAGAAGGCTGTCTTGGTTCCAAATCCACAGATCTAGATCGAGAACTAACAGTCACAATCGTTTTGGTAGTGGTTTCATTCGGAGGACTGATGGGACTACTACGACTACTAGAAGTATTCCGAGGTTCCTTGGAAATGGGTGGAAGAGGACGTGACCTGTCCACACCAGGACTACCCTTCTTGATCGGAGAGTGGTGCGACTGAGGTGGTTGAATAGTGGGTTGAGGCTTGGGTGCAGTTATCGTTGACTGCGTGTTGCTACTGAGAACACCGTTGTATTTGGTGACTTTGCTGAGAGCTTTTTGTTGATTGTCCGTGTGGATCTTGATCATCCGTTCTTCCTTCAGCCGCTGCCGAAACTGCAGTTGCATCTGTTCCAACTTGGATGGCATATTGAAGATAACTGCTTTTTGAATTGGAAGACCAATCTACTTTAGTTCATGATCCTACGTAAAAAAAATTCCATGTCAGTTTCCCGTAATTTAGTGATTAACTTGTACAATTCTAAACAGTTATTACAAGTTTTTAGGAATAACAGCCCTTAAGGGTTGGTCTGGTCTTTCTAAATTTTGTCCCTAATCCGAAGAGATTAAGGTGACTTATCGATTGTCGATAAACGATAAGTTATCGTAATTCATAGTGTTGAAATTAACCAGTTGTCACTATGCCGAAAGTGAAACTAACTTGGAAGGTGGAACAAAATACAATGGCAGAACGTCATTAAAGGAATGAATCAATTTTTAAATATTTTCGGAAAATAATTTGTTTTGTTGTGCTTTGTAGAATTTAAAAGTTTCAAAATGTATCATAAGATCTATTTTTTTTATCTGAAATACTGTAAAGCTGAATTTATTCAATTTTCCTTCACCAGGAAAAACGAAACCTTTACGAAACCCAATTCCAGCCCAGTTTTGATCGGGGCTCACAAGGGAAGTTCCGTGGACTCGTACACCCTCACAATCTCATTCCATCAGTCGAGGACTTAAACGACTTATGGATTGAACATGCACATACTCGGCGTATACTCAATAACGTTTTAGCAACCATCAACGTGGGATCAAAAACCACATCTCTCCACGGAATCCGTGCAAATACTCACTAGGCTGTTTCAGGAAACTATTTTTCATTCCAAGATGAAAAATGTCCTGTTTGTAAAAACTATTAAAACGGAAATCCCAATTAGATTTATATATAAAACAAGCGGTTATCATTTCTCTTTTCCGAAGCCATGAACTACCCTAACGCACAGTAGAATTTAGTAGAATGCGAACATGCTTGGCTGTTTTTATGGCGCACAGTCCATATTAGGCAAAACTGCGCCAAACTCAAAACAGACATCAAGGAAATGGACATACGCAAGGAACGTTTTACTAACATAGAAAAATGAATGTAAACAATTAACGTCGAACTGGAGCAGCACAGCGTGATATTGGCGACGGTCTGGGATCAATCTCGAAGGGAAATATCCGAGGACAACGCCTCATAATTTTAAACCAAGGTCAGACACCGGAGCAGGCCCCCACTCTCGAAACTTCCACACCAAGCCAAGTTGATACAGAATGGAGGAAGGTAATTGATTAATGTCGCACTGGAGCAACACAACTGGCTAATGGCACCGGTCAATCCCGAAGGGAAAAGATCCAAGGACAATACCTCGTAATTTTAAACCACGGTCAGATGACGAGAACAAAACGAGCTGGCACCCCACTCTCCAAACTTCCATACCACGGAAGTTGACACACAAGAAATACACCCATCTCGCAGTGGGCAAACCCATTAAGCCACGTCGATCGGGAATACGAACATGAATATAACATGCAGTTATAACTCGATTGAAGTTGGTCACTTCGATATTTTCGTCTCCTCGAACTTCCCATTCGAGCATTTCCAATGCAAAAATACACGAGAAGTCTCACTATTAATTCCAGGTCTTTCACATCGCTGCGTCGAAACAATGGACATCGAAATCATCCCCGTTCCTGCGTTTTCAGTTCTTGAAATTTAACTCAGCTACCATAAAAAACAATCTTAACGATCGTCAATTTCGTAAAAATGTAGGTCACTCCTAAGATCCCATCATTTCGGGATACTCATTTCGAGATTTCTCCGCTGCATTCATGTTTCGGCACGCACCACACCCTAATCCCGAAATGACATCGGCAAACACACCTCGCAGGAGCATCCGAAAATCTCATTCCGGTGGTCTCATTGTTTTCGTATTATTACCGAAGACCAGGCGACAGTTCCAGGACACTTTTTTTCGATGACCCCGTTTCAGATGTTCAATACACACAACCTGATTTCAAGTACCATCCCAAGGGGACCAGATGGTTCAAAAAGTGAAATTGCTGGAGAGTCATTAAGTCGTGCGGTGCGGTTTCTCACACACGAACGATTTTCAGGTCTTTTTGCAGGGCCCTAATGCGTTTTCAGTATTTTTTCTATTTGAACACATTGCAAAATTGGCATTTGAAGTCCTTGTTAGTCAGTACGCCTTAAACAGAAAAATAGAAGTATCAGACGGTCGTTTAACGCTGTAATAGCTAGAACGATGACTGTTAGTGGTGACGAGGTTGGTAGTTAATAATTAACGTCGTACTGGAGCAACACAACGGGTTTTTGGCAAGGGAAGGTAGTTGGTAATTTTTAATTAGCATCGTACTAGAGCAACACAACGGGCTATTGATGACGGTCCAGGTTGAATCCTCTAAGGGAAAGATTCGAGGACAACACCACGTAATTTTGGACCACGGTCAGATGACGAGGCAACACCTGAGCTGGCGCCCCACTTTTCAAATTTCCACACCAACCCAACGTGAGGACTTACGGCCACGACAGATTTAAGTTGCACCAGCCGCCTCTACACCAAACGCCTACAATCCTCCACACCCTAACCCGGATTCGAACCTGGAACCTTCGTATCTAGAGGCTAACACCTTAGTTCCAAAATAAACCACCTTGTTCAGTACAGTATCCTAGTGCCAGCCATATTCAACTAGTTACCACCGTCCCAGCCAAAGACATTCGGTGTATCGCCTCGTAATTTTGAACCACGGTCAGATAACGTCTCTACACCATTACGCTTACAAACATCCACGCCCGACCCGGACTCGAACCAGGAACCTTCGTATCTAGAGGCTAACACCTTAGTTCCAAAATAAACCACCTTGTTCAGCACAGTATCCTAGTGCCAGCCATATTCAACTAGTTACCACCGTCCCAGCCTAAGCCATTCGGTGTATCGCCACGTAATTTTGAACCACGATCAGATGACGAGGCAACACCTGAGAGGGCACCCCACTCTCCAAACTTCCACACCAAACCAACATGAGGACTTTCGGCCACGACAGATTTAAGGTGCACCAGCCGTCTCTACACCATACGCTTACAAACATCCACGCCCCTACCCGGATTCGAACCAAGGATCTTCCGATCTAGAGGCTAACACCTTAACCACAAGACCGGTTGGTAGGCATGGCAAAGGAAAGATCCGTGGACAACCCGTAATTTTGAAACAAGACCAGATGACAAGATCAACACACGAGGTTGACTATTCTAAAGTCCACCCCACTCTCCAAACTTCTATTCGACGTCATCACGAGTACATTTGTGGTACATATAACATGCATCAGCCCTGTGTACAAGACGGTCTTTGGTTGAACCGAGTTTCGAACTCGCAACCCTCCAATTACTCTTTCAACTGGGCTACCACGACTTCCACTGGTGACGACACCTTTGAATAAATTTTGGTTGGTTGAGTGGGGTTTGATGGCGTAAAAGTCATATTCGAAGAAAATTTTGGGGTAGTCCAGTCTTCTCTCATGTATGATTAGGTAGGTAGTTGAATTATTTTCTATGGTTTGCCAATTAAGTTCTATATTGAAAAGCTTCTTTCACTTCGACTCACTAAATTTCAGATGGGAAATTTATCCCAAAGAGGTAAAAAAATGCAAATTACTCAAAAAGTTCCTTAAAATGGCAGAAAAATAACCTTTCAGCGTGCAAATTGCACAAAAATGAGTTCTAACGATGGCTTTTAAATCAGCGTACTTTTTTAAAGACATTTAACAAGAGAGAGAGACAACTGGTACGTTTCATAGAGAGCATAACTGAAATCAACACAGCATTTTTGGATGTGCTTCGAAAATTTTCCGAGTACCGGTATATTGGGCCTCGTCTTCCTTTAGATTAGTATTTATTTGTTTGCACGATGACACATTTATTCGTTAATGAAATGCATCAAAATGCGCTCACTAAAATGCATAAAACAATCCAGTTTTCATTGCATTTATAGGTAATTTAAAAGTTTGTAACACCAATGTAGTTTATAAACACTTTATGTCCAAAAACAGTGAGTCACAAAAGTATTCCTCTCCATCTCACGAATGTTACTTTCAAGAATATTTTAAAATTGCAGAACAAAGTCCAAAATCCGGAATCCTCTAGACCTCGGCTATTACGAATTTCGGATTATTTTCATTTTTTGTCAACCCCCCCCCTCCCCTAATCTACCCCCGCACGCGAATTCAACGTCTGTAATAGTAAATTTGCAGATATATTGAAACAGGAATAATTAAAAAAAAAAAGAAAAACATAATAAAATGCTACAAATTTTATTTGCAAATCTTCTAATTTTTCTGTGTGGTATTTACTCTGAACATGCCCGTTATTTTGCTTTGTTTCATCAATCAGGTCCAGGTTTAACTTCTGAGAAAGTAAGAGAAAGTGAAAAAGTGAGAAACAAACAAAAAAAACAAAAAAAAAAACGCTGGTTAGCAAAACGTCCGGATTTTGGACAATTCCGGATTTGGGACTTCGTACTGTAATTGAGTACAGTATGTGCGGGTGTTTCACGATCGAAAAAGCTTTTAGACTTCCATAAATATAATCGAATAATTAGTTTCAAGGTCTAAAAATATTTAAAATATAACGTAACCTGTGAAATCACACACGAAGTATTCGGCCCCTATCGTTGAAAGTACAAATATAAAACAAATATGTAAAAATCAATGAAAATTTTTTTGCATTTTGTTCTACATCTTGGATAGTTTTAAGTCTAAATAATTATTTTCCTGATATTTAGTCTAAGTGGAACCAATAACATTCTATTCTGTTTGAAGTTGTATTTCCAAAGTTTTGTTAAAAAATACTCCAAACATACCGTAACACTGGAAATCTAGGTATTTGGCCATCAACCGTACAAACTACGAATATTACAAGCGTGAAAATCAATGTCTAATATATATTTTTTCAGATTTGTCACATTTTAGGTCGTTTCAAGTCTAAATCACTGTTTGTACCAAGGTTTTGGTCAAACTAAAACCTGTTTAAATATTCCACCTGAAAATATATTTTCAAGTTGTCATTTTGTGATATAAAAGGAGAATTCTTTCAGATTTCCTCATTAAGGTAATAACAGGATACAAATATTTAAAAATAAGATTTAAAATTGTTGATATCTTATCTAACACCTTTGTATGTAAGCCACAACGATTTGAATTACTGACATGGTAGACCAAAATCTGTACTTTCAAATTTTACCCCCAAAAAGGTTCCATTTTCTCAAACAGATCAATATATCATATGTGTATTGAACTTTAATGGTAGCAATAACTACAAGTATATCGACCTAACAGTCGATACGCACCCCCAGATCATTTGGGTATCTGAATTTGACAGTTGAGCAGATATTACACTGACTGAACTCCGATTTGAGCCGTCACTAAATTTTCTCGTTTGCATAAATTTCTAACATTAATTCAGCATTTAAAATTGACTACCAACACTTCGATCCATTACTGAATATCACTTTGGTTTGAAGGAAACTAAAATTAATGGAGATTTCACTATTTCATTACTTAAAAATGTAGGATTTTTTTCCAGATTTTCTCAAAGTTTGGTAGGTATTTAACGTCGCTCTAGAGCAACAAAGTGTTATTGGAGATCCGGGATCAAACACGAAGGGAAAGATCCGATAACAATACCACGGTCAGATGACAAGCTATCGTACTGGCACCCTAATCTCTAAACTTCCACACCTCGTCAACGAGAGAACACTTGAGGTCAGATTCAACGTGCTCAATCCCCTGTACACGACTGTCTTTAAATGGATTCGAACTCTCAAAGGTTAGTTGTGGTTTTATGGCAAAAGGTCCATATTTGGCCATGCTATGCCAAACACAAGACATACACACAGAAGAAGGAATTACACCCAGGAAAAATGAGTAACAGAAATCGAACATGCGGCGTCTACAACTCGCAGGTAGCTCGTGCAGTGGGTATACCCTGCGAGCTACGACAGTCAAAGGAAGTGATGATGCAAATCTTTGAAATCGTGATTTTCAGTCGTTTTATCTTTTATAGAGTTAGTACCTATGTTCGCAAATCATTATTTTTTAAATGGTAGACCAAAATCTAATTTCTTTCAAGTCAATCAAAAGTTTAAATTTTCGCAGACGGATCAATATGGTAATGGTAATTTTAGTTAACGTCGTACTAGAGCAACACAACGGGCTATGGACGATGGTCCGGGATCAATCCCTTAAGGGAAAGATCCGAGGACAAAACCTCGTAATTTTGAACCACGGGATCAATATGAACGTTAAACTTTGCAAAAATTATAAATGTATCTACTCCAACTGCCGATACGTACACTTAGATCATTACAGAATATGCTCTGCGTTTGACAATGGCCATTGATCAAATTTTAAATAATTATTTTTGGTTTTATAAACAGCTTTAATGTGATAAAATTTTAAATCATAATATTAACAGCACCCTAATAAAATTATTGAAAGTTTTAACAAACGTGTGATAAACGAATACTTTTGTGTGACCCACTGTATAAAATATTTTCTCTTACTTCATAAATAAATGCTTAGATCATTCATATGATGAGAATCATTCAAGATGTCCAACAGTTGTGTTCAGATATAGGTATTTTCTTTAATTATAGTTCAAATTCAGTATCAGAATGAGTTAATTTTAATTTTGTTCACTTTGCACGAGTTCTACTGTCAGTTAGAGACAGAAAAATAGCTTCTATGCGTTCGAAAATTTATTGACAGTCCGAAAATAAATTTAATTATTTGTGCTTGTCATATTGTTTGTAAAGGATTGCTATGTAAAAGTACTGTTAGAGTGGTTTTAATAACGACAAAAGATTTATTTTAATTCGAGTCGTACTACAAAATTATTGAAAAAATGTCAAATCGGCGAAAAAAAAAGTTTCCAAAGTGTTCATATTTAATCAATTGCAAAATTTTTTTAGAACATTTATAGAATAACATTAGGGTTGAAAGGTATTTTAAATGAATAAATTTGTTCGACACAAATACTTACTTTTGAAACAATAAATAAATTCCAATTATCCAAATGAAAATTCTTAGATGACCATGAGAAGGAAAACAAACGAATTGAACCCTTGCCGGTATAACAGAAAATTCCGCAACAAGTGCGATCGCGAAGAGTCGGTTGAGAGAAATGATAACGAAAGCCCAAACCGCCGAAAACTCCGATTGCTTGATCCAAATTTCAATTTTACGTTTTCCCCGCGATCGCCGCTAGGGGCACTTTTCAATCAAACTTGCCAGCCAATCAGAAATGAGAAAATAAAATACAATTTCTAAATCACTCTCCTAATGAATTTATACATATATCCGAAGTTAATCTGTCATCTAAACTTCAGCCATAAATTTTCGAAAGTCTTTGAGTAAAAATATGAATTCTTAAAGAAATTTATTTTTCTTTTCATTGACAGAGGCGAACAGTTTCTCTTTCCATTGGCAAACTTGTCTAAAACCTTAAAAATTTTAATCTTGAGAAAACTGCCCTGTAACATGTATAAAAAATGTATTGCAAAATTTTCATTTTTCTTTAATGCTTTTATACAAAAGTTTTTGCCCAATTTATATACATTTTTATCTTCTCAACTTAATTAAAAAGTACTGCAACTTTGATTAGGCAAAGTGCTCTTGTTTGAAAACATTTCACTAATATGCGCTTGTTTCAGGAAGTTAAAGAATTTTTAAAAGAACAAGGCTGTGTGTGTGTTTATTTCGATCTCGTAACAAAAAGAAAAATCAGTTTTTCTATCATGTAGGCTATGCTTTTATGAAATCTTAGCACAAGCTGTTGCCCTTTATTTTTAATTTTTGTATCATTTACGATTATTAATTTCCTAAAGTCGAGTTTATTACTTGTTAAAAACTCACAGGAACAATCAGGTTATGGGCATTCTCTTCAACAATTAAAGTGATTGATTCTATTTTCTAACAGCCTATTTACCTTTAAAACTTTCTGGATTTTTTCGTCGAAATCAAATATTGCTTTTGGTAGAAAGTGGTGTAATATTTTACGAAACATCTTTCTACCTTCATTAATTTAATTGTAAACACGTGAAGCGAAGTTTAGAAAAATGCCGATTCTCTTCCCTGTTTAAAAATTCTAACCTTTTTCTTACATTGAGTGTAACTCCATATTCACAAAGTAGCAAACTTGATTGCTTATGAATGTATTGCTTGAATTTTGAAACTTGCCCGTCTTTTTGCACAACAGAAATGTGAAGTTTTCCCCCAAATTTTTTCAGTCTCATCGACTTATAACTAGGGCAACTTTTTTGTTGCAGTAAAATTGTAAAAAGTTGCATTTATTATTCCCTAAAGTTGCATTTATTTTTATACACTAAAATCTAAAATAAATTATTCGTTAAAAATGGAAAAAACAGAATTTATTGACAATTTTAGAGTTTTTGAAAGTATTATTATAATTAAATTCAGAAGACCTTTGACATTGTTGAATGATGGCTGATCCTCGGCCAGTAATCTCTTTAACATTGAAAAACTGAGCTCAACAGAGACATATGTTGCCTAACGTTGTTGCAGCATCAAATACCAACTTGGGGGGAAATCATCTTGTGAAAGTGTAGCAATAACCGTCTGGTCATTATTTTAAAAATAGTTTTTTAAGATACACTTTAAGGTTGCAAAGATTTTCTTTTAAGTCCATTGATCCAATATTTTCATTCGCCATCTTGATGTTGTACTCGTTAATCCGTTTTTTCTATGAGACGAATCAAACATTCGTAGCTGCTTTTGATTTTCAGCAAACGTTTTGGCACTTCTGGGTGAACGAAGTTTCGCATTCCAATAATCTGCATTGTCTGTATAAATATATATACATTCGGAAATATTACTTTACAAAATAGTTATTGAATAGTTGCATATGTAATTTTGAGCTAAATTTGCAAAACTAAATAGTTAACTATTTATTTTTAAGCTAAATTTAAAAAAGTTGCAGGTGGTTGCATTTATGCAAAATGTTGCAGTTATAACTCACAATGCACCCCATGTAGGAGGAATTTTGGTTTTAGCACTTTACATACAGCGCAGAACATGTGAAAAAAAAAAGTTGCATTTGTTTCAAAAAGTTGTCCTGCTTAAACCTTTTGGAGGAAATTACATGACAGTTAGGTGTGCACTCACCATGTGTTAAAACATTTTATGATTCAATTAATTCTCAAGTGGAATGATTATTTTAACTTTTTTTATCATTAAGCAAGTTTTTTTTTTACTTTCATTGCAGAAACATGAAAATACAACCTCTGGATTTAAGTGTAATCAAGAATCTTAGATCTGATGTATCCTTTAATAGCGTTTCCCACTGTGTTGAAGAGCTTGTTTGGAACTCCATCGATGCTGCGGCTAATTGCATAGCAGTTCGCTTAAATTTAGCATTTTATAAAATTCAGGTTATTGATAATGGTAATGGCATTCCTAAGGATCAACTGGATTTGGTTGGAAAACGGTAAGAATTCATCTTTAGATTTTTGGCTTTAACTCAAATGTTACCAATAACTATACACATATGACAATGACCATCATTAGTTTTATATGCCTTGAGCTAATTGTGTGTGAGAAGTAGTGTATTAAATATTTTAGAATGCAGCTTTGACTTTGAATACATAAAAATTCTTCTTAGTGCTACATGACTTACTATGTGCTGTCATAAATTTTATTAGTGTCCGAAATTTCCTGTACCTGAAAAATTCAACTTAAAATAATTGTTAAATTGTTTGCTCTAACTCATTACTCTTTGCTTTTAATATTTGTCAGTATTACAAGGTTTGCAACATATTTACTCAGTGTCAATGGAAAAATTTCCACTGATACCCATTGCTTCTTACATACCCTACTGTTTAAAAATTGCAACACCATGAAGGAATCGTGCAAATGAAACGAAACTTGCAGGAAAAACAAAACTGGTTAGGATATGAAAATGATTAGAATTACAAAGCGATCATGCATGTGTGGGCTGAGAAACACTCTAAACTTCCCAAGTGAGTTGTGTATAAAAAGCATTGGTAAAGGTGTGTTGAAATGTGTGCATCTTCGTTTGACTGCTGTAAACGATTGATTACAAGTCAATATGCCTTTTGAAAACACAGTGCCATACTTGCAACTAACAGAGTTTGAAAGTGGCTGCATGATTGGCCTCCATGAGGGTGGACTTTTGTATCGTGAAATTGCCACTTGCATTCGTGTAATGCTACAACAGTGATGTGGGTGTAGAAGAGATGGACCATGGAGAACCAGACAATGCGAAACTCCAGCCATGAAATTAACACCACCACAGGACGAGACACCTCATCCGCATGACGGTGATGGACGGTATAGCATCCTCTCATGTGTTAGCACAACATAGGAGCATGGCTGCCCCAATAGTTCGTTGACATCTGCTGCGCCATGGGCTCCATGCAAAGATTCCTCTGTGCAGGATTCCTTTGATGCTGAACCACAGATGCCTCCAGCTACAATGGGCTCACCAACTCAGTCAATGGCTTGCCCATTGGCAATAAGTCGTCATCTCAGACGAGTCCCTCTACAATCTGGACTATAATGATGGATGTGTACTCATCGGATGCTACGGAGGTGAAGGAAGTTGTGGAGCCCAAGGTCTTTCCTCTCTTGCAACGCATTCTCAGAGCTGTTTTTCAGCAAGCCAATGCCCATCCACATGTTGCTCGGAACATACAAGAGTACTTTAGTGCCCAACAGGAACTGTTTTTTCCATTTTGCATGTTCCCTGCATATGTTGCCCATTGAGCATGTGTCTGGGATTACATCGGTCGGTGACTTTCTCATCAGGCAGAGAGTACGGCTGAACTTTGTTATCAGATATAGGCCATCTGAAATGCCATTTCTCAGCTATGACATTCAGGATATATATGATTCGACCTGTACAGGCTCTTATCGCTGCGCGTGGCAGCTGCACAAGATATTGATTTTCGGCATTATTTTTGTTTTATTGCTCCGTAAATTTGATTGTTTATTTTAACCACTATAAGTAATATGTGGAATAAATTTCCTTTACTACTGATGATTCTTTCATAGTGTTACAATTTTCACATACAGTGTAGAATTACAGTTGTAATTTTATTTTTGTAGTACTGTAGTAGTACATTTTAAAGTTTACAGACATTATCTTGGCTGAAGTTGAAGGTGCCTTCATTGAAAACGTTTTTTATTCCCAAGTGAGCACTAACAGGCCAAATCTGGTAACCCCATTTATGGCCATTATTCAGTTTGTTTATTTCCTCTTAAACCTCTATAAACTATTTGGTATTTTCAAATGCAGAATGAAGAAACAAATAGCAAAGGTTATGCAAGTTATGCTATAAATAATTCTGTTTCTTGATTTATAATTATTTGTATATTAAAGAATGCTCCTCAGCATAAACAATTTATCTTCATTCTGCCTCGACCCAAAGATTGTTTCACTGTTTCTTTGGCTGGTTTATTGGTTTCTATGGCACAAGGGCCATATTTGGTCATGCTGCACCAGACACAAAATAAATTATTGAATAATAGACAAAAATGATCAAGGAAAGTTTTACTGATATGGAAGAGAAATGAAGGCCAGAGAAAACCTGCAGGAATCAAACCTGCACTGCCTACAACTCGCAGGTTACTGGTGCAGTGGGTATACCCACTGAGCCACGATGGCCCTGTCATTTCCTGATGATTCATTTAGAATCTGATGTTTACGACTTGAATTCCACTTAATTTCCCCCTACAAATTAAATTGCAAACCTTTTTATGAACCACTTTTATTGTCACCTTTAAGGGGGAATACACACAAGTTTCAATACTTATCTTTCTTTTTTTAATTATAGCTAATATTTTAACTTCCCACCCATTCTATCATGTCCTTGAATTCTATACCATTTAAACCAACTCAAACGGCAGCAGAAGATAGTCATCCATCCCCAAATTGAACACAAAATGTAAGCACCTTTGGTTGCGGTTTGTCTGGGTCACTATTTGAGTAAGTTCTCTCTCTCTCTCTCTCTCTCTCTGATTATGAGTTGAAATTAAACTCTAGCTGCTTATCAATTTATACTATCCAGCTCCATTTCTCATGAATTTTATTGTAAAATTTTAATTATCTGTACATTATTGTATGTTTAACTCTCTTAGAAGAGAAGCATTTAAGCGGTGGTTGCTTCATAAGTGATATGTTCAGTCGTCAATCCATTGTTTATTTTTACATGCTTCTATCTTTTAGAGCTGATTGGTAAGTGAAAAAAGTGTACTGAACTAGTTAGATTTAAGAAACATGTTAGGGCACCTTACTCTTTAAGAACACCTATAAATAATATATAATCCTTTAGCTATGAGAATAATGCTGAGACAAGTTGTTTCCGAGACAAGTTGTTTCCGAGTCAAGTTGTGCTCAACATCTTAAGATATGATAGGATTGTTTATTAAAAAGTTGTAAAATCATTGCTGTTTAATTCAGTCTGATCTTCAGTAAAAGACATCTGCTGAGCAATGGGAACTGTACCAGTCTTCCAGAGGTGCCGACCAACCGGTATAGTGGTTAAGGTGTTAGCCTCTAGATCGGAAGGTTCCGGGTTCGGGCATGGATGTTTGTAAGCGTATGGTGTAGAGGCGGCTGGTGCACCTTAAATCTGTCGTGGCCAAAAGTCCTCACGTTGGGTTGGCGTGGAAGTTTGGAGAGTGGGGTGCCAGTTCAGATGTTGCTTCGTCATCTGACCGTGGTTCAAAATTACGAGGTGTTGTCCTCGAATCTTTCCCTTAAGGGACTGATCCCGGACCATCGTCAATAGCCCGTTGTGTTGCTCTAGTACGACGTTAACTAAAATTACCAGTCTTCCAGAATATAGAAAACCATTTTTTCCTGTCATAATATGCATTGCAGTGTTGACAAAAAGCATTTTCACTGCATTTTATCATGTATGTAATCATACTCACATTCCACAAGTGAGACACACTGATTCTTTCACCCTTGATACTTTCAGTTGTGATTGTTCATAAGACATTTAAATTTAATTTGTGTATGTAAGGTGCCCAGGCATTTCAGTGAAATAGTATCTTCAAGTTGTGATTGAGAAAACTTTACTATAACTTTAAGCTAAAGGTGAAAATTAATGCTCGCCATGTAAGGACTTAATGTTTTAATGTGGAGACTGAAAAATTTTGCTGCAATCACCACACTTTTTAAAAAACATTAGTTTATATGGTGGAACCTCCGATTTTGCGAGTTTTTTTCTTTCTGAGGACCTTAAAATAAATTTTAAAAAAAGAAAGAAAAAAGTGGACACACACATATATTTATATAACGTGTGTGTATTCTACAAAATATGTGAATGCTTGTAAGTGGCCACTGAATGAAACAAATTCAGTAGCCACTGGCACTTACTAAATTTCTTAATTTTCACTGTTACTTCAAGCAACTAACATCTTCAATTGTACTGCAGTTGGTTTATAATAACTATAAACAACTGTGGCATAAGCATTTTCAAAGGTATGAGGATAGATTGAAAGCAGTGATTTCCTTTGAAGTATTAGCTACACACTATGCCTTGTTTTATCTTTTCATATAACTCATGCCATTTTGTTCAGTTTATTAAGATATATTTAAATTTTTAATTAGCATATTTTTGTATTTTTTTTAGGTATGCTACAAGTAAATGCCATACACTGGATGATCTGCAAAACCTTCAGTTTGCTGGATTTAGAGGGGAAGCACTATCTAGTTTGAAAGAAGTTTCATCCAATTTGATGATAGAATCTCGTTCATCTGGATCTTCTGACACTTATTGTAAAATATTCAATAGAGGGAAATCTTGCAGGCCAACCGTCTCCATTAACTCCAGACCTAGCAAAGGAACAACTGTTACTGTGTTTGATTTTATGTACAACAGACCTGTGAGAAAAAACAATATTTCTGAAGCCTTGGATATAGAAGAAACACGGAAACTTTTACTAAGCATTGCTTTAACACATCCAAATATATCATTTTCTCTTCAAAGTGAAGCAACCAATGAAGTATATCTGCAGTTCAGGAAGTGCACCTCAATGTTTTATGCATTTGTGCAGTTATTTGGTAAGGAAAAGGCTAGAAATCTCAAACAGGTGGAGCATAAAATTGAAGACTTTCAACTTAATGGTCACATTAGTACCGATTCTTTTTCATCTAAAGATTACCAATTTCTTTTCGTCAACAAACGTCTAACATTTCGAACAAGGCTGAATAAATTGATAAGCAACTTATTGAATAAATTTATTTGTGGAAAACAAAAAACAAAAATGAGTGTGGCTAACTCATCACCAATGCAGAATCTGATGACATCCAAAAATCAATCTCAGCATGCTGCTTTTGTTCTAAATATTTCATGCCCACGTAATGAATATGACGTTATTTTCGATCGCAAAAGAACGATGGTAGAGTTTTCCGACTGGGACAAAGTTTTAAAATTAGTTGAGGATTCTGTTATTAGTTTTCTAATAAAAGAACAACTCTTTTCAGATTCTCCTGGTCAAAATTGTGACATGGTTGCAGAGAGTTCCTTTGCCCCTGAGAAAAATGCCTTATTCCTTAATCTTGGAGTTGATAATTTCAAAAATGGACTTTTCTCCCATGCAGCTAAACGACCAGATAATGATTTGACTCTAAAAGAGAAACCAGAAAGCATAGCTGCAAATGGTGATGAGGATATTCTAGCATCAGAAATTAAAAATTCCAATAATCAATTTAGTAATATTTTAGATTCCATTCCACAGGATTCTAAAATGGCACATGCAAGTTCTATGGCTGATAGATCTCGTAATTCATCTGATTCTAAAATTGAATATGAGGTTTTGAACTGTAATTACTCCGATAGAGCTTTTATTTGTCTTAAAGATTCATCTGATAGTGCTTCTATTCTGGATAGCCTGAAACAAGAGGATGAGCATATATTAAAGTGCAGTATGAAAAGCAAATCTGAAGTTGTATCTACACCAGTGTCTTTAAACTCTAAGCTGGATATCCCAAGCAGATCATTGTTCCCAACTCAAAATCCTGTGATGTTGAGAGCACCTGTCAGAAGTGCTTTATCCCTGCTCGAGAAGAAAGGTGCCAGGTCAGATGCATTACTCAAACTCAGTGAGAAGTATCTGTTTGTGCCGCAAAATAAATTGCTTAAGGTACCTCATCGCATGAGCGAAAGAGTTAGTAAATGTAATGGTGATAACCACAAGTCTTCCTCTGAATTACCAAAAGAGATTTCATGTGAACAATTAAATTCTAAACTAAGACCCCATCCTAGTATAGATAAATGTAAGAGTTCTAATAAAATTGAATCTAGAATAACTGAAGTAAAGAAATATCAGACTTCATCAGTACTGGACAAGAATGATTGCAGAATAACTTCTAAGTATATCTTTAAGGAAGAATCCTCTCCCTCAGTATTAAAACGTTTCTGCCGTTCCAATGCAAAAATATCAAGGTTACCTGTCCCACCACAAAGAACTTCTGTTAGCATTGAAATAAATTCGGTTGATAAATTTAATGTGTCTGAAACACAAAAGACATCAACTATTCTTAATATGAATGCTAATCTAGAGAAGGCCAAAGATCTCTTTGATGTGTCACTCAATCATCATCCGGAAGTAACTAAGCACAGGAATTCATATACCAATACTGATTTCCTTACTCCTCAAGGAACTAAAAACAGGCCTGATAAGCTTCCTCTTTTATCTGTGATAATGGAAGATCATGAATCTAATTCCATAGGTACCAGTGATGCTTTGTGCAAAACTTTACAGTCGAATACATCTCAGTCCGAAGATTCTGATCTTTTTATAAGTACATTTAAAACTCTTCACCACAAAGCTAACAGCAGTGCAATACCAAATTCCAAAATAAAAGTAAAGGATAGCTCTCAGTTACAATGTTTCATTCCAGCATTAGTTTGCACTTCTAGTGACCAGAATATTAAATCTTTAGTATATAATCTCACAGAGTTTAACACAGAAGCATCATCCTTAAAAAAGCTTTACACTTCCAATGATTTAATTATACCTAAAACTTATTCCTCTTTAAAACAGCCATGTTCACAACAATTTATTTCAAGCACAGTAAGAAGTACAAGGGATGACACAAAGACAGCTCTTAGTGCTGAAGAATTGTCAAATACAAGCTCTAATGTTGATATTTGTGAAACTATTACCACTTATACAACATCATATGCATCAAAAGAAATTCAAAATGTAGAATATTTTGATGGTTTCCAACCAGATAATTCTGATTCTGAGCATGAATTAAATAGCAAAGAGGAAAATGATAAACCTTTACTTTTAAAGGATTTGCTATCTATTGAGAGTACTAATTCTAGTCCTATTGATATTACCAGCAGTCGAGGTAGCTGCTCAACATGTCCTCAATGCAATAGCACTGATTCTGAAACAGCAATTTATCCTAGGATTTCATATCAGTGTCAAAGCGAGGTGGAAACTAATGCTATTACCATAGATGATTATGAAAATTCAAATGATAAAAGCTATTCTGCGAATTCTACACCCTCTTTGTCCCAAATTTCAGCACTTTCAAATCAAGAAACTAACATTGATATCAGACAAATTTCAACACTAAAATTGAATAAACCATTCTGTGACTTTGTAGCTATTGAGAAGCAATCAAAAGAGCATTCTTGTCCTAGTGCGTCATGTTCCAGTGAAATCGTTGCTTGCACAAAAGTAGTGAACCATGCCATGGAAGAATTGGCCTTATTTGGAGAGCATTCTATTTCTTCTTTGACCTCTTCAACTAATGACATTAATGCATTAAACCTGATGACCTATGACTGTATTATAAAAAACGCAGATACAGTGGTAAATCCCATAAATGGCAACATGTCACTTTCAGAATTGGAGGAATGTCAATTCAAATCAATTAATTATTCTATCGCCACAAATGTGAATTCTGATACACTTGTAAAAGACCCTAAACCTGATGAATTGTCAGATGGTATTTTAAACATAGGTTCAGAATGCAATCCTCTATTGAATGAGGTTGAAACAGTAACAGTGCCTCTTGGCACTGTTACTGTTTCTGATCCGAAGATTTTCTTTAATAGTCAAACAAATAGTTCTGAAATTCCACCAGTGTCTGAAGACACTGGAGATTGCAAGTCTTGTGTTTCAAATTCACCTTCAGTTGTTCCAGTTCCGAATAGAACTGATCAAAATCGTTGGATTTGTGAAGAAAATGAAGAAACAAAAAGATTAGTTTATATCGATTCAGTCACTGGAAATTCAACTTATTATCCACCCGAGACACTAAATAAAATGGAAAGTGTACCTAAAGATCTGGAATCCAACCAAGGTATTCTTATCTTTGTCATGTTTAATGCCCAACAATTATAAAAAACTGCATTATGATAGCACGACTAACAGTCGAGTGTGTTTTGTAGTTTCTGTATGTAGTTCATTTATGAAACCACTGTATCTTTACATCACTTCATCTCGAATAAAATCACTCAAAATGCATTTCAAGTTGAAACATCCTAAAAAATTTTTTTTTGTAGGTTTAAAATAATTTTAGGTTATAAAGCTATTACAACAACCATTATTTTGTCAGAAAATATAGATAGAGAATTGAATAAACAAAAGTAAAAAGGTTTGAGAACATATAAGGATCTTACTAACTCTCCCTAATAGTCCCACTGGCCTATGTACAAAATTGTTGGACCTTTCCATGAGTTGCACAGGGAAATTTTAGGAATTCTACAAAATTCTTTAAAAGGCAGAAAACTAAGACTTAAGAAATTACAACTATGCTTATATTCATTGTTGCTTTTCCTATTAAATTAATCTATCTATATAAAAAAAAAGGATGTGTGTGCATATTCTCCATACAAATCTACATTGTTTGACCAATCCACACCACATTTTGTACACTTATACTTTAGAACACTGCGGAAAGCATAGGCTAATTCTTTCCAGTCTTCAGACCAATCTGAAGCCCTGAAAATTGGCACACAGGTAGTCCTAAAAGTACCTCATCGAAGCCCTAATTTTAAAATCTAAAGTTTGTTTTTCTGCAATAACATTGGTAGGACATTGATAAGGAAACACTTTCTACAGGGTTTGTGTACGAGTTAATACAGGGAAACGTCCCTGTCATATTTTAGCGGTTGCTGTAGGAAACACGTTCTACGAAGTTTGTGTATTTGAGTTAACACAGGGAAATGTTGCGGTCGTATTTGAAACCCGAGCAATGCCTGGTTATTCAGTTGGTTACTGATAAATTTATTGACTGAATTTAGTATGACTTGTTTGCGACTCTAGATTTCTTGCATAACATTAAAAAGAAATTAACTTCCCTCGGCAAAAAATCAGTGTTCCAAACACCTCACTTATCTTCTGCATTCAGAACTATCTTTTCCTTGGGAGTCATACACATCTGTTCAGAAAGAAAAACTATTATAAATTTAAAAAAAAAAGGGAATATTTTGTGGTGTCATCTTTTTGTTAATTTGCAACAGTTTATACTTTCACATATGTTATTTAGCTTATCTATTCTCTTGATATCTTTTGCAAGTATATTTTATCATAGAATTATCCATCATATATGCTACATTTTTATGCATTGCTTATTGTATACAAATGAAGCACTTGGCAAGTTTTCATCAAGTAGAACCAATTGTCGACCACTATAGGCTGGTTTATGTAATTATTATATAACCATCACCTGCTATAGGCTGGTTTTTATGGCACCAAAGCCTTATTTGCTTATGCTGCACCAGACACAAAATATACAATATGAAGTAATAAAGAGATACACACAAGGATAGCTTTGCTGACTTTTACTGACACAGAAGAGAAATACATCCATTGAGAAATCGAACCTGCACTATCTACAACTCATAAGTTGCTAGCTCAGTGGGCATACCCACTGAGCCATGATGACCCCCACCTGCAGGAAAAATTACTGTAGCCATTCCTAAAGTATTTTGAAAAGTGAAGGCATGTCATCACATCTGGATTTTATTACAAAAAGCATAATGTTTCCAAATTTTTTCTTTAAAATCGTTTTCATCACAGCATACATTCTCATTTAATCAAATGTTTTTAATTTACATGCTCAGTGCAGTTTCTTTTTTTGTTTTGTTAAAGTCTACGTGCATATCAGGGCGAGAGGTTGAGGTTGTTGAATTAACATTGCACTGGAGCAAAATAATGTACTATTGACAACAATCTAGGATCAAGCACAAAAGGGAAAAATCTGAGAACACTTCGTAAGGTTTTAACCGTGGTCAGAAGACAACACCCGAGCTGGTCCAAACTTCCACACCTTGCCAACGTGAGGACATGACGGATTTAATATGCCCCAACCTACATGATGGTCTTTGTGATTGGACCACGTTTCAAATTAACTACTCTTAGGTTACTGGGCTACTGTGGCCCTCCACTGCATATCAAGAGATATAATACAATTATAAAAAACTAATATTTTTTAATAACTTTGTAAAAAATCTTTGAAAATCAATCTTGAACTCAATCCTTTTTTTTTGCTTTGTACAATGTTTTTAAGGAGCTCAAGTAAACTTCAAGTTCAGTTAAGGAACTTAAGTTTTTTTAAACTTAAAGATCTTGAGTAAGATAAGAAACTTAACTTTTTATTGTATTTTTAGGAGCTAGTAAAAAGACCCACTTCTTCCTCACGCATGATTTTTCACCTTTTGTGATGGATGCAGAAAAATCAATGAATACAACTGATGATGAAATTTGTGATCTACAGATCGATCTTAATAAGCATGTAGAGCATCAAGAGAGTAAAGATTGGCATAGAAAATGGCGCTACCCGGCAAAAGGCGGAGGTAATTTCTTTTTCTATTCTATAATTAATCATTGATTCCATCAGTAGGTTGCTTCACAACCGAATTCAATTATTAAAACAGTAATATTCTCATATTTGTATGAATAAGGATTTTAATTTGATTTTCCATTTAAGCTTCCATTTAAAGATTTTGGATGCTTCCATTTGGTCTTAAGTAAAACTGTTCAAGGAATAAGATAAAACAGTGTATGTAAAAATTGTGTACCCCATACCCATAGATAATATTTCAAGACCTAGTCACTATATAAAAAATGGACAGAACAATGCATGGGAATATTCATATAGCTTACATGAATTCAAAAATGTTACCTCACAAATTTTAAATTACCCAGAGATATAAATTATAAAGCATTATGTACACATCATTGCACTTTCTCTCATTGATTCAAAGACTTAAGTTTTAGGCAAATCCTCAAGTGAGTATAGTTCAATAAAGAAATTAAGTTCTTGCACTATACAGTATAGTTAATGTTGATTCAAAAGAATGATAATGATGTTATGTGCAAAAAACATTGGTACATTTTATTATAAAAATCTTATACTTGTAGTCTAATGCTCTATATCAGGGAACCTTTTCAGGTTTTAGGTTGCATTGAGTTTTATGGTGCAAGGTTCATATTTGGCCCAGCTGCCCAAGACAATGTCAAGTAATAGACAAACGCACACAGTGAAACTTGCAGAGAAGATAGAAATACCTCCTGGGAGGAATCCAACCTGACAGAAATCTAACCTGCACAGCTCCCAAATCACAGTTTGATAGTACAGTAGACATAACCACTGAATTACGGCAGCCCTATTTTTGATGTTGGAAGACTGCTTTAGTTTATCTTTAACCAAATAAGGCTTGATGCACGACTTCGATTGGATATACTTAAAAATATGTTTTGTTTTGTAAAAATCTAATGCCGAGTTTACACTGGAGTTGCAAACTTGTCCCCCTCCAAATATTGAAGCTATTTTGAGAAACGCCACTAATTTTATCGTCAAGATCTTGTGGCGATATGGTGAAATTGCAACTTCAATTTTGTTTTTCACCAGGAGTCGATGAAAACCAAAGGATTGCAACTTTGGGGGGACATTTCTCCGAGACCTACGACTAGATCAGGTGAAATAAGTAAAAAAAAAGAGGATTGAATAATCACACACCGTCATCCTATAAATATATTTCAAATAGGGATAGATGACGTAGTAACCAATCATAGCCTGAAGTGGGCAGGACTAAACGTGGTACGATTGATTTACATATTAGTTCTTGTTTATAAACATCCAAAATATACTCTAACAATCGGCTCCCACTCACCCACTTCAGCGTATGATAAGTTTTTCCAAAATATCTTTAAAAAATTACATTGAAAATACAAAAAAAAAAATTTTTTTTAACTATATCCAAAAACTTGTAGAAAAGGCAAAAATATATTGTAGCCCAATTGGAACAGTAAATTATCTTATACTTTTCCAGATTAGAAAAATACAGTGGACATTTGAGTTTCCATAACAATAATCACAAAAATTGAAAAATTCCTAACTTCTCATGAGGTAAATTATTTAAACTGCATTTCCAATCTGTGAATAATGTTAAAAAGTTTTCCTCTGGAAAAAAAATTATTTTTCTTTAATTATACTTCCTAAAAAAATTAAATAACAAGCCAAAGTCCCCGAAAAAAATTGTTTGTTACAAAATTTCAAAAGACCATCCTTTGTCATAGCTTTTGTAAAAGGGTCTGTTAAGTTATTTTTAGTAATTATATATTTTACTTCAAAACAATTTTCAAATATCAGGTTCCTCAAAAAATGATATCTCACATCAATATGTTTAGATTTACTATTCTCAATTGTCAAATTTGAAAATGCGATTGCCGCTTGATTGTCACAAAAAATTGTACTTTTGTTTAATGTTAAACATTTTAAACCTAGTTGAAAACATTCGTTAATTATCCTTTTAATCCAAATTAATTCCTTAGTAGCTTCTGTTAAAGTAATCTATCCACATTTTATTGTGGAAAGACTCACACATTTGTGTTTAAATGTCTTCCACACTACAGGTACTTGGTCAACAAGAAGTAAAATACCACCCATAGAGACTCAATCATCTCTGTTACCTGCTAAGTCTGAATGGCTAAAACAATTAATCTCTATTTTATTTATTTGGATAAATTAAGTTTATGGTTTTCAGTATATTTTAAATAACCTAGTAGTTTCATAAGTGTGCCATTGTTTTTGACCTGGATTCTCTTGAAATTGGGCTACAATGTTCACAGCATATGTCCATTCGGGTCTTATTCGCTAGATATAAAATACTTTCAAGGACATTACGATATGATAGCTGTTTCATTAATTTCAGCTTCCGTTTTTTCACTGTCATTTGTGGATAGAATTACATTCTTAGAAATAGGTAATGAAGAAATTGTGAATTTAAATAATATATAATTCACAGATTTTTGCGAAATATGCACTTTGATGAATATAAAGAGATCCGTTTTCTTCTAGAAAATCAACACCTAATAGTTTTTTTGTCCTGCCTAATACCTTAAGGTCAAATTCATTGTTCAACAATTTTAACACAATATCAATATCATTCCGAGTTTTACCAAAAATAATTATATCATCAACATAGATTAATATAATCACTGAATTTTCATATATCTGCACACAGTTAAAAGATTCCACATGACCAAATCCCAATGACTCCAAAACGCTATCCAATTCAAAATACCACATGCGGCCTGATTGATGAAGTCCATATGTAAGGTCTATTTGAGTTTACAAACATGGTTCGGAAAATTCACATTACAGAGACCTTGCGGATGAGTCATGTATATATCTGTATCTAAATCAGCATACACAGGTAACATTTGCACATTTTACATGAAATTGACAGTGATACAATTTACAAAAACATACCAATATTGAAAAGAAAAATATCATGATCGAAAAATTTACCACAGGGCTAAAAGTTTCTTCATAGGATTCCCCCTTTATTTCCCTAAAACCTTGTGCAACCTGTCTGGCTTTACACCTGGCAACTTTATTATTTTCATCACGTTTTAAATTGTACACCTGTCAAAAAAACAAAAACGACTCACCCGATTGCAATGGCACAATTTACATCGCAGAACAGAAGGTAGCAATCGATAGGGAGGATTGTTTTCTACAAATATCAATTACTTAAAATTTACTGTGTTTTCTATTTGGGCCAGAAAATCTAAAGATTATTTGGTTGAAATTTTTTTATTCTTTATTACTTTAAGTATGTCCATTTTAAAAACAAAAATTTGTTCTGTTAAATTTATACGATGTCTAAAAGCCACACTTAGGATTTTAAGGATTAAGGGACACATGGGGCCTTAAAATCACAGTTTTTTTTACGTGTTGTATATCACCAATTTTCAACTGGTGCAGCAAAAATGGCACTTGTCTGCCTTACAGGTGGTGAAATGGTTTAAATTGAAAATCTTTATTAATTTCAATGCTTTAGTTTTGAACTGTTGCCAAATATATTCACATATAATTTAAATTAATTAATACCTGTATAATTAGCTTTGTGACCGTGTGCTGAGAAATTCCTCCTTGAAGCGGGCGAACAAGCGACAAACTCTCATTACACTCACAAACATTTATTAATCTAATTTACATTACGTGGACACAACACATATACTAATAACAGAACCTTTCATAACTACCCGACATAACGGACGCTACGACGCGTCTTCATTCTACGCCGCCGATTAACTCCCTGACCTCCTTAGGGTGTCCTTGATCGGAGCAGGGGTAAGATTTAGTTTTGGTTCTCACTTTTAGTTCGGAGGTTTATAGCTCTGCAGCTGACGATGCGCTATAGTTCACTTGTTACAGCTTTGAGTATTTTTTTGTTACAAAGTATAAATAAAATGTTTAAAATAGATTTTTAAATGCCATTTTGGAGCAAAAAGCTTAGGCAATTACGGATATGCTTAATCAATCAAAATCATATCTTTCGTCAGCTTATCAAAAAAGATAATAATTTTTTAGTGTGCCGCAGAATTTGAGCAATTTGTTTATGTGTGATGTGAGATGAAAAAGGTCGAGAATCGATGCTCTATATATCTACACATTATAATTAAGAAAAATTTGAGTATCATAGCCAATTTTAGGTTATATGTTCTTGGTATGTTTTACCTTGTGAACTGTTAATTTGTATATTTTCAGTTATCTGTGAGAAATCACAGATAATTTAAACAGAAGACTCAGAATTAGTAGAATAATTTCAGAATAATCATTATCCAAAGTGTCAGATTCATGTTACAAAAGTTCAACAGCAATGTAGTCAAAATATATTCTTACAGTTTCAACCGTTCTACTATATTTTGAATGTTGTATAATTGTGGTAATTCTAGTTCTACATTTCTTTCTTGTCTTCATCAGGGAAATTTTTACTGCTGCCAATTTTCAAAATAGCAAAGAGTGAATTTTGATTTGTACTGATGGATAGCAGTGTATTTATTTTCCTACTAAGACAAAAAGCAAAATTAGTATCAACAAGGATATGTTAGGTGTATCTTGTGTATCATCTATCCTTTCTTGTAGAAAGTGCAAAAGGTGATGAGAATTGGAATTTTAGAATTCTTGCTTGAAAGTAAAGCATTTATGGTTGCTTAAGTGAGAAAATTGTTTGCTTCAAGAATTGCTTCAATAAAGGGTATTCGTTGAGAAGTGTGTTTCAATATATTTTAAATTCATGAATGTAGTTTAGAAAAAGCTAAGCTTTAAAATATTTTCAAGATGAGTGTTTATATATAATTATTTATATATATATTTAATATTTCAGATAATATCCAAGACATGTTCCACAATTGGAAAAATCCTATGTTTGATGTTCCTTCTGAGGTATTAATTATTTCCTTATTAACTTATAATTTTACACTCAAGAATATAAGGTTTATTTTTAATTAATTGTTTTTCTTTTAGGTTAACTCTGTTGGTGATCCCAGAGTTTCTTTTTGTCTTCCACCAATGCATATTTTAAACTCCTATCATTTCACAAAAAATTCTTTGGACAGTTTAAAGGTAGAAACCTGATCTTATTTTAATTTATACTGGCATTTTAAACCTTAACAATGGAACAGCACCTTTTTTCTTTGATTTTTTTCTTTAAGTGTGTTGGCATTGTTTATCAAAATAACGATTTTTGTTACAATATTAGAAACATTGAAATATGCGATTAAATGACCTTAGAAATAAACTAAAAGCATTTAAAAATGTGGTTTTTGAATTATTGCAAATTTACAAATTCTTTTTGGATTTGTTTGAAAATTTTTTCTAATTTTTCAGGTCATAGGACAGGTGGACTGCAAATTCATTGCTTGCATTATTCAAGATTTTAATGAAAATTACAAAAGTATTCTGAATTTTTAAATATTTACTATCAGTACCTTAATGTTTATTTCTATGAAAAATAATCAAATATTAATCTAGATACTTTATGCTATATGCTCCAATGAATATTATTGATTTGAATATATTGATGAATATTATTGATTTGAATATATTGATGAATATTAGTGATTTGAATATTACTAATACAAGAATTTCTCACATTGACATTTATATTTTAGACCCAAGGCTTCTGGCTCTGTTTGATCAACATGCAGTTCATGAAAGAATAAGGCTAGAAGATCTCACAGAGGGTATTTAAATTTGAAATTATAAGTTGTACTTGTAATACATATTTGAATATTTTGAAAAAAAATTAATAATTTTTCAAATTATTGTCATATTTTTTCAAATTATTGTCATATTTTTTCAAATTATTGTCAATTACATTAATACATTTTACAAGTTGACGAAAAAATCTGCTTAGGAGATTTAGTTTTATTTTAATTTGCATTAGCAGAAAAGTGCACATTCTGTTTTAAAAATATTATGTGTAATTTTTCCAGGCTTTACCAATTTAAATCCTAATTAAAAATTAAAAAAAAAATCCTTTAAAGAGATATTAAAAAAAATCCTGTTTTAAATCAAATTTTATATTTTTTTGTGTAATTAAAGTTTAATAATTAAGTTAAAGGTGAAATAAATGGACAAAATGCATATTATTTTATCTAAATGAGTTAACAAATTTTCTTCGCCATGGTAACATATGAAGAAAGGCCTCTTTTTAAAACTGAAAATAGCTATCTTCCCCTACTTAAAAAACACAAGAGATAATAATATTGATTGAGGAAAATGTAGGGGTATAGACTTGGGAGATATTAATTGGAGAAGCTCTATATTTTATTTATATGAATCATAATATTAAGCTCATACCTTTCTTGCTCTTTATGTTTTCCATTTATACATTGAATCTCTTGTCCCACTTCTTTAAAAGCTTCCTCAGTGCCTCCCAAAAATGTTCAATTATGTATGGGAATTCTTTCCTTAATTTCACTTGAGTTGGAAAGTCTCAAAGGTCAAAAGGAATATAAGCTTAGGAAATTGTTTTAAATAACACAGTGATAAGTTGTTTGGTGTTATTAAAATGAAAGCAAATGGCTGATACATAATACATGAGGTTCCTCAAAGTTTTTAAGCAGTTACAAAATAGAGATTGTGGAGCAATTATTTTGTCAATTTAGTGCAAAGTACTCAAAAACTTACATTTGCTATTACAAACCTTTTTAGTAGTTCTGTTTACTGCATAATGGAAATTTCTATTTGAACTACTTCTGAACGTTAAGTGACTGCCTTTTTGTTCAAGTACAAAAGGATTGCCTGTTGGCACAAAACCCCTATCTGCAAATTAGGTCAGTATCTATAAATTGGATATTTAGTAGAGAACTGTTAATTAATTATAGTAAGTGGAGAACTGCTAATTTTAACTGTTATAATAAATACTAGCATGCTGAAGGTTTATACAAATGATTGCTTTATGCATTGTTTTAAATGTCTGTTCTCTTGAATTTATAATATAATTGATGTGTGGAATTTCTGCTCCAGATCTTTGTGAACCTCATATACAAGGGAAGAGAATAGTCCGGTCATTGCCAGTATCCCCACCTTTAAATGTGTCATTGGAACCTGCAGAGATTAGACTCCTTCATACTTATCACGTAGCATTGCAAGATGTAGGAATTCATTTATCTTTTGAAGATGATACGAACACTGTCCAAGTCTCTTCTTTGCCGTCCTGTCTGTTTGACAAGGATTCCAAGCAGTTGAGGAAAAAGGTCCTTGACACAGTTGTGATTATTGAGGTATTATAGATTTAATTTATTGTATTTTGTTTTACTCATATTGCTTTAGAAATATGACAGTCTCAAACATCAACGAGTTGAATTTCCAGTACATTCATCTTTTGTGAAAGTTTTAAATGTGGTTTTATGTTGTTTTTCGCCTTGAGGACCATGAACAAAAGTAATAATTCTTATAAAAATAAGCGACAGTAACCCAGTTGGACAAGCAACAGATTAACAACTGAAGGGTTGCAATTTCGAAGTTCCTGCTAAAAACTAACATGCACACTGGTGCTGGTGCGTCAGTTGTGGTCTCAAATGTCCTCGGGTGCCAGCTCAGATGTTTGTTCTTGTCATCTAACCATGGTTCAAAATAACGATGCGTTGCCCTTGGATCTTTCCCTCTGGGATTGATTCCGGACTGACACCCATAGCCTGTTGTGTTTCTCCAGTGCAATGTTAATTAACCACTTACCTACCTTATTAAAATAACACTTATTTGTATCATTAGGGCAATGCTCACAGAACTCTATTTTCATCTATTAAGAAATTAATGGTCATGTGAAATAGTGATGGTCAAATCAGTTCTTTTGAAGGATTTGGTTCATTTGATGATGATTCACCATACATGCAGAGTAAACCTATTTCTGTTTGTGTTATATTTCAAACTAGCCGGGCTACGCCGGCTAGCGCTCGGCGGTGTGTAATAGTGCTTTTTTTTAAACTTTTTTACATACCGTAATTAAATATGTTTTGATTTGTATATTTTATTTATTTTTATGAAAATTCTTCAAATCATTGCGTATTCAATCAAATATTTAAGGAAAGTTGGTCGAAATATACAAATACCACTACAAAATTACACATGTCTAGTGATATTTTGCAGGAAATAGACATATCATTAAAATCTGACTCCTAAATAATATTTCTGCAATAGGTAATATACGGAACGCATAATACAAAACGAAAATAAATTTCCAATCCTTGAAAAAATGCAAAATTTTGAAGAAAAAAAAACACGTATGTATTCAAACGTGTTGAATTTTGACTTCCTGAATATATTGTAAAATAGAATAATGCGACAAAAGACTTTTCAACGATATTGACAATATGATTTATAAACAAAAAGAACACATATTTATAATACTTGGGAATCCTCAAATATGTCCGGAACATCTCAGTCAACTCAAATACCCAAACACGGAATTCTAAATCAAATTTAAAAAGTAAACATTATTTCTGACGTGGTCAGATACGGATAGCAAAATTACGTTCAAATTACTTTTACATCAAAGGAAGAAATAAAAAGTCAGTTCAAACATAAATATTACAATTTAATTCCTTATTTTGCATAGAAATTGACCTCGGCTATTTGAAAACAGCAAGGATTCAAAATATCTGGGCTATTTTATTTACGTTGATTATTGCCATTCGACGATACACAAATAACGTCGATTTCGGGCCCACGTACATTAGTGTTTTATATATATATATATAGATGATTGTGTGGAGTGGAAAGGGTCAAGAAAGGTCAGTTTGGAGATGTACGAGGGACTTTTTTGGCTATCCACATCAGTGAAATAAGCATCCTGGTTTGATTATCAATGTCAAAATATTCATATTTTTCCTGTAAATGTTTAGTAAGGCAAAACAAAGGAGTAATGGGTTATGGTTTGGTGATACATCAGTGAAACTAGCATCCTGGTTTGATTATTGACATCAAAACATTAATCCTTTTCCTGTAAGTGTTTTAGTAAGGCAAAACAGAGGCGAAAGGGGTTATGGTTTGGTGAAACAAGCATCCTGGTGTGATTATCGACATCGAACTATTCATCTTTTTCCTGTAAGTGTTTAGTAAGGCAAAAAAAAAGGAGAAAGGAGTTATGATTTGGAGGTTTTAAATGGTAAATTTTGAACTCTAATAAGACTCATAGATATGCAATGGGTGTTAGATTAACATTGACTGATCTGGAAAGTCTCGATACAGTTCAGTCAGGTAGAAGTAAAATGTGTTTTTGATTTTTCAAATAAGTAATAAATTTTTTAGACTTGGAACCTCTCCAAGCTTTTTTTACACAGGGTCACGTCTTTAGTTGTGTACTGGCATCACAACCCCGAGCTACTTGAGGAATGTGTCCTTAACTCTGCTTTACTGTGGCCTATCTTTCTACCATTTGCTTTTCTCCATCCTTGTTGACTTGTGTTTGTTGCAGCTTGGCCACCATAGAATCCCAAATTAACCTATCTCTTAGCTTTATTGGGATGTGAGAGACAAAATGAGCTGAGCCTACATTTGCCACAAGAAAACCTTGCATTGCGACTTCAAAACTCGAGAATACAACTACTGTTTGGCGTGTGACATCAGCTATAATAAACTTCTACAAGGTGTAATTTTTTTCAAAACTTAATGAACCTAACATGATTTAATTTGTTTCAGTTAAATAAAAAGTTGAAATAACTTTTAAAAATTCAAATTGATAATAAAAACCTTTTAAAAGGATTGAATAGGATTTTATTGTATTTATAAACTAAGCAGTAAACGAGGCCAATTCAATGCTTTAAGAACAGTGACCAATATTCCTGTTATGTGGTAAATTATTTTATAGTTCTCTGCTATACCTTCAACTTTTTTAACGAGTTTAGTAACAAATATATCGTACAATGCTTCAAGAACAGCGACCAATATTCCTATCATGTGATAAATTATTTTATAATTCTCTGCTATACCTTCAACTTTATTAACTAGTTTAAAAACAAATATATCAAACTGTGTTATTCAAAATGTGTTTTTTTTTTTCTACAGAAAATAATTAAAGAGTGGCTCACATCATTGATACAAAGCCGTGCTGTTACATCCATGTTACCTAAGACTCTGTGTGCTGTTCTGAACTCTCAGGCATGTCGAGGTTAGTTTTACATATTCATTCATTCAATATCTATTTTACAGTCATTAATGGAATAGCATCATTATCTTTGAAAATTAATTAGACAATAGTAACATTTTTTGTACTTTGAGTTATACTCATTACTTTATTCAAAGTTAACACACCATCCTTTGAAAAGTATGCTTGTACAACTTTTAGAATTTTTTCAATTATTAGTTATCTGGGCCATGGCAGCCTGGTTGAAGGAGTAATGAATTAGCAACTGAAGGGTTGCTAGTTCAAAACTCGATCCAACCAAAGACCTGTTGCACGTTAATAAGTTGTGGCGTCAAATGTCCTCTCATTTACATGGTGTGAAAGTTTGGAGAGTGGGGTGCCAGCTCAGGTGGGACTTCTTCATCTGACTGTGGTTAAAAATTACGAGTTCTCAGATATTTTCCTTTGGAACTGATCCAGGACTATTGTCAATAACCTGTTTTGTTGCTCCAGTGTGACGTTAATTCAATTACTTACCTCCCACTTTTTAGTTAGATCTACAGAGAACTCTGTAGATCTGACTTAATACAATCACTAAACTGATGGCAATAAACACTGCAAGATGTCATTCGCTATGTCATCTAATAAATCTCAAGTTTTGTGAATGAAAAAGGTGGGTTTTTTTTAATTCTTTTATTAACAGATATTTCAAAATTTTTTTCTCTTTGAAGATACCGTTCAAATATATAACAGGGATACACCTATTGGTGTCTGTTACTAGTTGGAGCTGAAACTGAAAAAGGCCACAATATCCCATTCTATTTTTATCTGTATTTTCAATTACATAATTTCAGGTGCTGTGAAGTTTGGAGATCCTCTGGATGTCTCACAATGCAAACAGTTGATGGTTTCTCTGTCAAAATGCAAGTTGCCCTTTCAGTGTGCTCATGGCCGCCCCTCAATCGCACCAATTTTGGATTTGGACAAAATCGCAACATTTGGCAAAAGGGTAAGTATTAAACACAGGGTGGTAACAGAACCGGGAAATCAGGGAATTCTCATGGAACTTTTTAACTCTAGAAATATCAGGGAATTCTCAGGGAAAATTTCACAAAAAATCAGGGAATTTTAAAATTTTTTATGAAAACGGTAACTATTGTCGTTTGTGGCCTATTTAGAGATGCGCGATTACAAGTACTTTTGAGAATCGAATAAATCGTTTTCGCCGAAATTGTAATTCGAATAAAGAACACTGGCGTCGTAATTTTCGAACCCAGTGAAAACCGCCGCCGTGGATTTCGCTGCATGAGCGTCTCGTCGCCGTGAGGCCAGCGATACATGTTGTATACAATTTTAAATTTGTGTAACAAATTATGTGTTTTTTTTGTGCATTAAATTAATATTTTTTGCTTGCAATTACATTTTTGTAGAACTTTTTGGTAAAGCTTCAGTCTACGTTTATAGCGGTGTAACGGCCTTGCCGCTTTTGGGGCACACTTCTAAATTCACCATCGAAGGAATTACTTCAAATGAACCAATCAAATCAACTGACAGTTCTACGAATTTTGAAAGAAGTTTAAAGAATACTAGCCAGCACGGCGTTGCCCGTGACAGTTATTTTCGTGGGGTCAAGTGCTAATTAACTAGGTGCTGCTCGCTAACCCCAGGTGATTGCTATGAAGACGGTTTGAGAAACAAACCAAATGAGATGCGTTGTCTATTGGATAACAGCCATCATGCCGTTGCTCGTGGTTTTCGTTTGATTCGCAAACCAAATGGAAATTCGTAGCCTTTAGGAATGAATTGCCTGCGGATTTCCATTTGGTTTGCGAAGCAAACCAAATTATGAATATTATGAACTATGATTTGCTTCGCAAATTGGATAACAGCCATAACGGAGTTGCCCGAGGTGTTTGTTGGTTTGTTTCGCAAACCAAATGGGAATTCGGCGTGACGTCACAATCTCTTGTGAAAATATAAATAGTTTGTTGAAAAATGATTTATTGAAAGAAATCAAACGTATAAGGTATCTATCTGGTGTCAAATTTTAAATCCGTTGAATTGTTCAATCTATCTTTAACGATACCGATTTTACAAAAAAGAACTAAACAATGCCAACCAAAATGTTTTTTCTTTTCCTCTTTCGCTGAAAATCTCTCTAAACGTCACAATCTCTTGCGAAAATTTTGAAGATATTCAATTTAAAACTTTTACTTATTATTTTTTAAAGAAACCGTATTTTTATGTATTGATCTAATGTGAAATTTTCCGCATATTTCAAATACGTTGAAATTTTTACTCTATCTTTAACGGTCTAGTAGATAGAAAAAGAACTAAATAACTCCAGTTGAAAGTTTATTTGTTTTTTATCGTTTGCTGGAAAATCATTCCTCTGCGCAAAATGATAACAGGAACGAAAAAAAATACATTTAGAATCTGTGATCATCTATGCTGTTGCATTCAATAATAATTACATTTTATTAAATTCATTTTAAAATGTTCTAGATTGAATTTTAAAATTCGCCGCGACCCAAAAATGGCAAAAACATTCGAGTTACATGTGATGTAAGTTCCATAGATTCGTCAGGACTTTGCGTGCAGGAAACAAACAGACAGACTGACAAACACTTCCGTTTATATTATTAGAGATTCAAAATGAAAATATAACCTTTTGACTACGACTATTGATATTACAAGCGCGATTCTTCCTTGGCGCGATTCTTATAACATTCAATGTGCACAACTGCTGTAACGACCGTAGTCTAAATTATTTCTTGGCGCGATCATGATACAACTGCTGTACCGGCCGTAGTCTAAGGCCCAGTGCACGCATCCGATTTTTCAACGTGCGGCTCCGCTGCGGCACCGAAGCCCAAATATGCACACATAACCGTGAAATCACTCAAGTAGTCATTTCGCGCCATTTGCGTTAAATATTTTATCGAAGAAAACATGATGTTTATTTCGTTAACTTAGTGCAAAAAAAGTATATTTTGAAAGAGAAAATAGACGTTACTGGATCAACCATTTATTAATTACTTCAGACTGGAGAAGCGTGTGCGGCGAGCTGCTGCGCCGTGGGGAACTGCGGTACAAATTGCATGGAAGGTGGACGTACATCGCCGCAGCGGTGCCGGAGGCATGTGTGCACTACTCCATCGGATCTAATATATCTCAGACCGCACTTGCTTTGCGGTAGCGGCACCGTACGTTTAAAAACCGGATGTATGTACCGGGCCTAAATATTAAACTTTTCGCTTGCTGAGGTTCCCATGGAAACCATAATAATCGTAATGCCAATGGGTTGCCTTAACCTGCCCTAACTCGCTACTAGAAGTGTGCAAAGATCATTGTCACCGTTTTAAACGTAAACTGAAGCTGTACTAATTTTTTAAGTTTTTTGCATTTGCTTATTATGTATATTTGGATAATGTTGGGACAGGTGTAAAAAGTTCATAATGAAAATATTTTTATTTTTTCCCCAGTTTTTTCAATTGCTATTGTTAGAGTTCCATTAAGGGTTCCAACCCTTACGATAACAATCAAAATATCTGACGAGAAAGAATACAAAATATGTGTGGAGAATTATCCTTTTACATCCATCTGACACTAAATATTTAAAAATAGTGTCGTGTGGTGCTGTATATCGATACCAATTACGGACCCCGACATTTCTTAAGGGATTTGTAAAATCAGGGAAATTTTTGTCACACTATCATGGAAATCAGGGAACTTTTTTTCGAGGATTTTGTTGCCACCCTGAAACATCTTCAAATTTCCATTTATAAAGTCGAATCAGTGTAGAGAAACTGAGAAATTTTTGTTTTCGTTTTGCAGAGGAATCGACCACAACTATGGAAGTTGAACGAAAATGCATTACAGGAGATTTCGAGACTATCCTTTGCAAGGCATTAGTATCTATTAGTAAACACAGCAAAAAAGGAGCTTTTATTGCATCGTCAACTCTTGAAACTGGTTTTCAATGTTTTTAAAATCGCTACTTTTTATGGTTGGTTAGCCTTATGTTTAATAAAAAAAGTTAGCTGTTAATATATATTGCAATTGAATTGCAACTAGTTTTATAAATACAACTATTGATTGTTGAAGGGTGACCTGGTTGGATTATGACCTACAGGTTAGAATCGCAGGGTTGCCTAGATTATCGTTACTATTGTTTGTTTAAGTTTTTAATATCTATGCAGTAGTTGTATCGTAAAATGCGAGTGAAGCTTAGAATGCAATCTATAAAGTTCATTAGTTTAGATTTCCCAATTATATTAAAGCTTGACTTATATATAAGAATTATAAATTGAGAGCATAATTTTATGTATAATTTAATTTTCTTGATCACATGGCCAAATAATATCTATATTTTTTTTATTTGAAATTATGTTGTGATATGTACATGAGTTAAAATAGTCATTTGAAACTGTTTGAGTGTTCTGTGATAATCTTTTCCTATCAGATATTTGGAGTAGTCAGGATTTTTGTTATACCAATTGGCTTGGTTAGTGCTCTGGCCTTTTATTCAACTGGCTCAGGCTCTTTAAATCCTGGTCTGTGTGGATATTCATAGGGGTTTGGAATCCATTTCAAACTGTAGGTTGAGATATAATTAGCTCTTGTGTAGCAAGTAAATTGACCAGAGTGCTATACCAATCATCCACAAGGTATTGATAACTTAAACTGTTATGTTTATCTGTGATATTTTCCAATCAGAGATTTGGAGTAGCCAGTTTTTTCTTATTGTTCTCTCAACATATTATTTTACAAAATAATCTAATGGGTTTTCATAATTTATTTTGATTGCTTAAAAAAGTAGTATGCATTAAGAGTTCTGAAATCGAATGTTTTGTTGAAGAAATGTCATTAAAATGTGAGAGGTACATATTTTTCAATTTCAATAAATAGTAACTTATAAATATTGTGCATGGAGATAGCTACAAGGTTTGTGTTACTGATATGGACTTTGATGTTTTTTCTCAATATTATGTGCAGTACTTATTTTATTTATTAAATAGTATAGAATTTCTGATGCACAAATCAGATGTTTCCCAGTTACATTTTAATTGTTTCGATTTTTTTTCATCTTGTTTACCCATTGTTTTGAAATTAAAATAATTTTTTATGAAATGAGATGAGTTATTTTTGTCTTTGAATACACATAAAAAGCCAGATATAAATTTGATGAAGAGGATCTAATTAGATGTAATCCATATCTAGAAATTGTTGATTTGCAGGGTTTAATGTGTGAATATCAGCTGAATCGTATCAATTTTGTATCATCAGGTGCGATTTTGAGCTCAAGATATACAAATGAATCGTTTAATTTTGTGGGATTACAGAGATGCTAACTACTAAGGGTTCTGTACCACATGAAGAATTAATTTTCCATTCTCAACATTGTTCCTCTTTTATGAAATTAACAGATCACCTACCAAACAGATTCTGATCACGTGACTATCAAGATTTTCAGCTCAAAATATACAACTGAATCATTACTTTTGTGGGTTTACAGAGATGCCAACTACTGAGGTTTCTGTGCGGGAAAGCATTCTGTACCACATAAAGAATTAATTTTTCATTTTCAACATTATTCCTCTTTTATGAAATTACCAGATCACCTACCAAACAGATTCTGACCACACGATTACCAAGAATCAGTCAAAACATTGAGGCATTAACGTTGAAAACAGGGTTGGCTGGGTTGGACCCAATGAGTTTTTTCAAAAAAATCCACAATTTTGTATACATTTTGGGTTTAAAAAAAAAAAAAAAATCTCAATTTTGCCCATAGTTTTAAAATATAAGCAAAAGTTTCAGTGATTAAAAAAATACATACAAAATTGTAGTTATAAAATTTTTTAACAGAATTCATATATATTATAGATTTGTTTTTAATACACAAGTTTTGTACACATATTATCTATAACAAGCTACCATTCTTGAGTGTCTCTTCAGGAAACACTGAACTTTGACTTGTTTCCCTGCTTTTTCTGCCCCTAGTTTATTTATCAGCTTTATCCGTATCTTGCCATATGTAGAGAACACACGTTCAATGGATAATAAACTTGGTGGGCAGCTGAGAAGTTGAGCAAAAAACCTGCAGAATCCTTTGGGCAACTTCCCAAATTTCTGTGTGTTATGCTCCATTAAGCAACCACCACTTCGAAGGATTACTTTTGTACAAGTTCAAAACATCTACATTAAAAGTGTTTTGGGAAAACAACTCACTGTTTTTGATTTTGAAGGCTTAGACACTAGGTTTCAGATTGTAACCAAGTTTCCCCCTGCTTCGCTTGTTCTGCTGATAATCTGTTGCCTATAACATGATGGGTCCATTATATTAGCCAGGTAAAAAAAATGGTTGCATTGCTTTATCCATCATTTGTTGTATCTTTGCTTATATGGCAACAATTCGATACTCATGGTGAGGTCAATCCAAACCTCCACAACTGTTGAGAAGTTTGCCGAATCTGCCTGCAACCTATCTAAAGCTACAGAAACTTCTCTTAATTGTTTCTGTAACGCTGAACTTTCACGGTACAGCTCAACATTACAATTTTTTTTGAGAAAGAACATCTAAAAATTAACGGAATAGAAATTAGGGCTGAAAACGTTCAAATAGAAGAAACAACTTGGTCACCACCTTGGGATATATTAAAAACCCCATGGAGATATCATGGTAAAGAAGAAAGATTAGAAGGAGTGATAATTTTCACAGACGGCTCTAAAAAAGAAGGGAAGGTCGGAAGCGGCTTAGTCGTTTATTTGGAAGGGATAGAAGTTTACAGCGAGGCAATAAGAATTAGCGATCACTCTACGGTTTATATGGCAGAATTAATAGCTATTGAGAGAGAGAGAGAGAGAGAGAGAGAGAGAGAGAGAGAGACAGAGCTATATCTCTCATTACAAAGAATGACATCAGAAAGGCCGACATTATTACTAAGTCAAGATCCGTGTTAATGGCCTTAGGCAATATTAACAACAGCGATAAATACATTTGCAATATGAAACATCAAATAAAGAATTATTCAGGGGTTATAAACCTAAAATGGATTAAAGGCCATGAGGGCAACGAAAGGGCGGATGCTCTGGCAAAAGAAGCAACATAGAAACACTACATCGACAAGGCACAACAAATGGACAAGGAATACATCCGGAAACAAATTAACAAAGAAGCAGAAGGGATCTGGCAAGGGCGATGAGACTACTCAGAGAAGGGAAGACTAGTCCACACAGAATACAAGGACATATCTCATACGAGACTTCTAGGATCTTTTGAGATCAATCAATTTATCACTGGTCAGTCGTATTTGGACAGTACCAGAAACGTTTATTCAATAAGGAAGACAAATGCGAATGTGGAGAAGGAATTCAAAGTGTTGACCACGTAATTTACGACTGCAAACTGTGGGAAAACATTAGAAAAGACCTATTTCCCGTGACCAGAAAAAAGTAGAAAGAAAACTACTTTGGACAAGTAAAAAGTCAAGACAAGGCCTTAAGATCATAGCCAATCGACTTCTTGAAATAAGACTAGATCTATCATAGCCCATCCCATGATAGTAAGTATAATTGTATTGTAATATTGAGAAGCATAGGCGGCAACGAATGTGCTGTGCGGGGTTGCTCGCAACCCAAAACTACACCGTATGCCTTGGGGTGGGACAGTTTTATAAATTAAATTACTTACAATTCTTCCAATATTCGAGTCGACTGGCTGTTCATTTTCATTAATGATTTCAACATATTTGTGAAAGTTTTTGATGAAAGTGCTAACGGGCATTCAACTTGCGAATTCCAACGTGTACCATTTCGAATTTGAGACATGAATCCACCCTTTTCCTTTAATACTCCATGAGACGTTGTGGTTGCAAAAAAAAAAAAAGGATTTATTCACCTCCACAATATGTTTAAGGACACTCATAAAAAATGTTCTAAAACAAATTTGACAAAAAATTTATTTATGAACTTCTATTTCGGTACTAAATAGGTTTTTGCCAACTCTGGTTGAAAAGGAGGTAAGCGCCAAAAAAGGAATCCACCCTTTTCCTTTAATAATCCATGAGACGTTGTGGTTGCAAAAAAAAAAGTATTTATTTACCTCCACAATATGTTTAAGGACACTTTCATAAAAAAAATGTTCTGAAACAAATTTGACAAAAAAATTATTTTTGAACTTCTATTTCGGTACTAAATATATTTATTTTAAGAAGTTTTAGTGTTGTTTTTTTTTCAAACCCAGTTTTACAAAGTTTTTTTTAGTTTATTTTTTAAACCCAGGTAGGGGGGTTGGACTTTAAAAAAAAAAAAAAAAAACGGGTTTTTGCCAACTCTGGTTGCGCCAAAGGTAGGAGGTAAGCGCCAAAAAAATAAATTTTATAGGACGGGCAAGTCGAAGGTTTCACTTACCTCCTTCTTAGTGCCAAGGGTGATCACATTACCATTAGTGACGTCTTGTGGTTTTTCAGAACTGGACTTCGTTATTTACGAACTTGCGTCCTTTTCAGTGTTACTGGCACTGGAACTTAGAATCATTTCAATGAAAGAAAAGTTTTGGTGCTTACCACTTTTTCAATGTCAATACCTCAATTATTTCCATGCAATTTTGTTATTGACATAATCTATACGTGTATATATATAAAAGGATGTGTGTGTGTGTATATTTTCTGTAGAAAATTTACACCGTTTGATTAATCCACACCAAATTTGGTACACATACTTTTGAACACTGGAAAACATAGGCTATTACTTTCCTGTCTTCAGACCAATCTGTAGCACTTACGACCATGAAAATTGGCACACAGGTAGTCCTAATAGTGAACCTCGAAGCCCAAATTTTAAAATCTAGTTTGTTTTCCTGCAATAAATAGATATGGACAAGGAAACACATTCTACAGTAAACAGAAAGGATACAACGCTTCTTATTTTGGAAGCGCGTTTTTCTCTATAAGCATAACTTTGTCACAAGGAACAGCGTGCAAGTAATAATTAAAATATTTAATGTCGAAATTCGACACTTTGCGCATTGTTCGTTTTTCAGAATTCTGCATTTTTTCATCAGAATTTCGTTTTAGTTTGTATATGTCTTAGTCTTTTGCATATTCCAATATATTATTCGGGAATTAAATGTATAGATTTGCATCTGAAGTAAACTGTAGAAGCTAATCTTATTCTTAAGAAAGTCTAATTAGTGGTTGTGTATAGCCTGATTTTCACATCAAATTGTTTCATTTTAACATAGTTTCGAACGAGTCTATTTTTAATAATTAGGTGACAGGTTGAAACATAAACTTGTTGTTTCTTATCCTCCAAAATGGTCTGATGAAGTCAGACTAGGTCCAAGAATCCGTTGACACAGAGAAAGTCGATCACAAGAAGAGGAGATGAGTATATATCCTCCCTATAGAGGTCCATGCAATCCAGGATGTGCGCAGCAGAAGCCTGGTGTGCGTGGCACTTTGAGCAAGTAGTGTAGAGTTTCTTGCCCTCAAAAAATGAAAGACATTTCAAGTGTCCGCTGGCAAGACGTGAGAGACTGGTCTGGGACTGTCTATCGCACGAAAGGGCTTGAAACAACCCCAGCCTACCACCCTTATACGCATAAACTTAGTGCTTCCACAATTGGTGTGTTGAACGTGGATTCTGGTTCTGTTAATCGTTCGATTCCAAAAGCGGTAAGAACTGGGAAAACCAACCACGATAATCACCATTCATGCTTTTGGCATGGCAGTCGTAACTAGCTTTCACACCTATTCAAAAATCTACTGAGGTTGGTAAAATTTAATCTATCTAAAAGGTTGTTAAAAATAGACCATTTTTATTGAAGAAATTAGAAAAAAGATATGAAACTTACCATGTGGTGTACATGAAAGAAAAAAGAAACTATACTATCACATCTAAAGGATTCTTTATTAGTGCAGAATTACACCAAAAAGGTCAAAATATTTTGAATTAATGTCGTGCAGGAGCAACTCAACGAGCTGTAGACAGTCTGGGATGAAAGATCCAAGGACAGCACTATGGTCAGATGATGAGGTCGCAACTAAGCGAGCACCCCACTCTCCAAACTTCCACACCATGCCAATGTGAGAACATTTGAGATCGCAGCAGATTTAACATACGCCAACCCCCTTTGTACACGATGGTCTTTGGTTGCATTCTAACTAGTAACCCTGTGGTTGCTAATACGTTACTCTCCCAACCAGACTACCACTGTCCATCCAAAAGGTCAAATTCTTAAGTTGTAAAGCCTCTGGAGGGATGACACATCAATATACTAAGTGACTTAGAATCAAATGGGGTTTTATACTATCCGGAAATTACGCCTAGCATTTTGCAGCTGCTGCTCTAGGCCCATTATATTCTGTTGGTAATACAGTTGTCGGCCTAGCATATCCCAGACATGCCCTATGGGAAGTTGAATCTCTGACCAAGAAAGGGTTTAAACACTGGACTCTCCTGTGAGAGACAAGGTATCCCTTGGACGTAACATGAAAGACAAAACAGGCTGTAGGATCTGCTGTAAGAATCGGTCTGTGCTGTCAAATCATCCCAGTCCATTACTAAAGGGGACTGGTTGTTGTTTGTGATGGCTTTTAACACCATTACACTAGGAGTTAGTGCCACTCGCCAGTAAATTGAGAATGGTAGGACTAGCTGGATCTCCGCCACACATGAATGCAGTTATCCTTTGCCCCAAGTGCAGTGGAATTTATCACTAAAATTGATCTGCCATTTCATGCTCATTCACAAATTTTGATCTTGGCACCACTCCAGACAGGCTTCTCGGTAGTCTCAGTTTATTGTCGAGCACCACACTGCTACAATTCCTAATGTAATGATATAATTCCACAATGAGCTGTCCTAGATTTGAAATTCTGATAATCTCCATGTACATCTATCTCACAAGCTAAGTTTCATTCCAACCAAACACTATCTTCATGGTGTTTCGATTTTTTTGATTGAGTGTATGTATCAAATATAAGTTATCATAAAATGTTATTTGTTTTCAAATGAGATGAGTAGTTCTGAAGAAATTAATAAGCAAAAGAATAAAAAAATTGATAGCTGCCAAAATTTTGCTTCAGGAAAAAAATGCTAAATAGGTGCACCAAGTGAACATTAAAAGAAAGAGCATAGATGCTTTTGAAGGTAAAATTTTGACCGAATATTTAGATTAAGGTCTTGTATGGTAACGCATGCTTGGGTTAAATGCCTCAAAAATCATAGAGGCCAGATTACCTCAGTTTTTGATGACAAGAATGTATATTTCTGTTTGATAAACATTCAGGAAAAGAAATAGCTTGCATAGTGTGATAAACGAGATTGAGCATAAGGTATTTTGAGGATTGATTTTGCTTCTGTAATCAGAGGGCTTAGGTTAGAGTCAAGACTTGAGTCTTCATCATTGAAAAAAATTAGACTTTAAACCATACTTTCCATTAAAATGCAGAATTTCCTTTTTTGGGTTAGCATCTCTATCACCCCTGGTCAGAAATCGCCACAAAGTTTACGCTTTGTAAGGTCACGGTTTGAAAATGTAAAATTGATACGTTATAGGATTAAGTTATGCGTAAAAAAATTATATAAAGCTACTTCAGGGTTAGCAAAAGTAAACGCATTAGGGAATTTTTTCAAGCGATTTTACAAATTTTTAAGACTACATTTAACACAGATCGAACTAGATAAAACAATGATTGTACAGGTAAACAAACTTTCATGGATGCTTTGGTTGAATTTCAGATATATTAATTACACTTGTCCTAGGTCAAATGTCATTGATAATGATTAAAGTGGGTGCAAGGCCACTGTATTGGATTGAACTTCTTAAAATTGTAAATTTATTTGAGGTCATGTGTCATTGCTTTTGAATTTCTTTCAAGATGGAAATATTTAGTGTTTTTGTAAAAAACCCTTAAGTTCAAGCAAATATTATGATTTTTTTAAAGGAATCCTTGAAATCTAAGGTCTGTGGTAACTCTGTTCGTGTATTTTAAATTAATGTGTTACTTGTAATTGAGAAATTTACTCCCATAAAAATACAAAGTGAAAATTGCAAGGATATTTTAATAACAGAAATAGTACATCCAAAAGTTTACACTGAACAGTGTTATTTTTAACATCCTTCTCTTTAAAAAACAAATAACAGCTGAAGCTTTAAATAATTTTATGCAGATTGTAACATAATTCAAATCATGATGCATAGAAATACTGGCATTTTGTAAAAACGTGTTTTCAGAAGTGAACACAAACCAAAGAAAAATGATGAGTTAATTTGTACATCAGTAAATATACGAAACAAAACAGACTAGAAATGGAAACGTTTTAGCTATTTATACATTCACACTTGCACATTTATTCTGTCAGAGCTTTTTGGACCACTGATCCATAATTTATATACTCTTCTAATTGTATATTAAATTATTCATTAATTGCAAAACTTGTCAAATAAATATTTATATTAAGTCAACATTTCTGACTTATATTCTATAATTTTTAGTTGAATACAAGTACTGCTAACAGGATTTTACGTCTCATTTAAAACAGTTTTAAGAATGCGTTTTGTTTCAAAGCATATGAAAGTTATATCCTGGTGCAATAGAAATGCTTGAAACTGCTGGAGAATTTGTTAAGAATTGCTAAAAGACCTTCAAGCATTAGCAACAAAGAATGGCTTGGTCGAATATTTGTACATTTCCGAATTCAACTGAGAACTAGGGCATTGTTTATAGATAAAAATGTCTTAAGTTGTTGAAAATTCACTCAATGGTATCTTGTGAAATATGTCTTTTATACTTCTGGAAGGCATATAAATGGAACAATATCAGAAACCCTTGTTTTTAAATTAATAAGAAAGGAAGTTAAAAAGCAGAGTGAAAATATTCTTTATCTTGACTTTGAGAACTTGATTGTTAATTATGAGCTCCATTTTAAAATAATTTTATTCAGGATGTTCAAGAAAGTTTCACATCACTTACCTTATAAGGAAAGTTTTTGTATGTATGACTTAAAAAGTTTTCAGTTTAAAACTCAAGATAAATTGTTACCTTCTTTGAGACATTTTTGTTATTGGAAATATACACCTGACTCAGTCGAAAAAATAAAATTGTGAAAGGATTTTCTTTGATATGCCTTATTTCTCTCTCTCTCTCTCTATCAAATTAAAAAGCCTTAAATACTTTAATCAGGATTAAAATAAACTAAAGAATTTACTGTATGGATGTAAGCACCAGGAAATAAATATTTATTTGACTAAAATATGCATCACATTACTATTCAAAGAAAAATTACTGAAGCAATATCAGTATAATTTACTATGAAAGAAAACATTTTTGTATCTCAAACTCAAATTATTCTAAGCACATTTTACAGGCTTTAAAACACAACAGGGACGATTGTCGGTTATAAAACTTTATTTTATTGAAGGAGGCTATGAATAACAGTTTTTCATAACAGTAACCTCTATATATTCAGTCATTGTTTCAGTATATATAACATGGGATAAATAAATACTACTATATGAAGATTTCAATTTTTCTGATTGTTTGGAACTTTCATGATTTATCACATTCCGATGAGTTTGATAATTAAGTAATAAAATACAATGATTTTGCTTTTAAACAATTTTTTGTCAAAATATCTTGCATACTGATTATCATTGTATTTACTTATGAGAACATCCATTTTTAATTCAGTACTGCTAATATAAATCAGCGTGAAGTGGCACCTCTATAGGTCTGAAGCATTTTCAGCGTAAATTTCAATTGTATTGCGAAACGTTTTATAAATTTAGCAACTGAAATATTTTTATTTGTATAGCAGAGTATTTATTCTCTTACTTTATCTTGGCCGCTATCAGATCTTAGTTAGACATTGAAAGCTCCAAACTAATGTCAAAATCAGCAATATGGAGGATATAAGGAAATACAATGGAAGTTACATTGTATATTAAATGAATATAGTACTATATAAAAGAGCGTTATACAATATTTATTTCCATAAATTGGAGGTATTTTATGGATTTAGCATTTAAAGTAGAATCTAAACAGAAATTTTATACTAGCTTCTGGTGTAGATACTTTATTTCATCATATTGTTTGGTATTTTAAGAAAAATTAGTGTGTTTTGAAAATGCTTAGAATTTTTTGTAGAATAAGTCATTCCCCAAAATTGTCAGATAAAGAAATTACCATTAAAAGAAATGTTTATCGTAAAAAGCGACCAAGAGTTTTAAAACTATCTAGAATGACTCAGAGTAGTATTTTAAAACTTTTGATTTGAAATATTGTTGTTTAACATTTTTAAAAAGATACATTTTTGTCAATATTAATTTCCATTGCATAAGTGTAGGTGAAATTGTGTTCGTTTACTCTCGGGACACAATTTTTCCCTTGTCTCTATAGTAAGAAAATTCACCATTTCAAAATATTATATACATGCTCTTAAATTAGATAGCTACAGTATTTACAAAAAGTAATTCATCAAAAATGTATAGTTTAAAATATAAATAAATAAATAAACAAACATAAAAGAGTTAAAAAGATCTATAAAACATTTTTTCAAATGAATAAATAGGAAACAAAATCTTTGCTACATTTTTATGTACAATAAAAATTCACATTTAAAAGACATCCAAAGCACACATAAATAATAAATGTATAAAATTTTAAATACTTTGATACATGAAATGATTAACAGTTTAGCATAATATTCCATATGACAATGCATCCAACCTGAATATTGGAATGAACCAAACTTATTTTGTCAAGTTTTAAAGGTTAATAAAAGGAGATTCTGACACCTGAATAAATAAAGTTAAGCACATTTAAGACTTGAGGATTTAAATGATTAATTAAAAAATTAATTCTTTAAGAACATTAAAGTGATTTGTTTTTATAAATTTTAAAAAATGTATCCCATCAAATATGTTTTTAGAAGCAGTGTGAAGAGTTTACAATGAACCCAACTATTTGGTCATTTTCTTTTATTTTAAATGAGATTTTCAAGAGGTTCGGCTGAAAGGAACATCCGAGTATTGTTTTGGTGATTAATAATCATGAAGCTTTTTGTAGCTATTGAAATTAACTGATCAGTTGATGAAGACATTTCTATTTGTGATATTCCCCAAATCAAGCTGCTTTTAGTTGACGGCTTTACCATTTTTCGCTACATGGAGGCTAATTTGGCCAGGTCTCTGGTTTAAAGTGTATTCCAAATCACTACAAGCACCAATCATCCAGAATGGGATTTGACCCAAAGCCTCTGAGGCGACATTGCCTCTACTTTTGCAATAATTAAATAATTTGGAATGAAAATATATTTGACAGGAGAGTACAATGTTAGAAATGGGAGGATGGCATCACTTACAAAGGAACAAAGCCCATTTATAAAAATGGGCTGTCTTAAGTGTACTTACATTCTTGAGATGTGTAATTGAATGAAACTCTCTACTTATTGGAATAACTGTTAATCATTTCATATACTCTGAAGAAATGACAAATAATTTCTTAGAACTATCATTGAAATGATATGCCCGAAAGAGTTCTGTTGAAGTTCTCACCATAGCATTAAGTCATGCATCCATCTATTAATCTATCATTTATATTAACAGATCATTAATTCATTTGATATTCGCTTTAATAAAAAAAGATTTACATTATATATCACCAGCATGTTTTTTTTTTATCATAATCATTATTTTTCAATCGCTCTGCTCTAATGACAGACACCACATTGACAATGAATTAAACTGGATGATGCACCTTGGAATCTGCTGTACCATTCAAAAAATAATACATATATACAGTTGCAAAAAGGTGTAATACCCAGGAGTTGGGTTTTTGAAATCTCGTACACTTCAAAACAGTAGTCGTGTTCTTATTCAGAAAGCTCTAGTTATACATTCAATATTTACGTATACATAAAATAGAAAATGAAACTGAGTCGATTTTAAAAGTACCGATTTCTTACAGTCAAGTTTTTCTTTTAATACTCTAGATCTAACATTTTTACACTTAAATTTAACTCCTTTGTATGATATAGGAAGCCCAGACTTGGCTTAACAAGTTTAACATGCTTCGAAAGCTAACATTTTGTTTCTCAGACATTTGCCTACTGTACCAAGACTTGGATTACCTTCAACTTGTAGTGTTCAAGCAAACCAGTTTTCTAGTCAAACTTTCGATACACATTGACTCCTGGGTTTCAAACACTTAGAAACCATGCATATATATTAAGTATGAAATTTCCTAACCCCTTGGAAAATATCCTAAGAAATGCAGGCGAGTCCACAGTTTAGTCGTTAAAAGCGATGTTAGTTCATGAGATTCACTTCTTAGCATAACTAAAAACAAAACAATCCCTTGTGTTGAAAAATGACTTTCTTTAACCTATTAGACCCACTGATTCTGAAAAGTGATTCTTTACACTCTTATGAAATGAAAAGAATAACTAAAAATGTATTGTTTATGAATTGAAATAATTCTTTTAGTTATATTTTAGTATGTACTAAAATGAATAATTAATGCACACGCAACTTGTAAATAGAACAGATGCAGTGATTTAATTTTCCAAACCTCTAAGTAGTTTTGACTAGTTATCTCATCCATCAATATCTGACCAATTTGGATAATAATGAGATATCTCGTCATTAAAATAGTGCCAATTTTTTTATGGTCACGAGATCAAAATCTGGTTAGTTTTGCTTATGAGGCAAATACCAGGAGGGTTAAAAAGAACTGCGTCTAATGGATGGTTAAATAAAAATTTGTGTTGTACCTAATTGAAACATTTAATTATATTTTTTTCCTTTCTGATTTGTTGGTTATTCTGGCTTTAGGGCACAAAGGCCATATTTGACTAAATTTGTGCCAGACTCGAGGTAATGTCAACTAAATGGACATATACCCAAGGAAAGTTTTACTAGCACAGAAAAAAAACCATAGAGGAATTGAACTTGTGCTGCCTACAACTTGCTGGTTGCTAAGCGCAGTGTGCAAACCCATTGGCGACCCCAAATTTAATTATTGTAATCAGGATATAACTATGGGTGGTGTTCCAAAAAACAGTAAGTGATGAAAAATATCAGATTTAAATATATATATCTATGCTATATTGGAACTAAGCTGCACTTAGGTAATAAGATTAAATATAATATGCTCTTATACTTTTCAGCAGCTCGTGGGAGTGTAATACTGATAGCATTTCAATACTGTGTAGTTTAAATAAATACTCAAAATATGAACCCATTATTAATGTTAAAATTAGTAAATTATAAGGTGTTTTTAGATAAGCATGGGGAAACGAAAATGAATAATGTTTGAGGTTAATACCTCTTCTCATTTTCTAATTCACATAAATAATTACAATGTACATTAAAATATAGGAAATTCTCTTTGGTATTCATGCAAATGTGAATGATATGACTTCAGTCTGAGTACGTGCAATGTATGAAATTTACATATGTCTTTGTTGTTCCTCCCAGTGGAAAGGTAGTTATTTTTGTGATTAACAAAAATGTTACCCTCAGAGAGGTTCACAAGCACAATTCCCCCTTATGACCTGCAGTCTTCCCTCCATTACTTCTAACCTATTTTGACCTTGATCAATAAAATCTTTTCAAAGGAAATGAGCAATGAAATCTTTTCAATGGATTCTACTCAAAGGAGAGGACAAATATAACCATTCCATTGAAGGATTCTATTCTGGAACCAGAATCCTTCCAGAAAATTCAAATCTAAGAAAAGAGTCAATACAATCATTCCAATGGATTTTATTCCAAGGAAAGGACCAATACAATCATTCAGACGATTCTATCTGTTATAAGGAAAGAACGAATCTTTCTAAAGAGGTTGAAAATAATCTATGTATTCTTTTGAAAGATATGGTTACTTAGTCCTTAATTATGTTGTGGGGCAAAAGCAATTCTACATTTATCCAGAAATCTAGCTACCCTCAAAGAGTTAAACAGAATAATTTTCTTCTAACTCAGGGAAGAAAAGTTTCTATGGTAAGGAGGCACTGTGTAATAGAAATCCCCCCTGTGATTAAAAAATAAAATAAAAAATCATAATTAAGTAGTCATTCTGTACAGCATTCAATAAAAAAAGTCAGTTTTAAACACAAGGGATAGGATGAGCATTCAAATGACACGCTGCATCGACCAGAAACGAGACGAATAACTAAACAGCATCTTAAGTAGTATCACGATTCAGGTTGCTTTTCAGAAACAAAGCAGCGCAAGCGAACTGCCGGCCGACATCAAGGGGTTAACGAACCTGCCAGTGCTGCTTGTGGCATCAAACAGTCTGTTAGTATGGTACAAAACTTCTACGGTACTAGCTTTGAGATTCGTAGCTGGAGGAGCCTCCGTGGTCATCGGTGGGTGCATGAAGAGGCAGAATCGGGACCGACGTGGCTGCAGGAGCAGTGGTCCTACTCTCCCGAGGGCTTGGAGGATAGCTCACATTAGAACTAGTGTTGGATGCTATAGAATGACGAGGACTTGACTGTTCATGTGTTTCCTAGAGGCAGAATAGGCAAATTATTCAGACATAAAATGAAATGTATGTAATTGCAGGGCTATCACTGGCACAGCACTTGTGAAATAGAAGCACAAATTCCTAACCCTCTAAGTGGTTTTGACTAGAGTGCCTACATAATAAGAGTGGCGACAAGGGACCAATTTTTTCTACCAGAATCGTCTCAAAGAAAGTTGCTGGGCGAATTAATATATCATTTCAAGAACAAAAAGCATATGATTGTTATAATATGGATACATTCGGTATAAATGAATCAGATAAACGCTCAATTACATGCGTATTTGATGAGATGGATTATACAATGCGCTGACTTAGATTGCGGGAAACGCCACGTTAAAAAAAAGCTATTTACTTAAAAAGTCTTCAAATTTATACTGACAAAACACTAAAATAATAATAAATAAACTTTCTAGAACACAAAATGGAGCATGAATAAGCTATATTTGTTTGAAAGTGTTTCCTGTATGTCGCCACTCTTATTATATAGGCACTCTAGTTTTGACGAGGTACCTCGTCTGCAAAAGATCTGACCAATTTTGTCAGTGACCAGATAAATTAAGATACTGCCAATTTTTTAATAATGACCAGATGGTACGCATACTTTTGTGGTCATGCTTTTGGCATACTTTTTATGTCACCAAGGAAGAAATTTTAAGAAAAAAACCCCATTTTACTTAACGAAAAATAATTATCGAGAACGCTTCTAGAAATCCAAGTGTAACAGTCTGAGAGCGATTTTTTTTTGCAGCAGACTTCATCAGAACGTTGCATTTATCACACAAAAATTTAGTTGGGCTGCTCCAGTACAATATTAATTAACTACCTACCGCACAAAAATTTAAAAGAACCAATGAAATCAAAGGACGAATTAACGGAACATTTTTAGAATATTCTAAATGAAAATTTATACTTGTAAAGTATAAATTATCAAGGATCTGTAAGCAAGATTTGTATGTTTCAAGCAAGATTTTGTAAGTATAAATTTGCCAAGGTTGCCATAAAAGCAGGAATAATCTGAATACTGATGGGTTACCTTTACCTGTCATAACTTGCTACAAAAAGTGCGCCAAAAGCATTGCCATAAAAGCAAGCATATATCAAAGCTATATCGACGAGATTATGATAGTGTCAGTTTTCTTCTTATAACAAGACATCTCGTCCAACAAGATTTGGTCAATTTTGCTGATGACGAGATACCTTTGAGAGGCAACCAAAAAGAGGGTGTTTCTTTCTTTTCTTTCTTAATTGGAGGAACACACCCCATCCATATCACCCCTCTTTTGGGATATATCAGATCCCACAAAAGTGCTTCCGGAGGTCATCGAGTGGACAAAAAGAGGGTCGAATACAGTAGCAAAAATGTCTCCCCTTAAACCCTATTTAAGTAGCTCAGAAACAAAGTGAAAAAATTAAACACAAAATTAAGGATAAAACAACATGTCGAAGTTCTTGCAAAGAAATTTTTTAAATATTAAACTTTTTCTTTATTAATTGTGTTTTTAAGACAATCTAACAACCACAGATTTCAACAATATTTCTTTTGTTGTTGACATGACGTTGCCAAAACTTCGAAATCGGCATCCATTGGGAAATTTTCTTTTAAGAAATATTCAAAAACATTGTTACCTTTCGCAAAAATAAAAAAAAGGACTTAACTTTCGCTGACCTTGGGGGGAATTTTCACAAAAAGCACCCTGCCAAAGTTTTGGAAATGGTAGCTTTTGAGACGATTTTGTCAGTCACATCCATGTGAGTAGCAATTTAGTAAAACGTGTGAAAGACAGTACAATTTTGTCTACCAAAACGCAATTAATGGTGAAAATAGGTTACACTATAGTACTACTATATGAGAGGAGTGGTTGTTTATTACTCATTTATGCTTTAAATAAGGAAAAAATCATTTGGGATGATTCATTAATCACATCTGGGTCACCAATTTAGAAGATAGAACAATTGTCAAAGACAAACACAATTTTGTCTACCAAAACACAATTAATAGTGGAAATAGGTTGCACTACTAAACATCTATCTATATATATATAAAAAGGATGTGTATATTCTTTATACAAATCTACACCATTTGAGCAATTCACACAAAATTTGGTACACTTATATTTTAGAACACTGCTGAAAACATAGGCTATTTCTTTCCTGTCTTCAGACCGATCCGAAGCCATGAAAATTGGCACACAGGTTGTCATAAAAGTGCCCCTCGAAGCCCCAATTTTAAAATCTAAAGTTTATTTTCCTGCAATAAATTGACACGGACAAGGAAGCACGTTCTACAGGGTTTGTGTATTTGAGTTAACACAGGGAATGTCACGGTCATTTTTCAAACCCGAGCAACAGGCTACAGGGTTTGTGTATTTGAGTTAACGATTTTAAAATTTAAAGTTTATTTTCCTGCAATAAATTGACATGGACAAGGAAGCACGTTCTACAGGGTTTGTGTATTTGAGTTAACACAGGGAATGTCACGGTCATTTTTCAAACCCGAGCAACAGGCACACAATTATGCTTTAAATAATACAAGTGCATTTGGGATGATTTGATAGTCACATCCGGGTCACCAATTTACTAAGACGTGTAAAAGACAGTGCCAACTGTCTATCAAAAAGTACTTCATGGTGGATAATACTATATTGTAGAGGTGCCTAAGTTCATTACACAATTATGCTTTAAGTAATATGCAAGGCTTACTTCATGCCCAGAGGAATGTGCCTGTGCTGAGCCTGCAGTGTGCACACTGGGAGTTGAATGCTCTTGAGAAGATACAGAACCTGAACCATCAGGGGATGCTGTGCTCCCGGGAGGTCTCTGGTTCCAAGGATTCATGAATGATGGGTGTTTATTAGATGCTGACCCTGAACCAAATAAATTGAAGTTATTTACAGTAGCGGGAAACTTTATGCTGAAGCAAAATTGAATGTTACTCACAACAGAATAATACATAGAACTTGTAAAGGGCCAACCAGTTTCTCCGAAATATATTTACTTCTAAGTGATTAACAGTCATAAGCTTTGACTCACTTGAAGGTAATAATTCTTAAAGGATCACTAGAGGTCTAATTAATAGAGTTGTTATTTTAGTGATTGAAAATGATCCCATTTTTTAAAATTAGAAAACGTTGAAATTTTTATTAATCAGAAAATATTACATTTTATAATTACAAAATGTTGCCATTTTAATGATAAGAAGATGTTGCCATTTACTGATAAGAAAACGTTGCCAGATTATTGATAAGAAGATGTTACTATTTTATTGATAAGATGTTGCCATTTTATTGATTGAAAATCACTACAGGTATTAAATTCTGTACTTTCGTTTCATGCCATTTAGTAGCTATTTTTCACCTCTATCACAGCTTTCAATTGTTTTTAAATCCACAGTCTTTAAAGGTTACTTAACGAAACCTGTGAGAAAGACTTTCATTGAAGCAGGCTGCTTCTTTGTGAAGCATCCTTGAAATTCCACACTGTTCTCCCCCTGCCGGGAGTTTCTCGTGGGAACAGAGTGTGTTGGCAAATCCGGGCATTTTGGAGTGACCGACAAACGAGCAGGTCGGTTCCTTCTGATCTGTACCCTAACGAGAAGTAATTTGTTCCCAGCTGTGAGGTCAGCTATAAAAAGGGGACTGCAAGAGACTAAGAGTCTTCTTCGTCAGACTTCTGGAGAGAGCGTACGGTGTGCTTCTCTTTTGAATGATCCGTCAGAGATCGTCTTTCTGCATGTTGAACGAGATTGTCTCTGTGCATGTTAAATAAGTGATAATTGAGACTCTCATATTAGAACTGCATTCCTTCATGTACAAATTGTACAATAATCTTTTATCTTATCAAGATAAAATTATTTTTCTTCTAAAATTATTCTGTTTGGCTGGACACTCACTGGCGTCACACTCCCAATGTCTTACAAAATATATAACACTTTTCAAAACAAGATAATAATTCTGTGATGAAGTTTCAGATGGACTTAATGGATAACTTAATTTTACTACACAGTTTTCAAATTATTGCTCTAAAATGTAATTGTTTTCATAAAAAAAAAAAAGAATTTTTATACTCCTATCAAGCCCCTGATTATAAAAGACTAGGTATTCTAGTGTATACAAAAGTTGCATCCTCCTTACAGTTTTCCCAAAACATACAATTAAATTTCCATATTGAGCAATATCCTTAATAATTTTTTTCTCGTATTTAAAATGTAAATTTTAGCCAAGTGATAAAGGATTTTTATAATCCATGCCTGAACCAAACATGACCAGTTCAACAAGCACTAGATCCAAATTCAGGATCAGTTGCACTGAGAAACAATTGTAATCATTTAGCTATCACAAAATAGATAAGCATGCTCGTAGAAAGCATAAACTTTTGAACATTTAATTTGATCATAGCTTAAGTTTCCAAGGGGAATTATAAAATGTTCATCTGCTACACAAAAACGAATCCTACCATTGTGAACAGTTCTTCGACTGCTACCATCTTGGAGTGCTCGTGGAAGAGGCTTGGGCTGTGGCACACTTCTAGCTCTTTGAGATCTTTCGTCCGAAGACACTGGAGTAGATACCGAGGTAGGAGTTTGGGTGGGTGTTTGGCACGGTTGAGTTGGGGGTTTCACCTTCAATGTACAGGTAATAAAAGAAACATTTCAAAAGTTTGCACTACTGACTTCAAATTAGCAACAGTGCCCCAATACATGTCAAATTAAGTATTTGGATAGGTAAAATTGGTACTCTGTAATTTAAAATATGTAAAAATGACATGATTTTTATTATATACGCAGCACTTTGGTCGCAAAGCAAGATTTTACTGTAATCTCTTAAATATAAACATCACAATGTATTACAGTTGATGGCAAACTTTTCAGCCTGAAGAACTTAAAAATAACCCTCCGTGTTTCAATGAGATATTGCATCCAAGATCTGGTAACTTTTGCTGAGGACAAGGTATTACACAGATACAAAACTCTAATATTACTCTGAGGGACTGAAGATCTAAGTAGGAAAAACAAAAAATTGTCCCTTGCAGAGCAGTGTAGTGGTCTGGTGCAAAAACCTACAGGCTCTAGTGCAAACACTACAGGACAGTGTTTGACGTCTAGATAAACCACCAGGAAGGTTATACATTTTGCTGACCCTTTGAGATTATAAAATTAACTGGCCCTACTTAAAACGCAAATCCTTCTTTTTCACTTTAATATTGGGAGTAAAATACGTTATCTGTTGAATAGATAATAAAGCGTTAAAACCACACAAAAGAATAGTGATCACACTTTAAAGTTCTCAAACAAGAAATCTGTAAATATCATGAAAACTTATTTATCAATTAAATGTATTAAAATCAAAAAGGCTCTTAACTTGCAAAATTATAATATTAAGGACATCAAAATATGTGCATTCATCCAAACGTGAACATTTTGAATGTCACCAAACCTCAATTTTGCCAACATGAACCACAAATTCTTTCCAATCCAAAACCACCGACATTTAGATTGTGCTCTGTCCATCAGAACTGCTCCAGGCAGTCCAAGTGGTCACAATAGAAATTGATCTCATATGTTTTGAGTGGAGATGATATGGCGATTGTGCCAAATTGATTTGATTGCTACCAAACCTTACTATTGCCACCACAAACTCTTGCAATTATTTTTCCTTTTCCCTCAAATGCACGGATAGGCAATTGCCGCTAAGTGCACCTATTTGACAAACTCAATAGCTTCAGGAATACCCTATATATAGAAAATGGGCAAAGTCTTATTACTATGGAAACGGACAGCCATAGACCTTCTATCAGGAGCAGTTTACATGGCACACAGACAGTAGCTAGGTGATCCACCACTGATTATTAGAGAAATATTCAGACAAAAGTTAATGTAAAAGTATTCAATGAAAATAAAAGTAAATTGGGAAAATACACATACAGCTGGGAGATCCATCAGCTTCTGGAGTTGAATTCCTTCTCCAGGCCCCATGTGAGAGACATGGTTGAAATTGGTAGGGGCAGAAATCATGCGGGACCGCCTTTCAGCTGTATTGCTGCAAGAAACATAATGCTCGTGTGATTGATATGAAAATAGATAATATTTTCATAATGTTAAATTGTTACAACTGTTGACAGCATTATAAAACCATTACAAGATCTTTTATAGTAAAAAATCATAAACCACAAAAATTATAAATTTTAATGCATTACAGAACTAATTTTGTTACAATTTATCCAGTCCAATGAAATTTCGCATGGATTGGTATATTTGAGAACAGATGGGCTAAAATACTCGGGGAACGACTGGGGATTTTTAAAATTATAATTTTAATCCAATCACAAAAACAACAAGAAAACTGATGGTCCAGTCAACCATTCATTCTATTGGTTCTATCTAGCCATTTTTTTAAATCAATTTTATCCATTGCTCAATCATATTCAAAACAATTATACAATTAGTAAAGGTATTGTATCTCCATGCTCCATGGACACTATCAATGCAAAATTGTTCAAAATAAACCATGTTTCTCCATTATATTGCTGACATCAATTTTTTTATTCCAAAAATAAAATAAAAATATGAACACATTAAAATCTGGAAAATTAGTACATATAACTACGATAAATGCAATTTTAAACTAAAAATTATTAATCAAATTTGTAATTATTAAATTAAATAGAAAGTAAATGAATTTTTACATTACAAATTTATCTAAATTTTAAGATAAAATCCCTTAAAAAAATTTCCAGCTAATTTTGGTAGCATGTTAAGTTAATTTCGGTACCATCTGAATTGAAAAGAATGTAATTACCCTTTTCCAGGCTTAACCTTTTCTGGTTCCCTCACAGAAAACCTTCTCCTTGTACGTGATAGTACTGTTTTCCCAGATCTTTCTTTCACATGATGTATGGAGACTTCAGGCACCCGAATCTGATTTTCTCGATGTTGGACGTTGTGTAAATAAACCATGTGAGGAAGCTCCGTTGCCAACGTCAGGCACAACATTCCAGATGTGGAAAGTGGTTTGGTCTGAAAGTTTCATGCATAATTGGAACATATACTTTATGTTATCTCAGTATAAAAGGTTTTTGCATAAACAAGAACAGGGAGAACTTCTTTTATTAACCATCCATGAGGTATTGACAAGACATCTAGTCCAACGAGATTTGAAAAATTTTGCTGACGAGATATCTCATCTTCAAGAGAACATTCAAGAGCCAAATTTTTGATGGCAAGATCAAAATGAGATGTTTTTATCTAAAGAAGAGATATATAGACCATAAAGATCTGGTCACCCTTGATAATGATGAGATACTTTGCTAAAAAAAACCCACCAGGATGGTTAAATATTCTGATTAAAGAAAATTTTTCAGTACTTTTACTAACTTTAAAGCACACATGTTATTCTATTCATCCTGATTTTTCACATTTATGTGCAAAGAAGTTATTTCTACAAATTGCTCTACTTGTCTAAATGTTTCTAACAATACACATTTTTGCGTTTCTGCAGATATATTATTTAATATACAAAAGTCAAACCATAAGAAAAGAACAGTTTACTTTCATACCTTTTACTATTATATAGAAATATAACGAAATGTATCATTCAAAATAAAATGTTTAATATTTATAAAATATTCTAAATTTATATATGTGACAGTTGCAGCATATTTATGAGACAGTTATGCTAATAAAATTTTTACTTAAAATTATTGACTGGATTTAGCTAAGAAAATAGTTTAAAAAAACAACACATGAGATTCTGAATTTTTTTAAATGAAAAATAACGAAGTCATTTTTTTAAACATACCTTTTTTAAATTCACCGTTTGGACCCAATCTCCTGTACTAACTTCAAAGACATCTATATGTGATTCACTATATACACATAAATATTCTTCTCGTTGACCTAAACACAATAAACAGCATTAAAACGAATTGCTCTCAATGATTGCCTCACTTAAATTACTATAGATAGGTACTCACTAATTCCTGTAGGTAAGGCAGGGAACATAAGTTCTTTGTCTCTAGTCTTCCTACCCTGTCCATCCACGAAAATTCCTAAATCTAGAATTATAGTCAAAATATATTTTACTTTTCTAAAATTCATACTGAAATTACTGAATTATAAAAACACATTATTCAGAAGCAATCAATTTTACCAACTAAAAATAGAATACAGGACTGACGGTGATGATATCATAAACATCAAGATTTTATCGCCGAGATATTTTCAATTTAAAAGGTTCCAAATTGTGCATGTATCCTTTATACCAACAAATTCAAAAAAATATTCGTCACAACTATTAAAATATTTGTTGCACTATACAACTAACCTAGGAATGGATAAATTTAGTATAATCCTTACATAGTTATATTAACCATCCAAGGGTTAACATGCATAACTTCACCAAACAACCTGAAGTATTTCCTGTATGACTTCTAAACAATTTTGACTTCCTTGACCAATATAATCCTATTCTAAGGAAAAGGTATTAGAATATTCCCAAGGGATTTTTATCTAAGGAAAGGACCAATAGAATCTCTATCTCTCTTTCCAAAGGATGCTATTCTATGGAAATAATCAATACTATCTTCCCAAAGGATTTTAATCTAAGGAAAGGACCAATAGAATCTCTATCTCTGTTTCCAAAGGATGCTATTCTATGGAAATAATCAATAGTATCTTCCCAAAGAATTCTTTTCTAATTATAGAACCAATAGAATCTGTTCAAAGAATTCTATTATAAGGTTGGTTCTTTCTGGGTTTCATGACGTAAAGGCAATATTTGGTCAAACTGCACTAAACATGACAGACAATTCTATTTTAAGGAAAGAACCAATGTAATGTTTTCAAAGGTTCTAATAATGTAAGTGTGGTTATATTGACATTAAGTGTGTTGTAGGATAAAAACAACACTACACTTAACGCAACTCATGTGATGCTCAGGTTAACATAACCTCATGGAGCTAGTTCTGAACCTCTGATGAGATGGCAGCTTAAATCAAAGTGAATTTTTCCTTGGTCTTTCTTAAGAGGGCCAAATACAAAGAAATCACAATACAATAAATGATGTTTTTTAACGAAACTGAGATCAGAACCAATAGAGCATGAATTTTAACCAAAAATTTAAAATTCAAAGAAGTTTGTCCAAGGCATAACCAAATTTCATGTATATCACATCAAATGAAGCTATTGAATTTTTTGTTTGAAATTCGCTTTTACACAGAAAAGACATAAAGCAAAAAGGTTATAACATCAAGTATTCATAGAATTGAAATTAAATTTTTTGTCTGAGAAATTAAACATCATACTTACAACTAAAAACTAGAAGAAATTCGTTGTTTGGAAGATTAATTGCAATTAAAGCATCCATAGGATTATGGCAAAGGTAGGACAGAGCTGTGGTTTCTGTGTTCACCAAACCTAAAATCAGGATCATAAATATCAAAGAAAGCATTTATTTTAGAGATCATGATTTTGAACAAATAGCTAAAGATGCACATGTATTAGGGAATTTAAAATCAGTGTTATTTATTTGAATTCAAGACCCTGTTCTTAACCCTCCAAATGGGAAAGACGGGATATCCTGTTCATCAAGATCTGATGAATTTCCCCAATGATGAGGTATCTTGTCATCAAGACATTGCTGATTATATTTATGAGATCAATATCTGGTCAGCTTTCTGCCTATGTTGGGATACCTAGCCCATCAAGATCTGGTCGGTTTTGCTAATGATGAAATACGTCATTGAGACAAGCACTAGAAGGGTTAATACAAGAATATCTGCAGGTTTTATAATTCATGTAGTCACTGAAAATAACAAACCACCTCCCTTAATTCGAGCACTACTCTAAAGCAAATTCAAAGGTATTCAATAGGGAAAAACTTCCTCTACAAATTCAAATCCAACACAATTGCATAAGAGGACGTTCACATACGAAATATTGCAAACAACGATATTTCTTGAAGAAACGCCATGTTTGATGCCACAATCAAATTTTGCATCGTTAAAAAAGACTAAATATGAAATTTCATGACATCACTACCTTTGTATCCCAAGATATTCAATCCTAAAGCTCGTGTCTATTTCAGGAATCATCTCAAAATAGGAAGTCGCTGTTCGTAGATCGAGATTAATTGTAGTTATAGCTAGCCCAATTTCACATTTAAACATGATTTCAAGCGTATTTTTCGACAATCTGATAATTATTATACTTATTCCGCAAGTGCAAACGATTTGAGAACTATCATCTGAGGTTTGTTGGACGTTTTTAAACTTTTGGTTGCTCCCAAAAATCGCAAATAAAGAGGAATATTTAATGTAGTACAAAAACCAATTATCAGAATGAGCTGAAATTTTGCATTATTTTGAATTATTATTTAATATTATTTAGGACTAATATTATTTAGGAAGACATCCATAAAAGTCTGATAAATTGATTTAACATTAGTAGACTGGATTGGATTTCTGTACTCATAACTTCGAAACAGTAAGGCCTAATGACAGGAAATTTGGTATCTTAAGTTGAATTTTGATATAGATTTTAAATTGTGTGTCGAAGCAGGGAGTTCCCAGATGAAATTATGAAGTTGTTGCTCAATTTAATATGAAGACGTCCCCTTATGGAAATTGTATGCATTTGAATTTATAGAAGATGGTTAGTTCCTGTCAAACGCCATCTTTGAATTTTCTCTACAGTTAAAATTGCTCGAATGAAGAGGGGTGGTTCGCTTTTCCCCTTATGCCTGTACATGGTTTATAGTTCATGCATAGTGACAGCATTCAAAAGAATTAACAGATTTTGTTTTGATTTCAAAAAAACTTTTAACAATTTTCAAATTTTGCAATTTTTTAATGTTTTGATCAGTTTAGTGTTTCTTGTTTAGAATTTTATCGATGTAAGTTGGAAATAATTTTTAAAGTAAGAGAAAAAATTTCTTACTAATTTTATTCTAATTTTGTGTTTACGATTTGAAGAATATGTATAAATAGCTATTCTGCATTTCATAAACTAAACTAAATTAGGTTAGCAAGAATTTCATAAGTACAGATGTAATAGTACTTCGTATACAATGCATTAAAAGCATAGGTAAACACATATTGTATAAGTAATCAAAGCACAAATACGTATTTGAGTATTTGAATGCATATTTGTGTATCTGGATATATGGTAGTACAGATCATTAAGCCTAGTACATGACTACTAAAGACTACTCGAATTAAGATGTAGATTTATAAATACATTTATAGCCAGGTTAATTAAATGTATGTAAAATCACAATCCTATGACAATTACAAAAGTTTTGAAAATTGCTCAAGCCACAATAAACAGGGAAAACCAAATAGTGATACACTTACAAAATGGTGGTGTCTCTTCCCATAAAGAGTAAATGTAAAAAGATGAAGGAAAACCCACACACAGCCTATCCCCCATTACATTGAGGCACTGAGCAGAAGTTGGTAAACAAATTTCTCGACGTCTTTGATGGCGACTTTTTGTTCGATTTATATCATACAGCACCACCTGTGGAAAACGAGCAGAAGCAATAGTTAGCACATCTTCAGTGAAGCTAAGTGGCAAAATTAAATAAGCTGAAAAAACTTTTTCAATTCATCACTAATTGAATAGTCTGGATTAAAACTACTTAATTAAAAATGTTTTGTGCTTTCTTAAAAATCAATAGTTTCCATACACATGAAAATATGGTATTTTTTAGACTGTAGAATTTTATGCACCCACTTATACATGCCAGTCTCTAAAGGAATGTAGCCAATTTATTCATACAGTGTTTAACACTAATAACAAATCATATTCTTCTTCTTTGTTTAACAAAACTGTGTACTAATGGTAAGTGTGGTTTTAAATATAAATTCATTTAGGATATTATAAATGGTTTTAAATTTTAATACACATATAAAAGGACTAATTATTTTTAATTATCCATTTCAAATAATTAAAATTTGAATTTACTATACATAAATTATTTTCTTACAAAATAATGCAATGACCATCATTGAATCCATCCTCAAAATTAAAAAAATTCATATTAGTCTGGATTAAATCAGATCAAATTGCTACTATTGCATGATTGCAATGAGTTTTATGGTGCAAGGGCCTTATTTGTGGAAGCTGTGACGATAACGAGACAGATAACATTGGGTAATAGACAAACCCAAACAATGAAAGTTTAACCGATACAGAAGAGAAAAATACATCCAGATAGGAATCAAACCTGCATCATCTACAACTTGCAGGTTGCTAGCGCAGAGGAGAAACCCAGAGCCCTGGTAGCCCCATCATTAATGTCTTTGGAAATAATTTGCATAAATTTTGAGGAACTTTTATCTTTAAATTCCTTTGAATGATTAATTTAATCAAATTTCTACTAGATTATTAGAAATAAAATGAAACAATAATTTAGAATCACTTTAGGGGCCATGTTTATTTCAGCTCAACTTACCTGTCTCTTAAGAGCAATACAAAAAACATAATTGGAAGAGCACCCTTGAGAGTTACAGGCAGTGTCGAAAGTAAGGCAACCCTTGGTATCAACTACTTTTATCCAGTCAACATCATGACCATCCAAAGCACCTACTGGAATTAGCCGTATATGCCTTTGTTTGCCTGAAACAACAATTTAGGTATTAAACAAAGTGAATTAAAAAAAAACGAAAGCATTGTTTTAACTTCGCTACTGCAGTACCTGTTTGGGTATTTTAAAACAACAATTTTAGATTTAAGACCCCTAATAGGAAATGTACCCATGCAGTACTTTTAAAAATTAATTTTACTGAAAGCAAAAATAAATTTAGTGTTTGTATGTGGAAACAGTTAACCTAAAATTGTTTCTATATGTTCCTTCAGGAAGATGGTAGTTGACCATGAGTCCGTGTATACGCAAAAGAATGAATGCTGATTGACATGGATTTTTTCTCCCTGCCAACTTGTTGCCAACCAAACGAAAAATTTTGATACAAATCCATAGAGCTCTGAATTAATTTCTGTAGAAACAAAATTTCATTTAAAGATACATTTTTTTTATAGAATTCCATAGATTTTTATAGAGAAAAGGAGCTGTATATAAACAAGCTGTTTTTATAGTCTATAGAATTAGACTATATTTGTATAAAATAGATATGCCCTAGTTTTCTAGAGATTACTTTAGAGTTTATAGAAAAACAGACCATAATTCTATAGAAATTTTTATAAAATTCTATACACATGTTTAATAAGGGCAATGATATCGCTTTCTGCACCAAACAATAAACTTAAAACCATAATCTGCGCAAAAAACACCAATTGCAGACAGGATTTATTTGTTTTCACCAGTTCTCTAATTTAACTAATAGACAAGTTCAAACCATGTGACACACCCAGGAATTACTATATTCGTATCTATGTTACCCTATATAAATAAATCTCATTTAGTTAATTGAATGCTTCCGCTTCTTTCCAAAGTTTGTGAAAGATAGATATGATATAAATTTTTATCATTTCTTAGACTTAAAGTACCTGGAAATGTAAACAAGTTAATTTTTTTGTCGAGGGTTTTTTCTTAGATTGAAAAAAATTAAAGAGCTTATTACAAACAAACGATGAACATTCATATAAGTATGTGTGTATAAGAGAGAGAGAGAGAGTCTTTAAATAATTTAGTAATGACATAATAGAGTGAAATTTTAGTTTTAGAGATGATTTCTTTACCTGACACTGCTATTAAGAGTTGCTCTTCAGGTACATATTGAATTTGGGATATTTTCTTACCATCACCTATTCGAGCAATTTCTAAACAAAGTTAAGTGTCATTAGAATCAAATATGCTGAAATAAATCCTACTGTTAAATGCAAGCAAGAAAATGAAAGCTTGATATTTATACAAGATATTTGCTTATAAACATTAAATATTCTATCACAAAATAGGAGCTATTATGATGCAATTGAGTAAATTCAAATTCATTTACTTTGAATACCTTCTCGATCTAGATCAACACAGTAAAGACCTTCTTCAGTCCCTAAAACCATTCTGTCTCGATCTACAATAAATATGTTCTGATGTTAAAATACATCTACAAATTCATCTATGAACAGTCAAACATTTAAAAGTAGAATAAAGTCAACTTTTGTTGAAAGATTAATTTTTAAAGAAAATAATTCTTGGAACTCCCTGTCAAACATGCAGACAATTGCTCAACAATTTAAATAAAACCATTAAAAAAATAAAAGTAAGTCTTAAATTGAATGTCTTTTGTATCTGACTTCATTATCTTAAATATAATATACAAATATGTTAGTAAAAAACAGCTGATATAACATACCAATAATGGCAGCAGATAAGGCATTTTTAACAATTGAAATAGTATTATCTAAAATTTCTTTGGCTTGAAAAACCTAAAATAAAAAGATTACTTAAATAAATACAATTTGTTTCATACTGCAATAATTTTATTTATTTGAAGTTTGAACACTTACAGTTCGAGATGGCAATTTATTCCTACGAAGAATTCGGTGAAGCTCAGTTAATGCGTCGACCCATTTGTTCTTCTCACTTTCTCGATCAACTAGCATCAGAGTCTGAGTCTTTAAACCAGGAGGATCCATCATTGATGTTGTTATCTACCAAAAGTGTTGACTCAACTTAATAACAATCTTTATAGGCATGTTTTTTAATATTTCTTTCGTTAAGCTATGTAGTGAAGATGTAGATGAAATAATCACAGTTACAATTTTATAAAATACTTTAGCTTGAGGCATGTGCTTTGCCCAGGTTCATTAGGCATGTAAGACTGTTATCTCACCGAGTTATTTCTTTAGGCAAGTTTGTATAAATATTACATAATTTTGATATTTTTATACTAAGCACTTCATATGAGACTTCTTTTCTCAATGAATGTAAAACAAATTAAGTTGAAGGAAAATTAAAATATATCCTTAAAATCACATTTGGAATATTTTTATACTGCTATGTGTATGCATTACATGCATTAAGAGGAAAGGAATTAATTTCTCAAATGAGTGCATAATTCCAGTATGTCTTAAATTATAATAAAAGTAGAAAGTTGTTTTATTTAAACCTATTTATGCTCAGATGCATGCACAATAATTCATTTTCACAAAAGCATTACAAAAAGAACATTTTATTGTCTTAAAGGTGAAACACTGTTGAATATTCAATGAGTTTTTTTTAGCTTTTGTAAACCCAAAATACACTACCCTACAATAATGGACCTGACAGCAAGATGTGATGGTATAAGGGAAAGAATACATGCTTTAATAGGGGGATGGTACCCACACATGCTGCAATTGCACTAGCAACCTTTCTGGGCATACTTTCAACACGGTTTTGATACACAACTATGGGTGTTTGTGTCTATTCCTGCTGCAAGAATGTCGCCAGCTCAGCTGTAGATTTTGGCCGTGGTTCTCTGGTCTGTAAGCGAAGCTCTAACTCGTCTCAGAAATGTTACATGAGGTTTAGGTCGGGACTCTGAACAGGCCAGGAAGGCTGCTTGACAGAGGCTGCAGCATGGCATAGAGTGTTGTCATCCTGGAAGTAACATTCGTCCATTCCATTAAATTGCCAGAGCGTAGGAAGAACCTGATTGCCCAAAATGTTCATGTAGGCGTTGGCCTTCAATTGACCAGGAACAACTTGCAAAGGTCCCAGGCCATACCACGAAAAACACCCCCAAATAAGTAGTCAGATTTTATGCAAATCCGCTGGTGTCCGGTCCATTATTGTAGGGTAGTGTATATTTATCTTTAGACTGGTGAAGATCACCGAGTTGTTTTTCTTTGCATGAAGGTTAGATTTCCTCTTGATAAACATGTTTAGTGAACAAAGCATAAGGAATAGAATTTCACTCTTCTTTTCTTTAGAAAAATGTTCTTTGACAGTGTTTCACTAGTGTAAGCCAAAGATTTAATAAAAGTATGACACATTTGATAATGTATAAAATCAATTTATTCCTTACCCTAAATATACAAGGGATATCTTTTCTATTTGCATGAATCACATCAGACTCTAGTACTGAGTTGACTGAGAAATCTTCATCTCTGAAAAAAAAGTTGAATTTTTAAAACTGCATACAAATTATTGAAAATAGAAAATCATGGGAAGAAAGAAACTTACCTCATATCTAAGACCTGAGATACACACACATATGGCTGAGCACTTTTATCCTGAGCTAAATCATAAAGAAACAGCTTAAAATCACAGACAACGACAAATTGGCGCATCCAACCCTTTTTGACTCCGCCTGGTTTGGGGACCTGGAATTAAAATAAAGAAATCCCCATTGCTTACTATAACAGATTCACTTTCAAATTAATTAATGATTTGGAAATCGATGAAATGAATTGGCATTTTTTATAGATAATTTCCTACTAAATACTTTAAAACAACCTTTTGCACATTAATTAAATTTTTATAATTCCATATACACTAATTCATTAAAAAAGCATCTGGTCTTTGCACAGTTGAAAATCTCATATTTAATATTACAAGTAATAAAGTATGATTTTTTTAAAGAAATTAATACGTAAAAATAATATATATATATTTCTCAAATCTATTTTTGATTTAAAGGAAAAATTATGGCATTTTAAATTTATTTTACATAGTTAATGTGCTTCAATCCAATAATAATTATAAAAAAAATTGTACCTTAACATATCCTTCATAAGCAGTACCAATACCTCGTGTGGGATCAATTCCGACTGGTCTTTTAGCTGAAATAGAAATCCATACATGTTAGGACACAAATATATTAAGATAGCTATAATGACGATTGTAATTCTGTTTTTAAAAGTATATAAAATAAAGAATGATAGTAACTTTGGTCAGGAGGAACAGGACACATGGCAGGTACTTTTTCTTGACATACAACATGGCAGGCAAAGCCACAAACTAAAAAAAGAGAAATACATGGTACATTTACTGAAAAAAAGTTTATATTCTGTGAATAATAATCTAATAAAATAGCCCAGAAAAGAAAATGAAATGTTTGCTCCAATGGTAAATTAAGAAATCGTGTTAGGGTTCCCATTGGCACTTGGTGCAGATAAAAAATATTTCACATGAGTGAAGAAATGCTTTAATACAAATATTTGAATCTCAATCTTCAAATTACACTTCTAAAAATAGATTTTTAAATTTCCATTTCCAAGGCAATTTCCCACATTTGTCTTCCTACTCACCAATATATTAAACACAATTAATTTCTCACCACATACTACAAGATTTGTCAAATAGTAAAAATACTGTCATAATTACTTCCCTTTCTGGCATTTTTTCATTATTTATCAGGGGAGTTCATGGTTGGTGGCGTTTTAAGGTACAAAGCCATATTTGGCCACACAAGACAAACAACATCAAGTAATAGACATACGCACACACGGTGAAAGTTTTTAAAATCCTGACACAAAAGTGTGAAATATACCCAGGGTTTCCCACCAAACCTGATCGAACATGCGGTGCAGCATATCCATAAATTTTCACTGTGAAAATTTTCATTTTCATTAATTATAATGTACTATAATGAATTAAACCAACACAATCATAAAGCAAGGTGTGTCTAAAAACTATTGAAAGCCTGTTCTCAATTCAATATAATTTTACTCTCAAACAATAAGTTACCTAACTTACAATTTTAAAAAATGTCTAAGGTCTACAAACCTAATGATTTGGCTGTTCTATTTTCAAAACACTAAAAATGATTGCTCATAAAAATCATGTGTTACAATAACTGATGTACCTATTAGTTATCAAACAATACTTTTAATGGCATTAATATTTTTTTTCAGTGAACTCCAGCTGTCAATATAATTTTCTAAACAGGGTACACTTACGGTCTGTGTTATATGCATTCTCTTTAAGAACTAACAAAATATATAAGTTGTTTAATAACACAAAGAACATCAAACTACAGCTTACCTTCACATACAGCACCTTGTCTAATAAGTCCAACCATGAGAGATGTACAGTGATTGCATTTTAAAGGTGCAACAAATGTACGCACCAAAAACTGATGAGCTTTGAGCTGTGAATTGAACAGATTATTATCAATATAACACAATAAATGTTATGAAATATTGCATTAAAGTATTCAAAAGGTATTTATGACACACACAATTTATGAGTTTTCAAATTATAAGAGTAAAACGTAATAATCACAAATGCACTAATGAATTTACCTTTGGTGGTAAGTGAGCAGGCCTAGTATCGATGATGGGAGATACAGGAGCAGATATTTCCTAGAATTAAAAAGAAATAAATATTTATAAATAATTTGACTTGGCAAATTAATAAAAATAATCCTTTTAATTTGAAAACAAAAACATAATTTGAAATGATAAGCAATAAACAGAAAAAATGGATAATTTTTTTAACTGCTGGGTAAATTTCCCACAGGTGTATTCATACAAATGTACAAATAATCACTAGGAGGAATTTATCATTAACACATAATTAAATTATAAATGACCCAACTTGGAGAATTATTGGGGGAGTATTGGAGCCACAAACTAAGCCTTCACTTGGTTTATGTATAAGTATTTTTGTAACTCTTCATTTGTTTGTTTTGATCCTTACCAATATTATAGGCTATTTGCATCCCTCCAGTTAGAAGAGGTCAGGATCCAAAAATAAATCTAGTAGGATTCAAGGCGCTCCAATCTCTGAGACTCGGTCCCCTCCTGACAAAGCGGCCAAGGGACAGTATATTTGATTACTTGGCTGGGTTTTTTGCAGTTTCACTACACAGTGAGGTGGTTCACATATTCGTGCAGAGATCATGCTCCACAGTTAGCCATCAAATGCTCAAGATCCTCATGGAATGGAGACAAGGTAGGCAGGCACACTTACAGGTTCCTTCCCAAACAGAATCTCAGAAGACACGTCTATAACCCACGTGCATCCCATCTGCTCATTGGCCATGGCAGGTTCCCTGAGAACTTCCATTGTATTCATAGCCAGCAGACAAATCTCTGTAAATCTGGGGATATTGGAGATGCCCTCCACTACATCCTTGAATGCAGACTTGTTGGCCACCTAAGGAATGGATTACACTTCATAAGGCAGACTCCCCAAGATAATGGCAACCACCCTGAGTGTTTCCAAGCCCTCATTGGCTTGGGCAAACTTGTGACTGAAGCGATGACGCCTCGGCACACGGCTAAATGGTACTTCACTCGTGACAGAACATGCAAGAAAGGTATAAATTTTTGAAGCAGTTGTGGAAGAAGACATTGTCATTGTGATGGCACCCAGTGCTGGAAGTTTCTGGAGGACGATGCATTGTATAATAAAATGATGGTACTCTGAACAAAATGGCCAATAGGCAAAGCACACTTTTCAGTGATTGTGGTAAGTATGTACTCTACTCTACAACAGGTGGCGGAAAGAGTAGGCTACTATGATCAAAAATGGTTTGAATCTATGTCCAAACTGGCCTGTCCGAAGGGACGTGAGAGATGGTGAACCCTATGGCTATGAGGCCCGGTGCACACATCCAACTTTTCAATGTGTACCGCCACTGATTGCACTGAAGCCCAGCTATGCACATATAACAGTGAAATGATGCAAGTACTCATTTTGTGGCATTTGTGATAAATATTCTACTGAAGAAAACATGTTTATTTTGCTTACTTGGTGTAAAAAAGATATATTTTGAAACAAAAGAGACATTACTGGATACAACCATTTATAAATTATTATTTATATTCCATTTATTTATGAAAACAAGGTACTCTTCATACCAGAGAAGCGTCTGTAGTGAGCTGTGGAACTGCGATACAAATTGCACGCAAGGTGGACGTGCATTGCCATAGGCATGTGTGCACTACTCCATTGGATCTAATGTATCTCAGACCACACTTGCGTTGTGGCAGTGGTGCCGCACGTGGAAAAACCAGATGTGTGCACCGGGCCTCTGAGTTCCGAGATCAGGACAGAAGGATTGGGGAAGGCTCTACAGGTCCGAGGGTGACAATCATATCCTGAACCAAGTAAGGACAGGAAACTGTACATTTACGAATGGCGAAATCAGGGCACTCCAGCATTCTGAAGGAAGTGACTATGATTGAAAGCTGGTTGCCCAACCAAACTGGACTATCGGTATCTAATGAAAGTACCGCCGGTTCCCTTGTAACTAACTCTTGAGCTGCGAGTCTCAAAATAGAACTATGCCTAAATTGTACTGCTGATCCTGCTCATGTACCCTGCCAAACCGATGATGGTGGTGGAGGCTTTCGAGTGGAGGATCAGGACGGCAGGCATTAGGCTTCGATGACCAACTTTCCTTTGCTGTCGGGATGCCAGGCCTCTGCTTTTCTAATAGAGGTCCTTCCTAGTCATTATGGCTAATCCATTATGCCCATCTGGTTGGTGCGGAGGGGAGCGCTTGCATCCAAGTAAGAAGAAGGGTCATATTTGGCCAAGCCACACCAAACACAAAACAGACAACAAAGTAAAAATGTAAAAAGAACAAAAGAGAGTTTGGGGAATAGAATAATGGGATGATAGCAGAAAAAATATCACTTGAGTATCCCGGGTGGCCAACATTCCTGTTTGCTATAGAGGTTAAACCTCAAGGGAATTGAAAATATCACAGTAGTACCTCAGGTTCGTGAAAACCCCACACACCTAAAGGAGGTGTGTTGCTGACTGTTATTTGATAACTTGAATAATTTATGAACTTGTAGCATCTATTCATTATATTTTACGTTCTTGGGCCCCAACCATAAAAATATTAAAGATCTCCAAGGGATTCAGGGTCCCTAGTAGTTGGTGTCGAATAATGATTTCAAGAAATGTACTTACACCACTGTTATCAGAGGCATTTGATTTACTACTGGTAATAGAAGGAGGCTGATTATCTTCCACATCAGCTTCATCACCAGCGCCAGCTGAGTCGCCACTTTCACTTCGAGCGAGACGAGATGTGTTTTTCAAAAACTGATCTATAAACAAAACTCTTAATTAATAAGAAATAAGTGCATTTGATGCATTTCAGCAAAAGGTGATGTCTTTTTTTTTTGGATTTAAATATGAATGTGAATCTGAGCAGGATTTATCAAAGGAATATTTTTTAAATCCTATCAATTTGAGTATAAACGAATAACACTTTTACCCAATACAGAAGAAGAAAATAAATATAAATTGGCTACTACAGTATCTACTTTATTTAACAGTTCTTTTTTTTTACAGGGTTCCCATTCTTTTTTTCTAACTAAAAATAAGGACTTTCTAAGCACCTTCTAATGATAAAATAAGGACTTTTTAAGGACTTATATAAAACATGGTAGAAACCGTACTGTACAATTTAATACATGACTTTCTACCAATTAGGATGCTCTTACAGATTAGTTAATTGTTTAAGAACAGTTGTATGTAAAAAATTCAAAATCCAAGTCTATTTTCTAAAAATTGTACACAAAATAATGTCACACAAAAATGAGATTTTTCAAAATAAGCTTAGTCTGATGTTTACAAATGTCAGCAGTTAATATATGTGTACACATATCAGTAATACACAAGTATATAAACAAATTATAGAATATTGAAACCAAGAAAAAAAAATCATTTTAAACTATAAATAAAATATATTAAAAAAATGATGTATTACAAATATTAAAAACATTATGTATTACAAATATTAAAAACATTATTAAATTTTGAAAATGTTTTTTTTTAATCGGATATTTTTCTTTTAGCAGTGCATTTGCTTTTATAAAAATGGAAATACGTTTAGAAGATTCTGCCTTAGTAGATAGTTCTGCTAAATTTTCCATACCTGTAATACCATCTTGAAAAGCTTTTTAGATTTTAAGTAGTTTAGTTTTTCTATTTTCCTTTTATTTTTTACTTTTTTCTAAACTTTTCTGAATTTTACTTTTGTTTTGTTCTTCCAAATAACAGAAATATATTTGCCTTGAAAAAGAGACAAACCATCTCATCTTATTTGTTATATTTGTAGTGTGAATATCATTAGAATTATTTGAATTCTCATAAATGAGCCTCTGAGTAATGTAAGATTCTTCCTTTAAGTGTGTTTTCAACCTCTAATGATTTATTTACACTGAACCCACATTCTACTGTAGCTTGTCCATGTGATAAAATCATAAAAATTTTCATTATTCTCCATAATTTTGCATTTGCTGCATCTTTAAGTAAAATATCACTTGAAAAAACTCTCCAATCTGTCAGACTTTGGAACAAAGTTTTTGAATGATGCTGAGTACTTAGAGACTGTTGTTTCTAAAAACTCTTTAAAATTGAAGCAATAAGACATCAAATTCTTTTTGAAAGCAGTTTTATCACTCAACAAATGCTAAAAAGAGGTCAGAAATATAGTAAAAAATTTTTATTTGAAAACTGAATTTTGTTTTCAAAGGAAAATAAGCACTTTCTAAGGACTATTGACAAAAAAGAAGTACATCTAAGGGCTCAGAAATGGAAGGTCAAAATAAGCACTTATAAGCACTTTCTAAGATACCCTGTTTTACACATAAAAATAATTCTAATGAAAGATATATGGTAAAAAGTAACTTACAGTTATCTCCAGCTGAATCTAGCTTTTGCTGCAATTCTCGGATCAGTTGGTCTTTTTTGGTTGATTCATTTTTAAAGTTCTCAACTTTCTGCTTAGTTTCTTTCAGCTCCCTAAAAAGGTAATAGTTACTTCTAAATATTTGTCAAGAGCAAATATATTTCGAATACCAATTTAATATACAAGAGGGGACTGAACTTTTCTAGAACAAAAACTGCCAACTAATACCCTCTATGAGGATTAATTTTCATAGTCGATACTCCAAATTTTATTCTACATATATTATGGTTAAATATTTCATCTATTAGTTGAAAAAATTCTTGTACATTTTTGATGGATCAAAAAGAAGGATCAAGCAGAGAAATATTGTAGCATGGAATAATTGTAGTATTTAGGTTTTAGTATGAAATAATAAGTCTCAAGCACGGATAATTAAAAAGTAGTCATTTGTGAATATTCTTCAATGAGTAAATTAATCTAGAAGTAGCACTTTTAAATAGAGATGGAGTTTTATTCATTGAAATCTATGGTTGTATGTGAAAAATTAAATATATAGAAGTAAACTTTTTCATGCATATTTATATGCACTACATATTATATTTAGAAATACATTTCCAACTCAAAGAAATTTTCAAAATATGATAAGTATGCCTGAAATAAATTCTATGCAAGTTCTGCTTAAAGAAAATTTAGAATAACAATTAAGAGAGCTAAATAAATTAAATTGGTTTTGAAACAAAAATTGTTTCCAATGTCCAACCAGTTGAATATCATTTATTATGGCACTAAATGGACAGAATGGCGATACAGCAGTGCACCAAGGGTATTGTCACATTATAACTCACTAAACATACCATACATTCTAAGAATAACCCATTTTTAAATGCCATTCTTTCTGTCCAGATAGACAAACATTCATGCATAACCCCAGATTCAAAAGAAAAATATCTCAATCCAAAAGCCAGCAACAGTACCAAATGGTAGGATGTTTGAAAAAACTAAACATATGTACTTGTGTAGCTTATATATAGATTTCCATTTTTCTAAGAAACATTTCGATGGGCAACAAATTTATTTTGAACACTTTACTTGTTTCTTTATGGAATTATAGAAAAGGAAAATCTAAATTTCACTTTAAAAATGTTTGGTTCATAAAAAAATCTTCAACAGTCTTTTATGGTCACAGGTCTTGCTAAAACTTCGATGTAGGGAAATTCTATTCAAGGTAGTTAAGCTGTATTAAAGGATTTTGAGATTTATAGAACTGAAAAGCTAAGCTAAAATAAGCAAATATACATACTTTTGCACAGAGACCAGCTCAGCTCTGACTTTACTTAGTTCATCAGCAATTGACTGCTTTGCTTGAATTTCACTATTAAGACTAGATTGAAGATTAAGGAGTTCCATTTTTTCCAGTTTTTGTGAGCGGCGGTTCCTCCAATTCTTTTCCTAAAGGTGAAACGTTTAAGTAAGAGGAAAACTAAGGAGATATTGAATGACAGCACTGGAAACATTCAAAATGACATTGATTGAACCAAATAAGTGTTAATATTTTCATGTTATAACTCGTAACACAGTAAATATAACTGTAAATTTAATATGAAAAAATTATATTATTCTGTGACTAGGAATCAATTTTTTATGAACAAACGAAAAAATTAATTTGTCCTTTAAACAATTTGTATCAAAGCACTTTTTTGCAAGACGCATGGAAGACAGTACAATTTGGTTGACCAAAAAGTACTTCTTGGTGGAGTTGAGTTACACTGCATATATATTACTGTGCTGTAAGTTAATTTTTATAGTGGTGGTTAAGTTCACCAAAATACTCCCCTCTACAATGTACCACGGATTGAATTTAATAGATGCAACCATCAGTTGATAGCTTTTCCAACTGTGCAAGATCTGTATTAAGATCATGTATACTTCCGCATGTGTGGCCAAGCAATGAAAGGCTGAAACCATAAACAGTCCTGTCCATCACCTCTAGGTGATCATTTTTGTAATTAGTGAAGGTATCTGAAGGTTGTGTGCTGTAATTAATTAACAAGAAGATTATTTAAAGAAATACAATGCAAGACGAATGCTAGCTGTCAACATCTGACATGTTATCCAATCTTGTACAGAACAAGAACTTGATGATATTTAATAAAAATAAGATATCACAGACGCATATGCACATGTGCATTCTGCATGTGATATTCTGGTTCATCGCACTTTTATTACAAGGTGAAATGCTTTTAAAATCCAACTAAAAACAAAATAATTTATCTTTTTTGTGTATACCATTCTATATTTTTTTAAAATTCCAATTATTTAAAATTAAAAACAAGGCTGAGAGAAATAAAAAGCATGCCTCTGCTTTTAACTAACTGTAAATGCATCTTTTAAATAAATACAAAAGATTGTCTTTTAAAATGTCTTCTGTTTTAAAAAAGTAAAATATTTATTGTTTCTCATTGATGGTTTTAAAAGCCATTATTTTGACACAATGAAAAACAACTCACAGCTGTTGAAGGATTCAACCCACTGGTTTTCATATTTTCCAGCTCTTCAGTCATCTTGATAGCAAGAGCTTGTAAATAACCTCTTGCATCTTTTTCATCACTCACCCTAAAGTTAAATAACAAAAAAATCACATAAATATATGATAGCAATATATTTCTTTTCTTAACAAGGCATTTAAAATGTAGTCATAACACCATATCCTTCCAAAGATAAAATTTAACAAACTCATTACAAAATACAATAATTAACATGTAAGTATATATACTATAGCAAACGCTTAAAAATATATATATTCCCTTTCAAAACAATTTTCTAAACATGTCAAATCAGAATACAAAATACAAAAAAAAAAAAAAAAAAAATTTGGAATTCATTGATTGATAACTATAATAACTTTGCTAAACAATTTTAGGAATTTAAATTTCTAATCAGGGTCTTCAGAAAACTAATTCCAAAAATGTTATTCAGAAATATACATATTAAACAACTGAATAAACAGAAAGTATATATGAGATTAATTAAGTCTTTTTTCAGATTAATTCATTACAATGAATAGCAATTTCAATTAAAGACATAATTCAATTTAAGCAAAATATAAAATTTATGAAATGCAAATCATATTCTGTAAGTTGCATATTTGAGAAATCATAACTAAAACTGTTATGTTATTGAAAATTAGCATCCACGTTATAATAATAATTAAAAATAGTTTTACATGGAAATAAAACTTTTTCCTACTCAAACTGTTTCTACTGCTACTGTAAAACAACATAACTACCATAAAAATACAAATTTTACTATCTACCACAGGCTTATAACAAATTTTTGACTATAATACCATTGTATAATTTCAGAAACTTGAGATTCCCACTGAGCTATAGAATCCTTTTTATCTTTCAAGTGGTTGATATCATCATCAATTTTACGGCGATCCTCCTGTTGCCTGTTCACAATTTGAGATAGCTGCAAGGGAAGTATTTGCTAAGTTAAGTACTTGTAGATAGTTTCAGAAAAGTTTGTAAAAAAATAAAATTATACGTTCCATACAGAGTGCGAAGTAACAAATATTCTTACCCTATCAATCTCTTGCTCAAGTTTCTTGTTTTCTTCTTGGAGAATGTCTTTCTCCTTTTCATGAACTTTCTTAATCTCGCCTAACCTTTCATTATTCTCCACAGCACTACAAACATCAAAAATAAAAACATTACGACCTAATGTAAAAGTATATGCATAAAAAAGGTAAAGTCTTGTACTAAACATATATTACCTTTCAGAACGAAACACTTCCATTTTTTCTTTCAAGGCTAAAATCTAACAAAGCAACAGGTTAGTCCAAGTAAATGTAACACAATAATAATAATAAAAAATACAATTAAATGTGGGTCACTATAAAATTAAAAACAAATAGCAAATACTTAACATAAGTCAGCATAAGTTATAAATTGTATGACACATTGGATCGTATTTAAGAAGATGTGAATCAGTAAAATGTAAATTTATTTATAATTAAAAATTACATCCACTTGATTTTCTTGAACACGAGGCACCTTGTAATTCATTACAATAATAAAATTACTTTGCTTGGTTATGGGTTTTATTTCACAAGGGCCATACTTAGCTAAGCTGCATCAAACCCAAGACAGACAATATTAAGTAATTGTGAAAAGAAAGGATGGAGAGAAGAAAGAGAAAGATCACTTGGGCATCTTGGTGTCATGAGCCCCATCTTTACCAGAGGTAGTAAACCCCATGGGAAAAGAATACACAGTGCGTCAAAGAATTTTTACGACTGGGTTTATAAAATTAAATAAAACAAGTAATATATATATATATATATATATATATATTATAATTTTAGGATTTTTATTCAAAATAAGCTTTTTTTACTTCAATACAATAGTTACAGTGGCTAAATAATGATTCGAATGCCTGTCTGGGTTCACTTTGTGGGATTGCCTCCAAAGCTTGCATTGAAGCAGTTTGTATAGTCACAATGTCATCAAAATAAGAACCTTTTAACTTTATTTTAAGTTACGGGAATAAAGAAAAGTGGCAGGGTGCTAAATCAGGCGAATAAGGTGGATGATTTAACACACAGACGTAATTTTTTTTGCCAAAAATCGTTGCACCTTTAGTGAGTTGTGACTAGATGCATTATCATGCAAAAAACACCAACTGTTTTCATCTCGATATTCTAGACAAATGCGACAAATTCTCTCTCTCTCTCTCGGGCCATCAAACGCTTCAAAATAATACTCCCCAGTAATAGTTTGTCTAGTCGGAACAAAGTCTTTTTGGATAATACCCTTGCTATTGAAGAATGTGATGAGCATTGTTTTGATTTTTGATGGAACTTTTCTTGTTTTTTTTTGGCTTGTGGATAGACGAGAAAACATTAGATCTACTTGAACAAAACTTGCCGTAAACTTGAGACACTTTTCCCAAGTTTTGCATGAAATTTAATTACAGCTTTGTTTCATCTCGAAAATCCAAAAAAGAAAAAAATTGTACTTCTCTACGGAACATCCGCATCGTTTGAGATAATGAACAGATGCATTGAGGTTTTTGCAGTGCGTCAGGTGATAGTTAAGGCGCATCACCAATGCACGATTATACAGATGACGTCAATGTACTCTGAGATCCAGGGCTAGACTTAAAAATTCTTTGACACACTGTGTATATTACTAGGATACCTTGGGTTTGTGAAACAAGTCCACGCCTACGGATGTACCCCCAATTAATTTAAATTATTTTGGAGTTAGGGAGTGCTTTAAAATTAACAGCGGAATGAACATACTGCAGAGACGAGCAGACAAAAAGATGCTACTCAGTCATTTACATCCTCAACTGAATAGGCAGTCTAGAGTCAGAAAATTAATGCAAAATAAATAAGCCTGCAGACAGTCATGTGCAATTAGGACTCTAAAACAGACAAACTCTACAGCTCTATGCAAATCCAACTGAAAATATTTGTCAAAAAGGCTGGTTCAAATCTTTCCAACAGTCTGTAGACTTATTATGACTGTATGTGCTTTAACTATAAATATCTTTCAAAGCTGATACAATAATCCAAATAAAATCTTGTTAGGTGACAAAGAAGAACAAACCAATACAGCATATACACAGGCATAGGTTGGTTTGGATTTTATGGCACTAGATCCACAAATGGATGAGTTGTGCTAAACACAAGCGAAAGCAGGCATAGGGCAAGATTATTTTATAAAGCTAACAGGCAAACTAGCCTTTAGTCATAGCAAAGGATTCTTAAGACTATTCTGTTCTTTTCAAGTCATCAGTCTCGACTTCAAACAATTATATTTTTATGTAAAATGAACCATAATGTGTTTTAGTTGAATATTTGATATGGCAAGGAACACAAGAGAAAATTTGAAGTTAACCTCTCTCTCCATTGCTTCGATTGTTATATCAGCTTCTTGAAGTTGTTCATGAAGACTGGTTATATCTACATGATGCCTAGCTTGCTGTTCTGTCAAGGCTTCATTCTGGTGTAATTCCATTCTTTCAAGTTCGATTTTCAACCTAGAAATGGGTATTACAGTTGAACTGGATGAAGCAGTTGAAAATTTACTAAAAACTAATAACATACACACATGAAAATAATTCTATAAAAATTTCTTAAGAATATGTGATCTATTGAATACTACAGAATTATGTATGAATGTAAACCATTATTCAATAAATTCTATGAAGGTTTCTCTATGGAAAGTCTATAAAGAAAATGTCTGTAGAGACCTCTATACAATTCTATAGATCTCATTGCACGATTTTTTTAAATAGAAATTCTCTATAGAATTCTATTGAAATGCATTTCTATAGAATCAGAGCTCGTTTTCTCAAAAGAAATTTCAAAAGCATGTAATTTTTCTAGACATTAAATCTCGTTTCACAGTAAAAATATTTAGTGAATTCTAACGAAATTTATAAAAAGTTTCGTAAGGTTACTCGTTTAGTATTGTCACTTCATGCTATGTAGTGCAAAATTTCATAATTATGAAAAAAAGAATTCCTTAAAAAATATTCACATTTAGATAAATATTGAGCATTAACACATAAAGTAATCATACATGATTGTCTTTTCTTTGAACCATGTGCTTAAAGATAGAAAACAGAAACTAATAGAAACAAAAACAATGCTTTTGAACTCAAACTTTATATTTTTTTATTGAATGATTAGAAGTTACAGAAACATACCTATTTACTTCTTGTAAAGATTCTAAATGTACAGGGCTTGGAGCTCTAACAATGTGCCTTTGTTTCAGAGCTTCCATTTCATCTTCTAAATGATGAGCATATTCTTCTGTACGTTCTCTTAACCTGCGTTCCTTAGTAGCTTCTGATTGCGCTTCATCGACACGAGCTTCAAACTGTAATGCATGCACATGTAGAAAAAATAGAAAATCAAAGATACAAATCTTCTAAACCTATTTTACTTTTGCAATTTCAGTAGAACAGGATGCAAGTTTGAAAAACAAAGAAGCATCTAATGCAACCAACATTCCTTCAGAAAAAATTTTAAAGTGAAATTAAAGAATTGGTTGACATTAATTCAATTCTGGTCTCTTAGATGAAAGGCAGATAATTTAATAAGTTAGTAAAATTCAAAATACTTTAGAATAATATTCAAGTAAAAGATAAGGTAAATAAAATAAATGTAGCCATTCCAATAAAGTTGTTATACCTCTCTACGAAATTTCTCTGCTTTCCTAAGATCTTGCCTTAAAATATCAATCTTTTGCATTGCAGTCTCTAATTCCTCTTCTTTGTCTCGCACTTGTCTAGACAACTTCTGTTTTTGTGCTCTTAATTCGGATAATCTAAGAGAGAAAAATTACTCCATACTAAATTCTGATTTAAAATAAACTTCTAGCTATTATCATGCTTTGAGCTACAAAAGTTCTTTATTGTCCTCTAATGAGGACTGCTAAAATGACTGAAGCCATGCAGCTGCTTGGCAAACAAAGCAAAGCTTTTGAATCTTTGAAATCTAAAAATCTTTATTAAAGATCTATTAATATTTTAAGCAGCAAACAGATCAGAAAATTAAAAACACAAAAATGATATAATTTAAGAAAATTTCTGTACTGTGATACAATACAAAAATTTTACTATAATTCCTAAAATTTCTATTGTTTTTTATTCTTTTGAATAATTTCCAGTCGTACTTTTTATATTTAACAAATTTTACATCCATTTAATATTGTGTGCGCCTAGAGTCCTACAAAATATTAAATTCAAAAATAAAATAAAATATAACTTGTTCCTCATTATCTAATTTTCATTCAAATCTTTTGAAACATAAGTTTTTCTTTGTTTTGAAAGGAGTCAAAACAAAGGCCGTTATTGTATAACAAATTTTAAAGAAAACTTATGGAATATAACTACAGTAAAGCAGCTAAAATGTTCCAATGTTATGATAATAACATAAGCACTGGATTCAGAAGAATTGACACAAAATTATCGAAAAATATGAGATAAAAAGTTGAATATTTATGATATTTGAGATAATAATTGTCCATAGCAGAGCGAATACACATAAAAAATGCACATCTAACATAGCAAAAGTATTAGGCAAATGTGGTAAAAGAATACAAAATGTAACAAAAAATTCAAAACTGGATATTGATTCATCCTTTTGAATTTTTATCTTTTTGCTATGCTAATTTCTTAAAAATCACTTAACCTTACTTATCACTAACTTCTGCATACTCAGTCATTGCAATCTTTCTTTGGCCTAATGCGTCCTTCAGATCCTTTGCTTGGAGCTTTAACTTCTCATGGCAGTCAATCAAATCCTGTAAAACACAATGTTTACTTATAATAAAACCCGACATTAAAGAATTATTTAGTCTGATCAGAAATGTAAAATATACGTTGGGTTTCGGGAATATTTCTTTAGTTTTAGGAAATTTTTTTTAAGGTGCAGAAAGAAAACCACAATTAAAAAATGTTGCACTACCAGGGAATAAAATTTTCACCAGTCAAAGTTGACATTCACGGCAAAACACATTGCGATTCATTAAAAATGCAACACCTAGAAACAATTGTTAGATTGAGTGGAGATGTGGTAGATAGGTCATTTACCATGACAAATAAAGAATATTAAAATCGCAGTTGAGAATGCAAATAGGACGTACATGCACAGGTTGGATTGTCACTTGGATGACAAAACGCCTCAAAAAGAGGGCAAATCGCACAAAATTGTATCTGTGAATTCTATTGATATTGCTCTGCTAGTATGTAAATATACCCCATTGCCAAACGAGAAAACATTATGAACAGTTGATGGAGTTTGATAAAGTATTGGTTAGACAAAAGGAGGTTGTTCAGATTGTGATATTGCTACACATGTTGGGCAAAATGGTATTGGTACAATCGCCTGATTTGTCTGTCATTGAACACATATATATAAAATAATTGCTTGAAAACTGATTTATTTATTGATCAATTTTTGTATATGGCATATAAGTTATGACTGCATATGAGATAGATGATAAGATACTAAGTCAGAACTGAAATTCAGAAATGTTCTTTTATGAATACCACATTTTTCGATGAGGCATTCCAAACAGGAACAGAAAAACACAATTACAATTCTAAACCCAGCTCACTGCTCTGTATTTTGATTCAGTTTACACGGGGTGGGCAGGTACACATTTGCATATCAGCTGTAGTGCTAATCATATACATATCCTTCCAAGATCTACGCATCAAACAAATTTCAAGACTATTTGACGGTTTCTTCAGGGTGGTGCATTTTTGATGGTAAGCAGTGTAGTTAGTTAGTGAAACTTTGAGAAACTGTCAAAAGTTTTGCAAAGGCACACAAACACTTGAACTTTAACTTTTTACTGTTATATAAGTAATTTTAATTGCAAAACTGGATGATGGAATATATACCCTGTGCAGATCATCATTTTCTGCCTTAGCGAATCTAAGGGCTTTCTCCATCTCTCGCAGGCGTAGGATCTTTTCATCTTGAAGGCAATCCAATTCTTGTTTCCCACACATCATGTCCCGATGCTCTTTCCTCAGTTTACTTGTTTCAACTTCAAGTTCTGTTTGAAGATAATGTATGCATTAATTGACCAAGAGAAACTGAATGAACATTGAAAGACTGACATGAAATTTCATAAGAAATAATAATAAACGTTAAGCAATTTAAGCTGCTACACTTCAGTTAGAAAACTAATTTTAGTGTATGTAAAAATAATTAAAAATGTTCCCCTATAATTATGAAAGATAAACAATACCAATTAAATTTAATACAGTCCTCCAATCATTCTAATGGTTAGATTACCTTTTGATTAGTGATTAGATACAGGTATGAGTAGGCCACGAGGATCAATTTGAGGTTAGATCAAAAGTCCAAACTGGCCTGTTTAATGGTATGCGAAAGGAAAATGGTGAACCCTATGGGTATAAAAGTTCTGAGATCCGGACAAAAGGCTCGAGGGAAGGCTCTATGGTCCAAGGATGACACTCGTATCCTAACCCAAGTAACGACAGAAATCTGTACGTTTACGAATTGCGAAATCGGGGTCTCCATCATTCTGGAGAAAGTTACTAAGAATAAAGGCTGGTTGTCCTACCAAACCGGACAATCAGTATCGACCAAAAGTACCGCTGGGGCCCCATAACTCTTGAGCTGTGAGCCTCAAAATAAAGCTATGTCTAACTAAGTTTGTACCTCTGGTCTCGCTCATGAACCCTGCTGAACCAATGATGGTGGTAGTCATCATGGAGGATCAGGACTTCAGGCACTGTGTCGCGGGTTGGGCTTGGTTTGATGAGGGACTTAAGTGACCAACTTTCCATTGCCGTCGGTACACTATGCCTCTTTGATTTTTCAAATAGAGGTCATTCTTATCCTAACCAATGGCTAATCTATTATGCCCTGCTAGGGTGGTGAGGAGGGGAGTGCTTGCTTGTCCTCAAGTAAGAAGAAGGGCACCTTCTGGATTCAAAAGTTCATGGTTCGAATCTGGGGTTAGGCATGGAAGTTTTGGCTGACCTGAATGAATGTCAGGCCTATAATTAAAGATGGTGTTCATAGAATACATGGCAACAATGTGAAGTGTAGCATGAACCCACCCTTTGTGGCACACTAGGGTAACACAAAGCAGTTCTTACATCCACACATATTGTGTCATGGTGAATAGTGTGGAATTAATAGGCTGGGCATTAGAAAAAATGCATTTCAAACAGCACAAACTGTAATTAGGTCTTTCAAAGATCGAACTAGGAACTTCTTGAGTAGAACTTTTAAAGCCTTACTAGAATCACATGCAAAACTCAAACGAATCTTTGATGGTTAAATAAATCAGATGTAATTAACAAAACTCAAGGCTGCAAATATTTCTCATTAAATAGTCTTATTTGGTCAAGTGCTTTAACGAAAGGAAATGAGTTTAAGGTAAAGGAAGAACATTATGAACTTTAACAATTAATGTACTTAATAAAATAAAATCATTGTAGCATAAAAATATAATCCAAATTAAATGAAGCAATCAAAATAATCAATCTAGGTAAGTAAATTTTCAGTTGATGTCACTGTTGTTAGGTTACAAAAATTAAAATATTTTTAGTATGTAGCAGAATTTTAGTTACTATTTTATGAATGCTATGATATAAAAAAGGTTGAAAATTGCTGATTTAGGTTAAAAAAATATGCGACAAATCTAACTCACCTGATTTCCGTTTCCTGAGGCTGTTAATTTCATCTTGAAGTTTACGACTTTCTGCTTCTGATGATCTACCCTTGCCATAATCTTCACCATCAAACAACATTCCTTGTTGTTTGAAAAATTTAGACATTTCTGAAAAAATAGTAATAAAATGAATTTGTCCAGCAAAAAAATTTATATTATTGTATTACAATTACGTTGTTCAGCTATCTTATAGTAAGCAAACTAAAGAATGCTTTTACCACGTAGTCTTCGTTGCAAATCCATTTTATCATGCTCCAATTTCTGAATCCTCTGCTCGTATATTAATTGATTCTCATCAGCATGGTAATCAATACCATTCTGTACACCAAATCCAGACAATCTACTGCAAATAAAAATGATAAATGAATGCTTAAATTCTCAGCATTGGTAATGGACACTTGTTAGCACTAAAATAAACATTTTTATAAGCATGGTAATTCAATCACACAGGTAATACGAATTTTTTTTAAATAATAATTTGAGGCTGTGTCTTTAGGCACATTACGTATAAGAACTGTTAATAGAAATAATTTATTTTAAGAAGTATTGCTTTCAATGTAGGTTTTATTGTTATTATCTATGAATTAAACTATACAGAGTGGAGGTTCGTTAAGAAATGAATATAAAATGATTTTGTTAGTAACTGTATCAGATAAAATCTCAAAATGATCATTCAATCAGATTAATTACTAAGATCTAACAATGTAAAAAATCAAACCTATACACAATTATCTAACCCAAAGTGTCTGGCTTAGAGTTAAATATTGAGACACTAGTATTGAGACTTGTGTTGAGAGTGAAAATTAAATCAAATAAAATCATCAACTAACACTAATTTCTAGGTTGTTTCAACAAACATACTTTTATAACAAGGTTTTAATCTTAGAAATTAAGCCATTCCTTATAATATTACCAAAATCAGCATGTAATTTAAAAAAAATTCTGAAGCAAAATATTGCCTTTTAGAGGAGAATGTGAATCCAACAAAAGGGAGATGAAGTCCAGAAAAAACAGAGTTTGAACTAGGTGGTACAGAATCCTGAAAAATAAGTAGTCAATATTGTTGTTACAAGTAAAAAAGTAACTAGATATAGAAATGGAAAAAGAAAACAGAAATCTAACTAAGATATTATTGATTATTAACTATTACACTGATGGTTGAGCTGTACTATCACACATAAAACACTCAGATTTCAATGTGTATACTTTTACCACAAAACAAATTTGATATTTCATATTTTGAGGCATTTTTATTGTAAAATCTATCTTTTTCAACAAAAGAGACAATGTTTTCAGTCTAATTGTGATCTTCAGATATGTGAATGCAGATTTTTCTAATGATAATGGTGAGCATCAAGCCATTAATTATGGAACACCTCAATGTGACCAGGTGTACACCCCCAGATAAATGCTTAATACAGTATAAAGTCCAAAATCCTCCGAACCTTGGCTAGTCCGGATTTCGAACTTTTCCGGATTATTTGCATTTTTCTAAAAAAAAACCTTATCTAACTCCCTATAGCGCGAATTTTATAGCAGATATATAAATAGGAATAATTAAAAAAAAAAGGAATAAAACTTTTTAAATACAATGCAATAAATTTTACTTGCAAATCTTCTAATTTTTCTGTGTGGTATTTACTCTGAACAGGTCCGTTATTTTGCGTTGTTTCATCAATTAGGTCCAGGTTTAACTCCTCGTTCTTTAAAAATTGTCGGAAAGATGGAAAAAAGTGAGAAAAACAAAAACCTAAAAAAAACGCCGGTTAGCAAAATGTCCGGATTATGGACTTTGTATTATATTGGCCTTTGAGTATCGAAAAAAAATAGTATCCAAAAATTTGGGAATAGGTTACTCAGAGAATTTTAAGTAATGAGAATAATAAAAGATTTAGCAATTTCCATGACTAAAATCTGTGTGTGGTCCATATGTGACAGTGGAATGATCCATTAACCCTTTGAGGGGTTCACATACCTAATTCCATTTTAGGAAGCAATTAACAGAATAAACACCCAATTCCATTTAGAAAACAATTAACAGAATCATTCCAAAAGGTTCTATTTTAAAGAACGAAACAATAGAATATTTCCAAAGGATTCTGTACACAGAAAATGACTCACAGAATATTTTCAATGAAATCTATATAACAATAAAATTATTCCAAAGGATTCTATTCTAAGAAAAGGTCTAATAGTATCATTACAAAAGATTCTTTTTAAATTAAAGGACCAATTATTTTCTAATTAATTCCCAAGGAATTCTGTTATAAGGAAAGGGCTAATATAATATTTCTATGTTGAAAGAATTCATGCATTCTAACAGCCAACAAATACGATTATTTAATCATAAGAATTTTGCGGAGAAAAAAATATTTATTCACTACTTGGAAATCTGTTACTCAGAGGGTTAGTTGAGCATTTGATTGAAATTTAAATAAAAAGCCTATTTTTATTATAGTCAAATTCAAGTGATTAAAATAAATTTAATTAGAAAACAAACATTCTTGGAACAATTTTAATTGAAATACATTTATTTCTAACGAGCAGCCATTAAACATCTTGCTCAAAAGCATTATTTTAATAACATAAAAGATTTGAGATGTCTGCTGCAGTCGGATGTAGATTTCAATTAAAATTCGTAATTTAAGAATAATTACTTACTGATCCTTTTAAATCCGTTTCGTCTACGTCGAAATTCGATGTATCACTGGGACTGCTGACTTCTGGAATGTAGGGTGCTTCCGCTATACAGTCAATACAATTAATTAGTAATGAATAAAATAACTAGAAAATCTTATCAACTGCAGGATAAATCTTTTATAGATTAGTGCAATACTTTTAATTTCAGCAAAGATACAAATTTGTTTACGTGCATTTTCGCTACAATGGGCAATGAATAATTAGAAAAAATGTATCAGTTACAACCCTCATGTATACAATTTTATTCAAGATGAACATTCTAAAATTTCCTCGATAAAATTTCAAGCACATATTACCTTAAAAGATATCAAAATAAAGGTAAGAGGTAACTAAAAATATGAAAATAAACTAATTTAAAATAAATTTATAAGCTAAACTTCAAGCTTCTTTCTGTTTTAATGTTTCCGATTCATAACAAATACAAATTTGTGAGATTATTAATGTTAAGACCCATGCTATTTCTATTTGAATAGGGAGGAAGCAGTACTTAAAACAATTTTAGAATTTTTTGACATGGGATCGTTTTTTTTTTGTTAACCATCGCATCTAAATTTCATTACTTTTATCAATAAAAATGACATTTATAGTACATTTTTATGAAACTTCTTCAATTACTTTACGATGTATTTTTTAAATGTTCATTATAAGCCTATTATCCGAGATGGGATCATCTCCACTAACCAGAATCTTGGAAAAGGACAACACAAAACAGTTAATATGAAATACAGGTGAAATGAATGTACCAACCACATACTACTACTGCTATTGAAAAATTCATAAAGCTAAGATTAAGAATAATCTCGCTCTCAAAAGTTTTCAGACTCGGGATTCTAAAAAAGATGTTTAAATTTGAATAATAATAATAAAAAATAAAAAAATCTGTAAAAATGAGTTATTTAAAAAAAATTACTGTCATAATTTTACAATTCGTTTGAATACGAGTTAAGCCCTTTCAAAATCTCCTGTAAAAGTACTTAAATCGCGGTCTTTGTTTCTTTCGACTAAGTGAGTACACTCGTGCTCGAAGCTTTATTTACGGCCGTATTCACAAGTCCGAGTTAACTCGAGGATCAACGATAATCCGCGAGTTATCGAAAAAACAGTATTCACAAGTCCTGATCCGTGGTTTAAACTGCCGTTTCGGTGTTACATTTTGATCCTCCGAAATCGGCGAGTTAACTCGCGGGTTACATTTAACGCATGCGCAGTACCATCTTTTTGGAAAAGCAAAATGGAGGACACATTTCATTCTATGCTCAATTACAGTATTCTTTCGACGACTGGACTGAATCTGTCATTACGGAGCACCTGCTAAATAGCAGCTCATCTCATCATCATAATATTTCTTAAATAGAAAAATTTAAACATATTTTTATTGAAATTCAAAAGAAAAATGAAAATAAAGGTAGCTGCGTAAATCTTAAACAAGCAGCTTAGCGAAAAGATAGATGGCGCCACCTCTGTCCTATAAGTCGGAGAGAGCGAACGGTAGAAAACGACCATGGCAGATACAAAAATTCGTCGTAGAATAAAAATTATTCTGTTGATTTATTACGAATAAGAGAAAATTGACAATGCAAGTTACTTTTCACGACACCAACACACACCGATACTGACAAGTATAAAGATAATCAGATTACATACATCTGTCAAGACATTGTGTACAATTCGTTCTTGCCAAATTTAGGTTTCCATAAAAATCCAATTTGAAATTAAATACCTTTGCATTTCTTTTCCCAAACCCATATTAAAATGCTGTGTGAGTCCTATTTATTCACAATTTGGAATCAATTCTACGGTGAAGTACGTGCTTGATCAGTATGAATGCATATTGGGGCGTCGTAACCAATGTAAACAATACCACGTGATCGTGAGGTAGCCAATCACAGCGAGCGTCTCATTTTAATCCCCGGATCACTTAACACGCCGTTTGAGAATACCGTTTTTGATAATCCTCGAGTTAACTCTTACTCGCGGATCAACTGATTCTCGAGTTAACTCGAGACTTGTGAATATGGCCGTTGTCATTTTCGTACTCTGAGCTTCTTGATTTTAAGGAATTCTAGCATCCTGAGTTGTGTTGAGATGTTTTGGTGCCCAAGGTCCCGAAGGGGCCGTAATTTCCGGTATTGAGATTGAAGCTTGACATTTAGAACCTGCCTTGGTAGTTTAACTATTGAAATTAATGGTTAGATAGGATTACTCGGACAAAAAAGGTTTTACTGTATTTATCACTTCTCTACCATACAGATTTAAGTGAATTATTACAGCTATCTTATTTATTAACAAGAACTTATTGCAGTATCTGTTACAGCAGTAAAGTATTGACATACTTTCACGAATTGTGGCCCAATTTACTCCCATAAACCAGGGATGATTTTTGAAGTCTTCCAATCCATTCTGTCCTAGGCGGCATTCTGGACTACAGATTAACCTCCTCATCAAGTCCTTAGCCTCTTCAGAAACGTGAAAAGTGGGATCTTCCGGAAAATCGAAGCAGTTCTAAAAATGAACACAAACATAACTTTCAAGGGAAAATGTGCGCCTAAATGCTATTTTGTTAGTACAATATTAGGATATAAAACCTAAATGGAGTTAATTCTACCTAGTTAAAAAAAAGCTCGGTTAAATTTTATGTCAGAGTCCAACAAAGACGAAGACAATTACGGAGAATTCATAGTAAATTCTACAATGAACACACTGCCGTTTATTTGGAAACATGCACTGCAGCAAGTTTTGCATAGACTAGATGGAAAATGGAGCAAAATAAAAGTGTAGGTACATTTTATTTTCATCTTTCATTGACAAAGAAAGAAGAGTACAATTGCTCATCGGCTAGTACAGTTCAACTCGCGTAAATTACCATTTGAGTCACGTGGTTTTGAACGAGTTTATTCGTTACATTAGAGGGGAGGGAAATAAGTAAAACGTAAACAATGCATTTGCATAATTGGCGTCTGTAGCATGGATTCTGGATACAAGTTTGTAAATTTCCAACAGAAGTGAACACGAGTTGTAAAATAAACTACCGCTTGTGTCGATTTCAATACAGGACTTGACGTATGACAGCCAACTATAACTGGCAATTTTACCATCTGTTTAGAAAATGGACTCCCAAGGTCATTTACCTTTGCATCTGAGTCACAATACTGTTCCGATAGGCCAAACTTGGTCTGCTTTCATTTGGAGGGAACAAAAAATAATTTATCTATTCTACTCAAATATTTTAACAAAAGTTTTCAGACTCAGGATGCTAAAAGGAGTGTTTAAATTTGAATCAACAGCAAAAACAATTATACAAATTTAATGCCGACGAAAATTGTAAACTTTGTCCTAGATGAGTAACTTTTAAAAATTATTTTTAATTTAAAAAATGAATTTAAACTTATTAATAAAGTTTAAAAAAAAATTTCTAACCCAAAAGGATTTAAAGACACTGCCATTAATTATGACATTACAAAATTAAAATGGAGAAATTTTCAAATAAAAAAATTCAAGTGTGTATTTGTTATCAAAGCAGTTAAAATTTAAAGTAAAAAGTTTGTCTACAATAACAGAATTCAAGCAAAGTAAACAAAGTCTATTGCATATAACCAGAGGTCATTTTACCAATTTTTATTTTTTCAGAAAATGCGATTTTGGACACACTAGAGTTTTTTGAATACTTAAAAGATAATCAGAACCACACAAAATGATTTCCTTCAAAATGAAAACATGCTGCAGCAGTTAAGCAATAGCGTAACAGTTTAGCTGCATTTTAGGAAGGATGTTACTTTTTCATTAATCAGTTGAGTATATGTGAGAGGAAGCATTAAATCTGACGTGTTACCCATGCATATATTCATTCTACTAACTGCAGTCTTTCCTGCATGCTGGCTGAAGTAACTACGGATACAGGGAAAGTCCAAAGTTCTTGCAGAGATTCTCGACGAATTCGTACTAGATTCGGTAATGGTAATTTTTTAATTAACGTCGTACAAGAGCAACACAGCGAGCTATTGACGATGGTCCGGGATCAATCCCCTTAGAGAAATATCCGAGGAAAACACCACGTAATTTTGAACCAAGGCCAGGCAACTCTTGAGACGAGACAACACCTGAGCTGGCACCCCACTCTCCAAACTTCCACACTAACCCTACTTTAGGACTTTCGGTCACGGCAGATTTAAGGGGCACACATGCACTGACCCGGATTCGAACTAGGAACCTTCCGATCCACAGGCCAACACCTTAACCACCAGACAAGTTGGTCGGCGAACCAAACGGATAGAACCAAACTTTAGATACCGCCTGCGCTGAACGTAGCCTAGCAAGACCACCTCACAAATGTTCAAGAGACCGGAAGTAGGCATCCTACAGATCAACCATACAAGGATCCAAATTATTGTCTTTAAACCGAGGATAGTTAGAGCCTAATCTCTATTCGTCCTACCATTTAGGGCCTGGCTCGGGCTAAAGCTTGAAGGGCTTAGGTGAAATTTCCACATAGGCATCTGTCTTATATCAATGATCGTCACAGGAGTTGGCTAACATGATCTGACACGCCTTGTTATGGTTTCGATGCCTTAACCATTTTCCGAAACCCTTACCCAAGGACCACTGCGTTCTTTTCAGAACCGCACTATAGTTCAGAAATCTCGGTACGCTTAGAGGGGTAATATGACCTCTCATTATAGGACACCTGAAAAGTCAAAAGAAAATTAGACAAACCTTATGATTCATAATTTTGCCATAAGTCTCAACCAAAGACTCAGCATAAAAAGGTGTTTCTCCATATAGCATCTCATACATGCAGACTCCTAAGGACCACCAGTCACATTCTGCTCCGTACCTGCCTTTACCATCTTCCATTGCCTGCAGGGAGTATTGATGAGCCTTGATGTAAAAGACACCAGCAAACAAAAGAATTTATGAGTTAATAACTTGCACACAAGAATCCACATGAGGACCTTTTTCAAAGGGCTATTCTGCTTTGAATTCTGTAATTTTCCGATGCCTTTTCTTGCATCTGGACAACTTACTTGCATTTCGTGGCAGCAACTGCATCCTTTTGGAAACTGGGTTCAAAGAGCTATCTTATAAGCTCTGGCATGCATCAACAGGAGATAGCTGAAACGTTTTATACAGCTTTGCATGGAAATACAAATGTTTCAGGAAGTTTTACTCAAGCCCCTTTCTGAACTAAACACAAAACCCCTCACTTTTATGCATTGAAAATACACATTTTCATAAACCTTGACGAAATATTTCGTCCGTCAAGATTGGACCAATTTCACTTATAACGAGATACCTCGTGACGATATTGTAAAATTTTTATATGATGACGAGATTAAGATCTGATCAGCTTTCTTCTAATGACAAGATTAAGATCTGGTCAGCTTTCTTATAATGACAAGATTAAGATCTGGTCAGCTTTCTTATAATGACAAGATTAAGATCTGGTCAGCTTTCTTATAATGACAAGATTAAGATCTGATCAGCTTTCTTCTAATGACAAGATTAAGATCTGGTCAGCTTTCTTCTAATGACAAGATTAAGATCTGGTCAGCTTTCTTATAATGACAAGATTAAGATCTGGTCAGCTTTCTTATAATGACAAGATTAAGATCTGGTCAGCTTTCTTATAATGACAAGATTAAGATCTGATCAGCTTTCTTCTAATGACAAGATTAAGATCTGGTCAGCTTTCTTATAATGACAAGATTAAGATCTGGTCAGCTTTCTTATAATGACAAGATTAAGATCTGGTCAGCTTTCTTATAATGACAAGATTAAGATCTGATCAGCTTTCTTCTAATGACAAGATTAAGATCTGGTCAGCTTTCTTCTAATGACAAGATTAAGATCTGGTCAGCTTTCTTATAATGACAAGATTAAGATCTGATCAGCTTTCTTCTAATGACAAGATTAAGATCTGGTCAGCTTTCTTATAATGACAAGATTAAGATCTGGTCAGCTTTCTTATAATGACGAGATTAAGATCTGATCAGCTTTCTTCTAATGACAAGATTAAGATCTGGTCAGCTTTCTTATAATGACAAGATTAAGATCTGGTCAGCTTTCTTATAATGACAAGATTAAGATCTGGTCAGCTTTCTTATAATGACAAGATTAAGATCTGATCAGCTTTCTTCTAATGACAAGATTAAGATCTGGTCAGCTTTCTTCTAATGACAAGATTAAGATCTGGTCAGCTTTCTTATAATGACAAGATTAAGATCTGGTCAGCTTTCTTATAATGACAAGATTAAGATCTGATCAGCTTTCTTCTAATGACAAGATTAAGATCTGGTCAGCTTTCTTATAATGACAAAATTAAGATCTGGTCAGCTTTCTTCTAATGACAAAATTAAAATCTGGTCAGCTTTCTTATAATGACAAAATTAAGATCTGGTCAGCTTTCTTATAATGACATGATATATCGTACACCATATCTCGTTTGTTTAATATATTAGAGTCGCAGAGGTTCCGAAAGTGGGCTCCGACACTAGGTTTCAGGGGTCCATGGAAAAGATACAATATTTCACTAGCCAAAATGGAGAACTTTTAAGAACGAAATGAAATATTTAATTATTATCAACGATGCTTTTATGTTCTAAAATCTAAATTTTAGAACATCAAACAAATTGGAAATTTCAGTATTTATTGATCTGAAATAGACTTGAAATTGAGAATGATTTATTAATAATATGGTTGGGTGTTTTTAGGTTTTACTGCGCAAGGGATATATTTGTACAAGCTGCGCCGAACAAAAGGCAACGTAAAGGGAAAAATTTCGTAAAAGGGAGAAAAATGAGGATTTGGGGAATAAAATGGGATGAAGGCTGATAAATATCGTCTGGGTATCCCGAGAACGCAACCCCATGTTTACTAGACATTGACCTCGATGTTTACTAAAGACAGTAAACCCCATGTTTACTTAAGACAGTAAACCCCATGCTTACTATGAAGATAGTAAACCCCATGCTTATTAAAGACAGCAAACTCCATGTTTACTAAAGACATTAAACCCCATTTTTACTAAAGACAGTAAACCTCATGTTTACTAAAGACAGTAAACCTTGGGAAAAGAAGGGATTACTAAGTGCTCCAAGGGTGATTTATTATTGAAATTCTCAGATATTAAACCAAACATTGCTGAGCTGATTGCTAAAAAACAGCTTCACCGTTCATAGTAAGATTAAAGTACGTATTTCAAGTCATTTTCATTATTTTACTCCGAGCATTAAGGAGAAGAATAATGATAACAATGGTCGTATGCAAGTCTCGTGTGTACTACTTGATTTTATAATCTCAAGCGGTAAGTAAAGTGTTTAATTTTCAGAGGGTTCCTAGGACTGATAAGTTTGGGTTAGTTGTTTTGAAGTTTTATAGCACAAATCCTCATACTTGTAAAAGCTGCGCCAAACATGGCATTTGAGCTATAAAACATCCGACAACGTCAAGTAGAGGATGTCACGAAAGGGGAGAAAAGAGGGAATGAGGAATAGAGTAGTGGGATGAAAGAAGAAAAAGATCGACTGGGTATCTTTTCGCCCTGGAGCACAACACCCAGTGTTTACCAGACAGTAAACCCATGGGAAAATAAAAGACCACCGGGGTACCTATGACTCGTGAGGCCCGTACACACATAAAGGACATTAGCCACTGAGGGTTAAACGTTTGGGAATCACTATATTAGCAGGGTATAAACAGCTAGGATGGGTTTTAGAGATATGAATTTGTATTATACAGCTAAAATTCATCAAACTTTTCTCTTTAGCTGTGTGATTAAGGCAAATGGATAACCAAATAAAAACTTTAATATTGCCTAAAAATAAGAAGTTAAGCTCTCTGGGAGCCATTAAACTTTCTTGGAGGCTACAATAGATTAGATGCGATGATTGAAGTGAATTTAACTGATAATTTTGAAAAAGTACAACATAGATTATAATATTAGAAACTTAAAAAAAATAGCAATAAAATGATTAAAAAATTAAATTATAAATTAAAGTTTAAAAATAGCAATCGAAAACTAAAAAAAAAAAATCAAAAAGTGGGTGAAGTTTTTACAATTGTATGGATTATGAAGTATTAAATAAAGAAAAATGTAAAATAACAGGAAAATACTAAAATAAATTGTATTACAAAAATGTTTTCTATAAAAGTGGAAAATAATAGACAAATTAGAAAACTAAACATGTATGTATGTTTTCGTATACATACGCTTACAAAATACATATTCATATTACGTTGAAGGTAACTAATGTAAAGCAGCACATCAACCCCAAAGCACAAACAAGACTTCTTTTGACACAATTGCAAACTTCCAACAGGAACAGAAAAGTAACCAAAGGGGGAATTAGTACACACAGCTGGGAAAACAGAAGGATACCACAACAGTTAATGAATTAAAAGACACCAAGTACTTCCACCAATATTATCTCCATGCAGTAAGAGTTAATACAACCATTTTACAGAGTCCAAAGAAGTAGCCCTTTAAAATAGGTTCCATTTATTAACAGAAAAAGATACATGCAAATGTGAAAAGCAGAGTACAGGGTAGATTTATGGTAATGTTAAAACAGAATTTCATTGAAGCAACATTAGGATAGAATAGGCATGATCAGATAGAATGCAGGTAAAGATGTTTAAAAAAACTCACTCGTAGGATTTCGGGAGATATATAATCTGGAGTTCCCACGGCCACATTAGATTGAACCTAAAAGATAGAGCTTAGGATTTTTATCAAGTAAAAAATTACTTTTTAAATCAAATCCACACATCTAATAAAGGTAGGAAGTTAAACGTCAAATTTGAACAACACGACAGGCTGATATATGCGACGGTCTGGAATCAACCCCGAAGAGATTACACCTCGAATTTTGAACCACGGTCAGATGACAAGGTCAATACCTGATCTGGAACCCCAATCTCCAGACTTTCACACAATGTTAACTTTTAACTGCTGTCATGAGTCTCACAAACCCCGAGTCTTTTTTGACAGGTCGTTTCCACCCCTTAAAGTGGATATTGGTCCCTGTCCTATTCAGTACCATCCTACTACGTCCAACAGAAGCCACATTCCAAGACTGGTTTGGCTGCCCCAACTATTTCGTATTTCACACTATTTGCATTTCCCGCGTGGTCTCTTAGACCCCTTCACAGCATTTGCGTTACCGTTCTTGTTGAATGAAATCGTCTAAGTTTGAGTAGGGAATTTAGACAGAGTCTAAAATGGCAACAAAATGTACTAAGAAACTAACTCTGTATCTAGCACAAAAATAAATTCAGGATATTGTTGATAATTGGTCGAAATAGAGTACTGAGACAGTGAAATTTCGGATACTATTGAAAGCAAACAACGAAACGGATTCCGAAATTTATGCAGTTGGAGACATTTCAAGTGCGTCTTCACAAGAATATTTCTACAGAAAAAATTAGGTTTCCCTGCAAAATTAGGTCCGAAAACTGAGCCTGAAGAGACATGGAATCTACTTAACTTGTATAGTAATATAAAATATATTTCACGTTACGAATTGAATTATCAAAATTTAAAATGTATAAATAATTATTATCTCAAGAATCTTTCAATTATATATTATATTAATCAACTTTATACGCACTTTAGTGAGCGAGGTCTGAGAGACCCGTCCACACTAGTTACGAAATGGTTTGTGACACAGCAGTTAAGGATTAACTTGTTTCGATGTATTATCTTCAAATTGGCGTGGAAATATGGCCCTTCCACGCCAACTTGACGACATTTGAGGCCACGACAAATTTAACGCACTCCAGCCCCCGCGTACACGACGGTCTTTGTTTAGACAGAGTTTCGAACTCGCAATCCTCGGGTTGCTAATCCGTTACTTTTCCAACTGGGTTAACGCGATCACTTCTAATGTAGGAAAACATCAGAATCATTATTGAGGTATTGGCTGCTTACATAGCACAATGGCAAGAAAAGTGACGCAACTCAAAATTGCAAATGTGTGTAACATCTCAACTTAAAGGATACTATAATACTTATATTGAAATAGTATAAGGTTCTCTTTTTAATTTTAGGTAAGTATTTATGGTGGTAACTTCTATTATGTTCTATGGAATAGTAATATAACACGCTGGGGCACCTCATACATATTTTTCAATGACATAACATCAAAATTTTTATTTTTTGACATATGTCACTTTTCTTGTCGGGGTGCGACATGTGAACTTCGGCAAGTTCCCCTCTTCAAAAACCTGATATACTACCAAATCAGGTTTGAATAAAATGTCAAAATATAGGTACAGAAATGTCGAATCAATGAATTATCCTGAAAATAAATTATTTATCCACGTCGATATCAAACTTACCATGCCATCTTCCAGTAAACGCAGGCAGGAACCGAAGTCAGCTAACTTTATGTGACCGTTGGCGTCTAATAACACATTGTCAGGTTTTATGTCTCGATGAACATATTGTAACCTATGAATGGAGTCGATAGCAAGCACCATTTCACAGATATAAAACCTTGCCATGTCTTCAGGAAGCCTGTCTTCGAATTTGCTCAACAGTGTTAAAAGATCGCCACCGCAGTAATAATCCATGACTAAGTACTGTAAAGAAAAGTCAAGCATGAGAAGTAATAATTTTAGATACAACCTTCCGCGTTTTAACATTACAATGTCTTTGAAATTTAATGTCAACTTCCTTATTTACAATCAAAGATTTTAACGGATTTATTTATGATAAACAAAGTTTCAATCAAAATACATACCAAATTTACATCATCTTGGAAAGAGAAATGGAGATTTGTGATCCATCTTTTATCACCATAGACTAGCACCTCCCTCTCTTCTTGAAAACAGGCTGTCTGAAATACAAAAAGAAAATGTGCTGTCTAGAAGTATAAAAGGGAGCTCTAATCTAAATTTCATCAGAAATATGGCGAATCGGACCATAAAATTCATTGATATGTTTAAAATTACAGTAAATGAGCATATTTATATGCAAAATAAATACAGGACACATTTTTTGGTATATCTACACCTTAAAATTTAAAGTTAATAATTGTTTACATTTTATGTACAATGATAATTTTATGCACCTCTCTTACGAAATATCTTAAAAAGACCAGAGCTCAAAATAATTCTACAGATATCTAAACAGAAAATAAATTTTGACTCTAGAATTTCTTTTTATAGAATTCTATGGATTAAAACCAAGTTCTAATTTTAGAGAAGTAAAATTCTAAAAAAAAATTGAATTCTAGATATGGTAATACAAAATTGATGTCGTGATTCTAGAGAATTCTATAATCACGTCTATAAGAAAATGATGTGGCAACTGATTACTGCAAGATATTTAGAGGGATGTAGAAGCATTTTTAGGTATGAAACACACCCTTCCTATCTCTGACTTACATACACTTAATATACAAAGCATATTTGAATGTTCAATTTTAATACTGAGTACATAAAATACCTTTTAATTCAAGAATCACGAAATTTTCATTTATTTGGTTAATAAATTTTTTAACAAATGATGCACATCTCTACTATTAAAAAAGGAACTTTATCCTATCTGAAACCTTGCTCTTATAAAATTAAATATACCATGTGCCTCCATTTCACACCATAAAAAATTATATTACATTTTTCTCAGATCCAAAGAAAGAAAAATTAGAAAACATTCTTAAACATTTTTCCTATATAAGTATTGTATTTGATAAATTTATGACTTGTACTTACCTCAGCTCGTTTTAACATTTCCCACTTATTTAAAATTTTCATGGCATAAACTTTCTCTGTGTTCCTCTGCTTAACAACAGCAACCTGAAATATAAAAATTACAAATATATCAAATTTTGCTGTAAGATTATGAGAATACGCGATCATAAAAAACGCATTTTGAAACGTAACCTTTTGAGCACCAAGAGATTTTCGAGCAGTGCAGTGATGTTTCCACCCCATAATTCACTTAATGACAAAAAAATCCCATCTATTGGTAAAGAGAATGCACGGTTCTCTTTCAACTTTGACAAATTCTACTAGCCCTTTAATTAGAAGATAAACTTTGGAAAGACTTTATTACTCATTTCCTTAGAAAATAACAATTTGGAATGATTCTGCGGTGCTTTCCTTCGAATAGAATTATTTGGTAAAATTCCATTAGTCCTTTGATTATAAAGAATCCATTGGAAAGACTTTATTTCTCATTTCCTTATGTTGTTGTTGTCGTGAGGGCCATATAAGGCCCAATTGGGGGTGCCATTGTCCCGGAGGGTTGGACTTCTTCGTGCATGACACATCCGTTTTACAGGAAGGTCCCTTTCACACATCCATTCACTCACACATATCGTAATTTAGATCCCAATCAGAGGCCGATAACCCCCTGATCAGGTACCCCCAGAGGTATTGATTTGGTATGGGAACATGGGAGACTTTGTGACCACGACCTATTTAACGTGCCCCAGCCACCATTAGCGAACACGACGGTCTTTAGCCAGGTCCAAGCGCCGATCTTGCAACCATCAGAATTGCAGGCTCTGCTGACTCATTTCCTTATAATAGAGAATCATTTGGAATGATTCTGTAGAAGTTTCCTTAATTTAAAATACTGTAGAATGATTCTTTTGGTGCCTTACTTGAGGTTAAATCACTAGGAAAGATTTTATTGCTTCTTCCTAATAAAACAGGTTTTTTTTTTTGAATGACTGTCGGTGCTTTCCTTTTAATAGCATCCAGTAGAAATGATTCTGTTGGTGCTTTCCTTCGAATAAAATCCCAGGAACGATTATATTGCTAAAGAGAGTCAAAAATGGCTAGAAGTCATGCAGAAAAGGCTATAGATCACAGAACGCATAAATATGAGTGAACCCCTCAGTAACATAAACGTATACAATATACTAATCAAATCAGTTCATTATGTTAATAATGAATAACAAAAGCAAGACCAAAAACAATACGTTTCAGCGGTCAGCACTCGATTCAAGGAACGTTAAACGTTTTCTGTTTTAACATATAACACTATTATAAACATTCCGGCACGTTCATATTCGACATTTGGACATATTTTGAAACTTAAAAAATTAATATCCCAGAATCCAATCACACACCTTTTTTGTTTATGCTCTTGTAGCTTTCTTAATTTTAAGAACCAATACCAAATAACCAAAGGAACCGAAATAAAATTAAGAGGGTCCAGGACACATTGAAATTTTTTTTTTATTAATTAATTTAGAATTTAGAATTTTTTTGTACTGATTACCCATCTAACTAATAAATAAAATCACAACACAAAAATTTTTCCAAAAGTTTTTTTAAAATTTTAAATTAAATTTTTTTGAAAAAAAGAGGGGTCATTTTAAATTGCTAAAACTCAAAATATTCTTGATCAATTTTCAAAATTCTTGCAGTAAGTCATTCACAAACTTATAAACTTTAATTTTGATTCAGCAATTTAAAAAATAATAATTTAATAAAAAATAAAAAATGTTTGAATGAAAATTTTTGAAAATGTTAAGGTACTTTTTTTTTAAAAAATCATATTTTTAAAAGTAAATATTTGTTTCAAATTTGATGAATCGAAATTAAAGTATAATGTTTGAAAAATATATATTCCAAATTTCAACCCTTAAACTTAATCGGTTTTCGACTTATAGCAATTTGAATACAGGAAATCTTGAAAAGAAGTATCACGGAGAAAAACGCATTTAAAGTTTTAAAGACAGATGTTGTTGCCATGACAACAACTGTCAAGAGTGTTAGATTTTCAAAACAACGCACCACAAAAATTATTATATCTCTAGTTCTAATTAAGATAGAAACATGATGTAGACGTCATTTTAAGCAGAAAAACAGAGAATTTCTTGAAATAATAAAAAAATTCGAAAATTTGACGATTTTTGTGTCTCGGACCCCCTTAACCCTTCAAGTGGTTACAACGAGATATCTCGTCCATTAAGATCTGACCTAATTTACTAATGACAACAGTTCTCTTCATGAAGATATTGCGGATTTCTTTTGACGATGACGATATCGGGTTCTGGTCCACCGATATCTGGTTAGTTTTCCCAATGATTAGATACTTCGCTGAGCCAAAAAGAGGGAGGATTAACCTCACGGACACAGAGGAGTAGAAATATAGGAAGTAGGTATTTTAATTAACGTTGCACTGAAACAACAAAACAGGCTATTGGCAGCGGTCCGGGATCGAAGGGGAAGATGCGAATAAACAATACGTAATTTTGAACCACGGCCAGATGACGAGGTCACACCTGAGCTGACATCCCACTCTTCAAACCACGACAAATCAATGTATTTGAGACCACGACAGATTTAACATGAACCAGCCCCCTCGTACACGACGGTCTTTGATAGGATTCGAACTCGCAACCCTAGGTTGCTAATCCGTTACTCTTCTAACCGGGCGGCGATCTTTCCAAACCCTCATAGGTACTACAACTGGGGGCGGGGCTAACGGTAACAGCCATTGATCGCGAGCGCTGGATAGGAACCTCCTTCACTACGCTAAAGACAACTGAAATCCTGTGTTATCCTGTTTGCAGTGTAATAATTATATAAGTTAGTGTTTTATGTATGCTTTTTGTTACATCAGAATGGTCCTAAACCAGGGTTGGATATGACACCATCATCCTAAAGCAAAGGGGACGGCAGAGGGGCGGAAAAATATCAGCTGGTAGTGAGTTCAGGAGTGGTTCTTAGATTGTTTATGTAAAATCAACGGAAGCTTGGAAAAATATAAAAATGGTATTAAAAATTAGGAAAAGTAATTTAGAATCAAAAGGAATTAAATTGGAATTTTTAAAAAAAAATTTGGAGGATCTAAAAATTTTTCCGCCAGCTGGGTTCGAACTCGGGAAGCCATACTCCGCTGCCGACGCCAAACTGAAAGTAGATGACTTTAGCCATTAGGCCATTGTTGCTTCACGAAAAGAAGCTCTTTAAAAGAAGAGATCATTTTATATTTTGTTGATTTCAGTCTCATTGGCCGTTATGGTTAGCCCCGCCCCCAGTTGTAGTACCTATGAGGGTTTGGAAAATAGCAACCGAGCGACCACGGACCTAGCGATCGGAGGAGCACCGGCCTGGATTGTTGCGAAAAGGGACGCGCGATCCGAACGAATACTCCGGAGGTTGGCCATTGTAAAAACCGACAACCGCTCTATTTCGAGAGAACGAGTTCCTGGTGAAGCATCACAAATAGTCCCAGCCGCTACTCATCCTTGAGCTGTCGTGACTCAATGGGTATGTCCACTGCGCTAGTAACCTGCAAGTTGTAGGCAGCAGAGGTCCGTTTCCTGTCAGGTTCGATTCCTCCTTGGTAATGGTAATTTTAGTTAACGTCGTACTAGAGCAACACAACGGGCTATTGACGACGGTCCAGGATCAGTCCCTTAGAAATATCCGAGGACAACACCTCGTAATTTTGAACCGCGGGCAGATGACGAAGCAACACCTGAGCTGGCACCCCACTCTCCAAACTTCCACACCAACCCAACGTGAGGACTTTATGGCCACGACAGATTTAAGTTGCACTAGCCGCCTTTACACTATATGCTTACAAACATCCATGCCCGGACCCGGATTCCTCCTTGGATGTATTTCCTTCAGTAAAACTTTAATTTTGTGTGTATAGCCATTACTTGATGTTCTGTCTAGTGTTTGGCGCATCTGGCCAAATATGACCTTAACGCAATAAAACTTACCCCAATCATTCCTCATCCGACGGAAAGCTATGGCCTCTTGCCAAAGTTTAGTGGATGATTGGATTGGGTTTTATGGCACAAGGGCCATATTTGGCCATGCTGCACCAAACACAAGACAGACAACATCAAGTAATTTATATACACAAGATAAGTTTGAATAACACAAAAGAAAGATGTACACCTAGGGTAGAATCGAAACCTCGATTGGCAACCAGAAATAAATGAATGTTTTGTTATTAACTGTATAGTCAGTCGTCAATGAAAGTTGATCCCATCAGAACAATCTACAAACTGTAGAGGCGCAGGATTGATAAAAAAAAAGTTATATCAATCAATCACTAAGAAGCGGGTGACTTTTCTTGTGCCATAATTTTCTGACTTCAAAGAATTCGTTTTAGAAAAAGAGCATAAAAGTGGATGAAAATTATACCCCGATCACTTAGAAATTTCTCCAGCCTTGATACTACATTCAAATCTGAAATACTTCGCCTACTTGACTTAGAGTCGTTTATGAAGCCATGGAATGCACCGTGCATTTATAATGCATCTATTTTTAATTCTATAACAAACAACAAACCTTCTAAGGGTCACTACCTCAAATAATGAAAACATCTAAACATAAAAGTGGGTGTTACCTTTCAATGTAAATGTTTTGCCAATCTTGTAGTTAATTAATTTTACATTATTTCTGCAACAATATTCATGACGTGTAGGGTTAATTGTCAATATTCCAACATCATCTTAGTATTCGGGGATCTGGGTCCAAAATAAAAATATGTCCCAGTCCGTTTTGTCCAAGAATAAGATATCGGTTTTTATATATATATTCCATTGTATTGCCTTGAGAATAGCATTAGGTGCTACACAATAAATCTTAGAATAAAATGATAAGTTTATAAACCCCATATAACAACAAAATCACGTACGCAAACAGCCCCAAAAATGGGTCATTGGAAGATTCAAAATCCAAGGGATGCTTTGCCCAAAAGGTCTTTCAGAATATCAAAAACATGAATTTCAAATAAATCAGAAATAAAAGAAACGCATTGCTTCATACATACATGCAAACATCAAGACTGCAAATTCTACTTGGATAAAAATCGACGGACTTTGTGCCTATGGGTATGCTAATGTAAATTTTGAAGGTTTGCTGAAGTGAAAAGTTGACAATCTGCTTTTCAAATTAGATTTGAACACATAAAATGTACGTTTTATGCATCAATGATGTATGTGACGGTAAAATAAAATATTTTTATGACGTTGTAATAACGTTTCGGCTATACTACACATAAGAAGGCAGCGCTAGCCCAGTAAGGCAAGAGAAACAGATTAGCAACCAGAGGATTGCGAGTTCGAAAGTAGGCCCAATCAAAGACCATCGCGTACACGGGGGCTAGTGCACGTTAGATCTGCCGTAGCCTCAAATGCCCTTCCGTTGGCGTGATGTGTGGCGTCAGGTGGCTTCGTCTTCTGATTGTCGTTTTAAATAACAAGGTCTTGTCCTTGGATCTTTCTCTTAGGAATTACTTCGAACCGTCGCTAACAACCCATTGTATTTATTGCGTTAATTAACTACCGCAATACGCACTATCGGGAAAAGGTTATTATCATTAAAAATAGTAAAGGTCTATAGTTGTTGTTTCTCAAGCCTACATTGGCAGACCAAAGGAGTGCCAGGCCCGTCGAAGACGGCAAGATGCGAGGGGGGTGCGCCTTCCATGTAATTGAGCCCCATTGGGAGGAAGTCCGACTTTGCTCGACATATAAGACATCTGTTTTACAGAAAGGTCCCTTTCATACATCCATTCACTCACATATATCGTAATTTAGATCCCAATCAGAGGCCGATAACCCCCTGATCAGGTACCCCCAGAGGTATTGATTTGGTATGGGAACATGGGGGACTTTGTGACCACGACCTATTTAACGTGCCCCAGTCACCATTAGTGAACACGACGGTCTTTAGCCAGGTCGAAGCACCGATCTCGCAATCATCAGAATTGCTGGCTCCGCCGAGGACAGAACCCACAACCCTTCTGATGCGAGCCCGACGCTCTACTGACTGAGCTACCGCGGCTCAGGTCTATAGTTATTTTACTAAGTGCATTTGTCTGGAATATTTTAATTTTATGCTCAATTAAAACTTTTACTTATTGCAGCCTTTAAAAAATAACGACCTGTATTCATACCACATTGTCTTATTTTGGAATTCAGATTGAATTGCATTGGTGCAATGACTTTCTAATCAAATATCCATTTTATGTATACGTTTTTTTTGCATTTTAATTAGCGTCATACTCGAGCAGCACAACGGGCTATTGGTGACGGTCCTGGATCAAACCCGAAAGTTTGTTTTGGGAGCTTTAAAGCACAAGGGCCATTTGACCATGCAGAGCCTGACACACGATATATATGCAATATCAAGTAACAGACGCACATACAGAACGTTTTATAGACACAGAAGAGAGATATACACCTAGGGAGGAATGAATATGACAGGATACGAACCTGCGCCGTCTATATCTCGAAGGTTGCTAGAGCAGTGGGCTTAGCCACTGAGTCACGACGGCCTCTCAAACCCGGACACCAATGACCACACCACGTAATTTTGAATCACGACCAGATGACGAGGTCTCGCCGTGCTGGCACCCCACTCTCCAAACATCCACACCACGCCAACGTGAGAACATTTAACGCCGCAACAGATTTAACATGCTCTTCTTCCGTGTACACGACGGTCTTTGGGTGGACTGAGTTTCAAACTCGCAACCCTCCGGTTGTTAATTCGATGCTCTTCCAACTGTGGTACAGCGTTCACTCTTTTTCTAGAAATAAATGAGCTTATTCCTACTAATCCAGATCTACGTACGAGTAAAATAATGTAATATATAAATTAGCCGACCAACCGGTCTAGTGGTTAAGGTGTTGGCCTCTGAATCAGAAGGTTCCTGGTTCGAATCCGGGGTCAGGGCATGGACGTATATGTGATGTCTTTAGTTAGGGGTAGTGATGGCCACTCAATGGGTGCCCCTTTACAACTGGCTCATCGATTCTGGCCTTGTCGTTGGCCAATGACCATAAGTGCCCGCCATTTGTAAAATAAATCTCTACTATTATAAAAGGAAGTGTTTGTTTCTTGCCGGTACACAGGTAATTGCAATTTTTAGGTCACGGCGAATTTTAAAATTCAATCTACAACAATTTAAAATGAATTTAATAGTTTTTTCACCGTTCTTTCTTCTTTCAGGAAATGAAGAAGCATCAAAAAAAATTTCCACCTTTCTCCCTCACTTCACTATTGACGTCATTCTTTGGAACCATTCCAAGTTTTTTCACCTTCCGTCTTAAACGGGAGCGAACAGATTCGAATGACCTTCGTCTCATTCGAGATTCATTCATTTTGATTTCCTGAGAAACGGATTCGAGTGAAACAAAAGAAATTATTAAAGTTATCATTGGCGCTCTTCAGTATTTTTTCTAACTCAGCGATCGTTAAAGGTAGAATAAAAATTTTAACGGATTTGAAATCTGCGGAAAATTTTACACTAGATCACCTCATACGTTTAATCTTCTTTTAATAAAAAATTTATGAATTAAATATTTATATCTTTTGGTTTGCGAAGCAAACCAACACCACGGGCAATGTGACCCCCACGAAAAGAACTGTCACGTGTAGCTCCGTTATGGCTGTAATCCAATAGGCTATATATGAATCGAATATTCGCAAACCAAATGGGAATCCGTGATGGCTGTTATCCAATAGGCTAAGAATTCCCATTTGGTTTGAGAAGCAAACCAATAACCCCACAAAAGCAACTGGCACGTTCAACGCCGGTCTAGCCACGCAGAGGCTAGTATATATAAATATTATAAGACATTTATATGCAAAATATAAATGTCAATGATATACAGAGTGTTTCGAAACTCATGGGCAAAAATTTAAAGGGTGATAGAAAACATCTAAACAAGCAATTTTCACCATGCAATGCGTGGGCGGAGAGCAAGCGGTGAACCGTTAGACGGAGCTGTAATGGAAAGCATAAAGGGCGAGTTTTCTTACACATCGTCATTTCTACCGTGAATTTCAGAAAGCATGGCGACGTACAGTAATCAGGAAAAGGCGTACATGCATTTTACGTATGGTCTTGCGAATGGGAATGATCTGGAAGCCGAAATACTATACAGGCAACGTTTCTCCAGAAGACACGTGCTAGACCAAAAAAAGTTCGAGCGATTGCATCGGTGCCTGTGCGAAACGGGATCCTTTGTCACCGGCATGCATGATACAGAGCGTGGCAGGATTGTGCCGACGTCACATTCTGCAAAGAGTGGAAGATCCTCAGGATATTAGCACGCGAACTATTCCCGTGCCGTAAATGTTCCTCAATCGATTGTTTGGCGAGTACTACGGGACGAAGGATTACACCCCTACCATGCACAGAAAGTGCAAGCCTTGATATCTGCAGATTATGCGCCACGTGTTGTGTTTGCACGTTGGTTTTTGCAACAACTAGCAGCGCAGCCTGATTTTAGTGCACATGTGTTATTCACGGATCAATGCACCTTTACTCGTGAAGGCATTTCTAATACGCCCAACCTTCATGTGTGGACATCTAACAATCCGTACGACACACGTCCTCATGCGTATTCAGAAGCTTTTCAGCGTAAATGTTTGGGCTGGAATTGTGGGTGACCATTTGATCGGCCCATACCTTCTGCCATTCCGACTGGACGGCAGAACATACCTCACATTTTTACAACAGGTATTGCCAGACTTACTTCAACCTGTTGCAGCAAACATACAAGCACGAATGTGGTTCCAGCCATGACGGAGCATAACTCCATTTCAGTTTGGATGTGCGCTATAGACGCTAAATTCCCAGGACGATGGATTGGTCGGGGTGGGCGCACACATTGGTCGGCACGCTCACCCGTCTGTCTGGACCTTTTCTTGTGGGGCCATTTGAAAAGTCTCGCCTACGAAAGCCCCATCGACTCCGACGAGGACCTAGTTTCCAGGATTTCTGTTGCTGCCGGTGCCGTCCGAGACATGCCGGGTGTGTTTGAAAAAGTGCACCGCTCGCTACGTCGCAGGTGTAACGCCTACATTATCGCAGGTGGTTGCTCTTTTGAGCAGTTTCTGTAATTTTGCCACACATGCTGTCAATAAAATTATTTAGAACCTCCTCTATCCGTTTGGTGTTTCGTTCTTTCACGAGACAGTAGCGGCGGATACCTCCTAGTGGTTCACCGCTTGCTCTCCGCACATGCAAAAGTTGCTTGTTTAGATGTTTACTATCACCCCTTACATTTTTGTCCATGAGTTTGGAAACACCCTGTATATATAAATGTCAGGAATGAGATGGTTTACCAGATCCGGGGCTTATGTGAGAATGTAAGTTACCTCGAGGAACTCCTTATGTAGAAAGGTGATAAGACAGTCTTTGGTTGGATTTGAACTCGCATCCTCCCGGTTGGAAGAGTAAAGGATTAGCAACCGGGATACCGCGCCACTCTTCAGTTCATGAGAGCGAAAAACTAAATTACGTTCAAATCTAGGGTATAGGAATTCCAAATTTGTCGAAAGATTAGTTGGAAAACGTATTCCTTTCAAAACAACGTTGAAGTTTGAATTTCTGGAATATGCAGACATTTTATCACGCTTCTTCCAATTCAACTCTCTGTTTCATTAAAAAGCAGCACCGATTTTTTCTGTAATCGGTGCTACTTAGCTGGTTAATGCTGTAATTTGTCAGTATGAATTAACCCTCATTATAATTGTATATTTTATTCTAACTATATACGGAAAATAGAATTTTTGACATAGTGAGAAAAATGAATTAAACATCGGAACCTTCTAAAACAACCTGTTCTCTTTTTGAAAAGTCCTAGTCAATACAACTTAATTTAAACATTGCCCGCAAATAAGCTACTGTTTTCTTCGGCCTAGATATTATGATTAATTACAGGCTAATCTCATTTTTATTTTTAATTTGATGTAGATATTTTAATATCCGTTACTATTTGAGACGTATGAACTGAAGTGAAACTATGATTGCTGCCAGTCGCGTAATTAGGGCACATTAATCAATGACAGTGGAAGGGCTTTGCCCTGCCAAGAGTCTAAAAATACTTCCGTAATATGCAGCTCTAAAACGATGGATATTAAAATATCGCGGTTTTCGTGTGAAAGTATTCATCGTGGGAAGTTTGAAGTTTTCAGCAACTACCCAACATAAGTTGATTCAATCAAAAGTAATTTACGTAGTAAAAAAAAGTTCTAACATTTTCTTATGAATTCGAAAACTTCTTTTTCCCCTGTATTTAAATAGAGGGCATGGACTGGAAAACTTTGATTTTACTTGCCTTTTACACAAATTCAACGTAAAATTATCATTTTAATACTGTACTAGCAGACCTATGCAGAGCATCTCAGCAAAATTTCATAATTGCTAATATCTAGTGATGAGTATAGTTGGTTATTTTATTATTTTATGAATTCGAAAATTGCTTTTATCCTTGTAATTGAATAGAGGGCATGGACTGAAGAACTTTGATTTTTCTTATCGTTTACACAAATTCAATGTAACATTATTATTTTAATATTTTACTAGCAGACCCCTTGCAGAGAGTATGAGCAAAATTTCTTAATTAATTGCTAATATTCATTGATGCGTGTAGTTGTTTGGAGAGAGGATGCAAGCCTACTACGTCATCTAACCCCGCCGGTTCATCGTTTGGGCACCCTGGTATTGCGAATCCCATGCTTATCAGAAAAAGTAACCCCCATGGAAAAATAATAGATAGCATGGAAAAATAAAAATAGCAGGTAGCTCGGGTTCACATCCCAAAGGAAAGATCTGCAGCAGGATAATGCTATAATGCTCGAATTTTACGTGAACGGTTTGTTGAACAAGATGAAAAATTTTCTTTATTACGTTGTTTGCCCCAATCTACAAATTTAAATCCGACAGAGCATTCGTGAAACGAAATGAAAACAGTATGTCAACAAGGTTCACCATACCATAAAATCTTCAAGAGTCGGAGTTTACAAATTCATTGCCAAAACAATACAACTTTATTCAATGAGTCCGATTTGACGGCGTCTATTGTAAATTTAAAAAAAATATCATCTATATATATAATTCTCTTACGTGGCACGCAAAAAAGACGTTAGTTGTAATCGCGTTTTGGCAATACTGTACGATTGTTTGTTTATCGCGAAGTCTCGCGCATCGATTGAATTTATAGCGTTATCGGATGAAATTTTATTGAAAAAAAAATTAATTTTAGTCGAGCTGTTGGTGTTTATAATTAGAAATCAAAGAAAGCGGTTGATCTTTTCAGGGCCATTTAAAAAACGGTCCTTTTCAGGGCCAACAATTATAGTTCAACAAGACGCTTGCACTACAACTTTCGGCAACAAACTCAATGAAAAAGTGTGGGTCGTTTGAGTACTGGGAAAATGTATACACAAACAGCATGCTGGGTATTCAATTTCCAAAGCAACGCTCACATTTCGAGTCAAAATTTGCACAAAGTTTTCATTTGAATTCTGAACTTAGATATACCGTATATATTTTTTCAGTAATACAGCAAATTTAGATTTGAAAAACATTTGGTGGAGTGGTCGTTCACGGTAAGACGTTTGTCGCCAACTAATTTTTATCGCCAAGTCAAGATGGCGGCCGAATTCCGTAACAGCAGATAGGGTTGCCACAACAAAAACGGCAGTTGTGAAGAAAATCAGCAAAAAGCGTAGGTTACCATATTTGGCGACAAATCGCCTTCTTACCGTGAACGACCACTCCACCAAACATTTTTTTTGGTAACCTATTTTGTAAACAATCCCTTCTGCTAGGACACATGTGTTCATTGAGGCGAGCGAAGCGAGCATAGGTTCGAGCAGCGAACCAATGAGGATTGCGAAGAAATCCTCCGGGGGTTGGCGAGCGTTAGCGAGCAGGGGGCAGGCCCCCTAGTTAAATAAAAACAAGGGGAAAAAATCAACAATCTACTGGGGATACAGAATCTTGTCCAAAGTTTTTTCCAGTGAAGATAAATAATATGTCCCAATGTCTCCTCTTCTGTTAAATAGACAAGGCACCTTTCGTGTCAACTAGGTGAAGCCTGTGTATATACATTTGAGTAACATCATGACCAATATGGTTCTGGCTGCAAAATTGGCAACTGGACGTGGGATCCTCTTAACCCTCCAAGTGGTTTCGACAAGATATCTCGTTCAAGATGTGACCAATTTTGCTAAAGACAAGATATCTTGTCATCAAGATATTACCAATGTTTGTTAGATGACGAGATCAAGATCTGGGCAGTTTTCTTCAAATGATGAGATATCCTGTCGAGTCAACCACCAGGAAGGTAAAGTATACAAGATCATTAATCAAGATCACTTTAAATTTTAAAAATGTGAGGACCTTTCAACCCACATTACTTCAAGAACAGCACCATCCCGCGTCTGATTCATTTCTTCCATTAAATGCCTTTCGACTAATATTTCTCCAACACTGATATTTAACAAGATTTCACAGGACAAATTTAACAAGAATGAGGGGTTTTTCGACACTATTCTGACAAAGTGGTTACAACAGTTTGTGCCCAGTGTATAGAAGCTCTTTGATGCCTTTTATAACAAAAACCTGATCCGTTAACTACGTAGCACAACAATGCGTTATGCATGTCATACTTTGATTTAGTATTGTAAATAATATTGATACTAATGATCAATATCAGATTTTATAGAAGAGTGGAATTTTTCAATTAGTATAATGTTCTAAAATAGAAATTAATCACTACTTACCTCACCAAACGCCCCTCGTCCAATAACCTTTAAAACTTCGAAATCATCTTTCGTGAGGCGTAAACTTTTAACTTTCTGTGCAACAGGACTCACTAGAAAAAAAAGAAAAGTTTCAGTCAGTAAATTGAATATCCTCATACATAATTAAAACATTTTAATAATGAATGAATTCAGTCTTGAGTAATAAGGAATACAAGGTTTTAGAAATTAATCGGCACAATGCAACAAAATAAGAATTATTAGTATACAATGCAACAGATATGAATACATTTTTATACAATTTCTTGAATTGGGCAGCCGAATCTGGGTAGTATTTTCAAGTTAGGAAACGATGATGCCTTATCCGATTATGTATTATTTTAATTCAATGGTGTGTATATAGTTAATTAACGTCGCACAGGTGCAACACAGCGGGATCTATTGGCGACTGTAACCCGAAAGAATAGATCCAAAGACAACACATCGTGATTTTGAATGACGGTCAGATGAGGAGGTTAACACCTGAGCTGGCACCCCACTCTCCAAACTTCCACACCACGCCAACGTGTGAGCATTTGAGGCCAAGACAGATATAACCAGCCACACACTCGACGATCTTTGGTTGAACCGAGTTTTGAACTCGAAACCTTCCGGTTGAAAATTTGTTGGACAAGCGTAAAAAAGGGCAACATTGGTACATTTTTAGTACTATTTAAAAAACAACGACCAAGTTTTTATTACTACAGAATCTCCAGATGTATCAGACGCAAATTCAAGTTGCAAGGATCGTATAAATGTATTCCATGCAACTATCTTAAGACGTCTTGAAATAAGATTTACTTTCGAGTAAAGATAATTTTTTTCACAGAAACAATGTTCGTGCAAAGCATAATAGAAACGATTTAAAATAAATTTCTTTTGACTGAGCGTGAACAAATCGGACAAAAAGAATCAATAATAATTTTTTTTACATCCTCCCCAAAAAAGAGATCATAACTAACACTTCGAAACGTCAGAACTCCAAAAGTTTTTCGCGAAGACATCACAAAATTCCAACGAAACAATATGTCTGTACCGAACGGAAATCTTTATAGATACTTTTCGCTACCAACAAACGAGTATTAGATTAAAATCCCGATCCGGCAAACTGTCTCTTTCCCAAAAAGTTACTCATCCGCAAATGTCTTAAGAAAGAGCGTGGCTATTGAAAGCTTATCGAATGCTCAAGGATCCAAGTCGCCATTCCTTTCTTGAAGGAGAAAAGGTGTACCCGAGACTTTTCAAAAGATTTCAGTAGTTTCTTTCCCCCCTTTTACCGTTCTTTTATCCCAGCAGAGGGCTTACATCTTCACTTCTTTTCCCATTGGCACCCCCCTCCCTCCATTATCGAACACTTTTTTTCGTTCGCTGGATGCAGTTTTAGTTGGTCATAATTCATCATAAAGGTCGTCCTGGGAAATCCAGTAAGAGCCACAAGCCATGTTTATAAGGGTGAAAGTTCTAAGGCTAGTTTGGCTAAAGACTGAGAATAAGTGCTGTTGAAGATACGTTTAATCTGTTTAGGAAAGAATGAAGTGGCCTTCATTTATGTCTTACTATCATTGTTTGACTAACGCTTTAACCCTCTGAGAGGTTCACTTTGGTCAATAGAATCTTTTCAAAGGATTCCATTCCCTGAAAATCTTCAATAGAATCTTCCCAAATGGTTCCATACTAATCAAACCATAAATATAATCTTTTCAAAGGATTCCATTCTAAGGAAAATAGCAATACATTTTTTCAACGCATTTAATCTAAGGAAAGAACCAATAGAATATTTTCTGATGATTCTATTCCAAGGAGAAGAACACTAGAATAGTTCCAAAGGATTTTATTCCAAGAATAGGACCAATAGAATGTTTGTCAAGGTTGACTCTATCTATGGATCTTTTCAACCAATCGATTTTGCTATTTTGTCATGAATTGTGTTGTAGGTAAAATCAATACCGGTTCTAGAAAATCTTGAGAGCGTAGAGGGTTTAGGAAACATGGAAACCACGAGCCAAAAGGTATAGTCCAAAATTACATCATATAAACAGAACTTATTTAGTTTAGTAAACATTGAACTTATCCGAAAAATTATAAAAGTTTAAAAATGTTATTTGCTATTTCGGAAGAACAGAAAAGCATCTACTAGTCTTGTTGCATTTAACTAGATAGAAGAGTCTTTTCTAGTTATTCTTCGACACAGAATATTTCCACTCCAACTTGAAGATATGATCCAACAGCTATTATCTATATATATAATTCTCTTACGTGGCACGCAAAAAAGACGTTATTTGTAATCGCGTTTTGGCAACACTGTACGATTGTTTGTTTATCGCGAAGTCTCGCGCATTGATTGAATTTATAGCGTTATCGGATGAAATTTTATTGGAAAAAAAATAAAGGAAATTTTAATGAGCTGTTGCAGTTAGTTTATAATAGAAATCAAAGAAAGCGGAGGATCTTTTCAGGGCCATTTAAAAAACGGTCCTTTTCAGGGCCAACAATTATAGTTCAACAAGACGCTTGCACTACAACTTTCGACAACAACCTCAATGAAAAAGTGTGGGTCGTTTGAGTGCTGGGAAAATGTACACACAAACAACATGCTGGGTATTCAATTTCCAAAGCAACGCTCACATTTCGAGTCAAAATTTGCACAAAGTTTTCATTTTAATTCTGATTTTAGAGATACTGTAAATATATTTTCTGTAATACAGCAAATTTAGATTTGAAAAACATCTTTTTGGTAACATATTTTGTAAACAATCCCTTCTGCTAGGACACATGTCTTCATTGAGGCGAGCGAAGCGAGCATAGGTTCGCGCAGCGAAGCAATCCTCCGGGGGTTGGCGAGCGTTAGCGAGCAGGGGGCAGGCCCCCTAGTATAATTTATAAATCAGTATGAAGATAAAAAAATGAAATATTACTTTTAAAATACCAGGTCACAATTTCAACTGGGAAGTCTTCGTAAAGAGTTTTTTGTGTGTTCATTGTTTGCTTAATCACTAAATCAAGTTTTGCTACACGAGAGCTGATTAAGTAGTAATACTTGAAACTTGGTATTTTGGTCACAGCTCGAATCATTAAGATTATTCCATAAAAAATTAAGTTGCTTTAAGGTATGCTAAAAGCTGTCTGGATTTCTTATAACGTGAAATTAAGAACATGACAGTGATACGACGCACCGAATTAATAAACACATTGACAGTCATCAGTACTCAGGGAACTAAACATATAATTTAATTTCTTATTAATAGAAAGAAAATAGTTAATAAATAAGAAAGTGCATTCAATAGCACGTAAAAAATGGGAGTAATCTTTTTGAGACCACGCAAATGTCAACCCAAGCTTAAATTTAGACTAAAAACACGGCTTTAAATTGGGAACACGATGACTGTTCGATCGATATTTTCTCCTTTGCTATTAAGCTCTCAAGGTTAAGATCGAACGTAAAGTTGTATTCTACTTAGGAAATATCTTCGAGTTCAAGTCAAGATTCGCATCATTTAGTTTACTGAGTTGGCATCGTAATCAAGTCTATTCTTTATTTGCTTTTCTTGTTTTTTATGTGCCTTAAAGCCCTATCTTTTGCAGGCTTAGTTAGTTAATGTTGAAATCCGAGTCAATACAATACATGAAGACTATAGTAAAAATAATAATTTTAAATTTTTTTTCAGGATTCATAATTTTTTTTTCTTGTGGTCAAATACATCTTCCGTATCAGGGCAAAAGGGGTTGTTTGACTTTTGATGAGTCCAAAAGAGTCAAATGCCATCATTAATTTTTAAAAATAAAAGCTTAGAATTGAAACTAAATTACAATTATTTGTACCATGGCATGCTTTTTCTTCTTGAATATTTGCGTGAAAGAATGAAAACTTAAGATCCTGAAAAGTAGTCATTTTGACTTAACACTTTTTGCCCCGACACGGAGATATACCAATAATTGTTATTAACCAATAAACAGCTGAAATAAATTTATTTATAAGGCTGATAAAAAAATGAGATGATTGATAGACCTTTCGCAAAACCCAACCATCTTTGAAATAAAAGTTTATGGATAATGTAAGAGTATTATATAGCATTCTGTATAGCAAACAAAATGTCTAATTTGTTCATCAATTAACGATCACACTCAGTATAAAGGATGTAATCTATTCATTCATGTGACTGCTCAGGTGATACTTCAGCAACTTCTCAGACAGCGGAGAGTCCGAGAAAAGTACTTCAGAAACAAAAGATTTATAAAATATATTTTTCATTATTTTGTCCGTATGTAAACATATTGATAGGCAATAGATAAAACCTTGAAATTCGCCTTTTTGTGTTTATACCCTTCAAATAAGCGTTCATCAAATCATAGTCGCAATAATAAAAAAGTCCTTAGTTTCAGCGGATGTTTCGAAAGTGTTTCAGCAGTAAAAAGGTTAAGAGTTTCTCTTTTGGATGATTGGGAAAATGTACGGCTCACTGTGCTCATTTTTGTGACACAGTTTATGTGATAAAAGATTTAAGACTATTTGATAATAAATTGATCGTAATTATTAGCAGCTTCAACTACGAATAGCTATAGACATTGACACAATTAACTAAACACTGTTTGAATTCGTTAACAATATCATGCATCCCATCCAGTTATTACCCCCGTTTTTGCAACAAATTTTCTGGCAGGTAAATAGTCGAATTTACGTCCCATTGGAGGAACACAAAAAGCGATTGGCTAAGGGGTGAGATCAATCCTAAAGGGAAAGATCCGAATCGGTTGACGGGGCCTTGCGCATCGTTATCCTAAAGCAAAAAATAATTTTCACACCTATAAAGAATAGTCATCACACATTGCAAAAGTTTGGTTGGTATGGGGTTTTATTATATTACAAATATTTTATCAAGCTTCGCCAAACACAAGACAACGCCAAGTAAAAAACGTCAAGAAAGGAGATAGATAGGTAGGTATTTTAATTAACGTCATACTGGAGCAACACGACGGGCTATTGGCGACGGTTCGGGATCAATCCCCAGGGAAAAATTCGATGACAACATCACGTAATTTTGAACCATAGTTAGATGACAAAGTCAAACCTGGGCCGGCACCCCACTCTAAACTTCCACATCACGTCAACGTGAGGACATTTGATGCCACGGAAGATAGGACAACCCCTCTTTGGATGGTAGGTACTTTAATTAACGTCGTACTGGAGCAACACAACGGATTGACGACGGTCCTGGATCAATCCCCAATGGAAAGATTCGAGGTTAACACAACGTAATTTTGAACCACGGTCAGATGACGAGGCAACAACTGAGATGGCCCCACACTCTCCAAACTTCCACACCACGCCAACGTGAGGACATTTGAGGACACTACAGATTTAACGTGCATCAGCTCCCTTTGTACACGACGGTGTTTGTTGGATTTGAACTCGCAACTCTCCTGTTGCTAATCCTGTTGCAACCGGGCCAACGCTTCCCGGTCTTTGATTGGATCTCGCAACCTTCCAGTTGCTAAACTGTTACTCTTCCAACCGGGCTACCGTGGCTCGTGTCATGAAGGGGGAGAGGGATTGGAGAACAGAGTGGTGTGATGAAAAGATCGCTAGGGTATCACGGGAGAGCCACACCCATGTTTACTTAAGACAATGAACCCCATGGGGAAAAAGAAAAAATCACAAGAGGATCACCAAAAGATCCAAGGAAAGTTAGTAAAAGACGCTACCGTTGCATTGATATATCCTTCTAGCAAAGAACGACTATGGCAAAAGTTAATCAGTTTTACTATGGGGAACAAGCTATTTCGATTTCATTACGGAGAGCGCTTGTAAGACAAACAATTCGCGAAGCAATGGCTTTTAGTCTCGGCAAGTTGGATAAGTCGAAAAGGTGACGGCGACGAAACAGATTGTGTAAAGTTTACATAGGATTACTTGGTATTCAGTCGTATGTGACTGGCTCAAGCAGTACAAACATCCTTGGTGTGTACTTATGGAAGGATGATTGATATGTGTGTGTCTATATTAGATAAACATAATTAATATTTTACTATCACTACACGAAAAGCGGAGCCACTACTGTAATTCTATTTCGGATCCAGTCGGAATATGATGCTAAACAAATTTATACGACGCTGATGGGAAATGGTAATGGTAATTTTAGTTAACGTCGTACTAGAGCAACACAACGGGCTATTGACGACGGTCCGGGATCAGTCCCTTAGAAATATCCGAGGACAACACCTCGTAATTTTGAACCACGGTCAGATGACGAAGCAACACCTGACATGGCACCCCACTCTCCAAACTTCAACGCCAACCCAACGTGAGGACTTTCGGCCACGGCAGTTTTAAGGTGCACCAGACGCCTCTACACCATACGTTTACAAACATACATGCCGGGACCCGGGTTCGAACCAGGAACCTTCCGATCTAGAGGCTCTAACACCATAACCACTATACCGGTTGGTCGGCACGACGGTGATGGGATAACATGGACTGAGAAATGAGTGCACGAAGCTCATGGCCAGATAACAGTTCTGAAAACCTCGAAATTCTCGATTCAGAAAGACATTGGCTTGTATAATATAGCATTACTCAATGTCTTCCAAAAAATAACACATTTAGGGTAGGTATGTATTTTAATTAACGTCGCACCGAAGCAACGCAACTATTGACGGCAATCCGGGATCAATGCCTCAGGGAAAGATCAGAGGACGACACCGCGTAATTTTGAATCACAGTCAGAGGACGAGATAAGACCCGAGCTGGCACCCCACTCTCCAAACTTTCACATCATGCCAACTTGGACATTTGAAGCTAACGTGCACCAGTCCTCATTATAAACAACGGTGTTGGTATTCGAACTCGCAGCCAACACATTAATGGAAGCTATTGAAAAGACACTTAAGTTATGAAAAGTCATTTGAATCATATTTGGCATTGACCCTTTGAAGGGCACAGTGCTATAAAAGGGAGTCCGAAAATACTTACAGGTTGAAGACCCATCACTAATATCCTGTTATGATTCTCCAGTGTGGCGTTAATTAAAAATACCCCCCCCCCCTACTATTATCAAAACGTTAAAATGAACGGTTTTTGTACAACGTTTCGTACCCCCCATCTTAATGAAAAGGCACTTCTATAATTTCTAAGGTTCAAACCTTTTATTTTAGGATTTAAATAATATATTTACAGTTTATGTGCATGTTTTAAAATAAACGATAGCATATCTCTAGAGAGCAGGGGCAGCGAACATCCGCTAAGAACCGCTTCTACCCTTCTTATGCTCCCCAGTATTTCTTTCATCCCACTCTGGTCTTAGGGGAAAAAACGACTGCTACTACTTGAAGGTGGATGGCCATGACGGCGTGACGTCATCTTGTTACATCGCCTTACAGTACACATATAAAACATAACATCACACATCATCATAAAGTACACATAAAGCCTTGAACCTTACAGTACACATAATAAAAATTTAGTTTTTCTAAGAGATGTTGAACTCTCTTATGTCTAGTCGCTCCATTCCTAGACATTAGGATTGGATTCGACATGGTAGGCGGAGACTGTATCACTTGTGTGGCTTTGCACACCTATACAGTTCTTACGGAGGTTGGTTTTGGGTATATGGCTCAAGGGGCAAATTCGGCCAAGCTGCCTTTGAGTTATAGCACATAAAGTCAGAGGAAATCTACAGAAAGAATTGGTAGGTGTCAACCTTTGGTAGAAATAAGAATATCAAATAAGAGCATATTTGTATACCTTAGAAGCCATAATACACCCAGAATATTTATGTATTAATCTTTTCAAAGAGATGAGAAGCCAGACGTTCCACCAGCCCTGAAAGGGTTAATCAGCTAGAGCCACTCCGTAGGAAAACGTATATATACGTTTTCTTATGGAAGATATAACTATATATAACTCATAGGTGCTGCTCATGAATAGGGGATTCAAATGTCTGTCAATAGCAGGCCATATCGAATCCTAGAAAGTGAGTCAGCCGGAAGGAGTGAGGGAAGAAGGATGATCAGTGAAGAAATGCCTATAATCACAGTCAAGGAATACGACTCTCGTGAATAACACCAAGGTGACACTACCAGGATTGAAGGAAAGATTACTGGGACTGTTAAAGTGAAAGCGGAGTCTCCCAGATCATACATCATAGAAGCGTGGAGGACGCAGAGGAGGAACATAAAGGTAATTTAATCAATTGTGTTTTAGACAGTTGAAAAGTCATTTGCAAAGAATTTATATTGCTTAATTAACATATAAGTAATGCAGATTATACATAAACAGATATGGTAGGCTAATGTAAACTGAATTTATGACACCAACCGTTGAACACTCTTTTGTTTTGATACCGATTCTTATAATTCTTTCAAAGTTCCAGTTGAAAAATCACGTGAATTAAATTATGATCAGTCCTGAAGTTCAAACTTCACAAAAAATTTTTTTGGAAGTTATGACCATATACGTGAAATATAAGGTGACTGCATTACTATTAAGAGGAGCTTCGAAAAAGGTGACCAACATGTCTACTAGCAGTCACGTGACTGCTTGGTAAAAATGGACTTGGCTGTGGGGATTTCTTAGCTTATCACTTCGTTTGAGGCTACAATATCATACGACATGGTAGGTGTGATTTCGCATTTCTATAGTGGCGTACTAATTGGTGAAATCGCCAAAATCTTCTACTACAAGATGATTAATTAATGGACCAATCCGATGAATCAATGGGCGTCTTCTCACATGCCCTCTGATGCCTTCGTAAACTTGATAATAAGGAAATAAACCTGTGTCTACAATATATTATTTCAGTGTGTTTCTTTTTATTTCAGGTGTATTTTAGGGTTTCATACGAAATTGCAGAAAGCTCACAAGGAAATTGAATTTTTTTCTTCTTCTCATTGCATTATTCATTCAATTGTTTTAAAGATTAGTGAAAAATGTGCAACTGCAATTTACCCGTATTATGGAAATTTTAGGTTTCGCTATGAGCTGAATAGTTTTTGCTACCAGCTTATAAAAGCTCACAGCAATCTTTGCTGCCAGCTTCAAAATTTTATTTTGAGCCCTGAGCTGCTTGGAATATTTTGGTTTCAAGTCAATACATAAAAATGAGAGCCAGATTCCTCAGTCAGACATAACCTGCCAAGAAATTATTCGGTTGCAGCCAAACTGTGGACATTAATAGTAAAAGGGTTGGGTTGTGAATAATATGGGTTACATTTATTTTAAAAGATAAATCAAAATGTATGTGGCTATAGGCGTGAGTTGGTTGATTTTCGGTTTTATGGCGTAAGGGCCATATTTGGCCAAGGTGATCAAAACACAAGACAGCGAGGGAGAAAGGAAAAGCAAAAAACAGAAGGAAGGATAGATTACTCGGGTAACTTGGGGTGTTGTAGGAGTGAGCTGGTGACGTAATATGAGGCTATCAGAGCAAAAGTGGCCTAACCCATAAAATCCCGAAAATTTTATTATTTTTTATAAGACATTTTATTGTGTTGAAATGTGCAAGTTCAAGTCTACTAAACATACAAAATAACTTATTTTTAATTACTGAAAACCAAATTTTAAGAATATCAAACCATATTGTGGATAAATAAAAATATATAAAAAATGGTCAGAAAATGTCATCTATCTCCATTGGGTATACTGGTGGGTTAGGCCACTCAAGCTGTGATAGCGTCTTATATCATGGGCTTACATGTATTTACAAGTAAACTTACAAACGTATTAACGCAAAAGCGAATCGATAAAAATTCAACTCTAAGCTAAAGCAGACTTTTCACAGCCTAAGTACTTTTGGAATAGTTGGTTTCGTAGCATAAATTCTTCAAAACACGTAGCAAAATTAGTCTTTTCCAAGCAAATTTTAGCTGTAAATGTTAGTCGCAGTTCGAACTCGCAACCCTTCGGCTGCGAATTCGTTGCTCTTCCATCTGGACTAGGGAATGGTAATTTTTAGTTAACGTCGTACTGGAGCAACACAACGGGCTATTGACGACGGTCTGGGATCAGTCCCTTAAGGGAAAGATCCGAGGACAACACCTCGTAATTTTGAACCACGGTCAGATGACGAAGCAACACCTGAGCTGGCACCCCACTCTTCAAACTTCCACGCCAACCCAACGTGAGGACTTTCGGCCACGACAGATTTAAGGTGCACCAGCCGCCTCTACACCATACGCTTACAAACAGCCATGCCCGGACCCGGATTCGAACCAGGAACCTTCCGATCTAGAGGCTAACACCTTAACCACTATACCGATTGGTCGGCCCATCTGGACTAAAGTGGCCCTAATATTCTAAATATAAACCAAAAACATGTTTTAACCTAAGCAATCAAAAAGCAAGATGTATATAAGCACTATTGAGAATTAGTTCAATTCAATAAAAGTTTTACTCTCAACCCAAGTCAACGACAAATAATGGACGAACTCTAAGAAATTTTTACTGACATAGAACAGAGAAATACTCCAAGGAAGGAATCGAACCAGACACATATCGGTTGGTTTGGTGGTTTTATGACGCAAGGGCCAAACTTCGGCCATGCTGCGCCAAACACAACCGACACAAACTCAACGGAATTTTTACTGACACAGAAGACAGAAACACACCCAGGGAGGAATGCACCAAACCGGAATCGAACCTGCACCGTCTACAACTCGAAGGTTGCTAGCGCATCGGGAATACCAACATACGACTGCCCCAGAGAGACACATACCGAACCTGCGCCGCCGACAACTTCAGTTGCCAGGGCAGTGGGCAAACCCACTGAGTCAAGGCGGCCCCTTTAACTGACACGAGAACTCGCAACCGAAAGCCCAATTGATGAATGCGTTTCGATACTCCGCACTGGAAAAGACGGTAGCAGCTAATCTATCCGCCGGTACTTAACGTCGATCCGAACTGGAATTCCGACATTAGGCCTATTCACCTCCCGAGAAACAGCCTTTTAAGTTGCATGAAGGAGCACACCCATTATCCTTCCGCCTAACTATTCTCGTTTAGCGTAATGACGCATATTTCCGTCTCCGCGGCGAATCCGGACCCACTACGGCGACTAAAATAAATAGTATTTAAAACGCATAATCAATAAATACGCCTCTTTTCCCGTCCCCACTGGGTAATAAATCCCGAGGGAAAAGTGGGTGGATGCAGTGGCCGGCAAGACAAAACTTCTTATGCAGCAGCAGAATCGATCCGAATTTCGATGGCAAACTTGTTCTACTGGAAAGTGAATGTTGTTTACAGTTGTGGATTTAGCTCAGAATCCCCTCTCCTGAACGTACGGGGGAAATAGAATAAAATAAAATAAAAATAAAGCGACGGGAAAGGGGCTTATAAAGTTTATGGAGACGGAGCCCGCAAAGTTTTTTGGAGATGAAGAAGCATCCATAAAAACAATACGCTTCGGCTGATCTTTAGCGTTCCTCGTTCTATCACTCAAAGGCTCTTTACAGCGAATTTCGTCTTCGTTTAGGTCCGTAATAGGTTCGTCGGAGCAAAAGAAGGCAATTAAAGTTTAAAGTTGTCGCATAAAAAGGAGAAGTTTCTTTGTTTCCGGGCTTGTTCATAAATTTTATGCGACATTAATGCATCGCTACTTCGAATTATTATCGTTAGATAGGTTTCATGAACTTGGTTTGAAGCTGAAGTGGCGTTTTGAATTTCGATAGATATTTTTACAACAGGAAATGGACGAAAATTGTTGTAAGCATAAAATACACGCTTCAGCGGGTAATTACAATACAAATTTAAGTAACTTTTGTGCTGTTCTCATAAAATAGAACTGCGGTGAGCTTTCAGGAATTTTAAACGGTATTTATTGTTCATCTGTATGTAGAGCATTTTACTGTCTATCGAGAAAGTTGAACAAAGCAGAACCCTTTGCAGACTTGATGGCTTGTAGTTAACTATCATTTAGTTCAATTTTTCATCCTATAACCACTTTAATAGTACAACCAATTAATCTTAATAAACAAAGAACCCCTTGGATTTGATGGCTTGAACTGAGCTCTACAAAATTAATTAAAGTTAAATTTTTTATTCTTATCATAAGATCAATCACACTAATCACTTTACGAACTACAATAACCATACATCTTCACTGGTAATGGTTGTTCAGAAATAATATTTTACGAAATTATAACGGGTAAAATGATTTAGAAATATAAATCACTGAAAATCTCATTGTTTCTTCTTTAAGTGATGGAAACTTTTGGCACAATTATGGAGAGTCAAAGAATTCATAATTACAGAACACAATCATAATATGCCTGTTTTGATACATTACTGGTTGTCACAAAGAATTTTACAGTTCTTAATTATCTTTTAGTATAATTCACAAGATAAATTTTTTATACATCAGGCAAAGCCCGTCATTAGTTGCATTTGCCAGATCAGATTTTGTGTAACTTTCTGTGTTTGTCTTATGTTAAATACTAAAACATAAATTCTAGTCAGAACGTTTACCAATTCAGATTGACTCCCATTTATTCATGTTTACAGTGGTATAAAGCAAAATCCAAAAGCAGATAAGGGATTTGTAGCTAGTCTCCCTGAATAAATAATCAGTTGCGTAGAAGTATCTAAGGCTGTTTCCACTGTAAGAGCCATGGTCTGATGATGAGGTCAGCACATGCAACGCTTTATTGTTTTTAGGTTTTACGGCGCAAGGGTTATATTTGTCCAAGCTGCCCGAACACAAGGCAACGTCAAGAGGAAAATGTCGTAAAAGGGAGAACAGGGATTGGGGAATATGGTGGGTAGGTACTTAATTAACGTCGCACTGAAGTAACACAGCATGGTAATCGGAGACGGTTCGGGATCAAACCCGAAGAGAAAGATTTGAGGACAATATCACGTAATTTTGAACTACGGTCAGATGACGAGGTCACACCGAAACCAAACTTTCACAACATGCCAACGAGAGGACATTTGAGGCCACGGCAGATCAAACAAGTACCGACCCCCTAGTACACTAAGTTTTTTTTTTTTTTGCTCGACCCTCCGTTTGCTTAACACATGCTCTTCTAAACGGATTACTGCGGCCTCCTCTGTGCAAGAAGTATGGTGTTCAATAACAACAGAATACTTTCGCAAGTTCCTGGGATCCATGCTCCACCGGATTTCTGCAGTTCAACACTCCCATGGGAGGCCAACTAGTACTGTTACCAGTTTTCTGACCCTTCACTGATCATATTTTTGTCTGTCAAGAGGGTTCTTCTATCTCATCTAGCTCCAGGGCGAGTAATCCAATTTGGTATTAGGGCCCATAGTGCCCAGATGGAGCTATCGCATCAGTAACTCGTGACAATAGCAAGCTAAATATAAAACAAATTTCCGATGATTGCTAAGAATAATGCAAACCTGTTTCTTTTTATTTTTAATTCCGCTAAAGATAATAGCAGAGCAAAGCGACAACCAATTGTTATTTGGAGAATCAATAAGTCGGTCCAGTATCAATCACACATCTCCTCTTCGTTTTTCTCAAAAGAAAAAATTATTTCACTTGCTTTTAGTAAGGAAGGAGGGAAGAGAAAAATGGAGAGAAAATGCAGGCGGATGCAAAATTCCATTCATATTTTTCAATCGGAAGATGTGGAAATGGAATTTAAAAGAACGTAAAAATGGAGAAGTTTCTTTTTTTTTTCATATTAGCCATTTATTAGAAGGCTATTTTAGCAAACCTTTTTCATTCCTAAGCAGAAGACTATATATTTAAAGTGATTGATCAGCTTAAAAGTTTTCCCCTCTTTTATTATAAAGTCATAAGAGACCCAGAAAGCTTTCCCATTCAGAACTCTCTTTTTTCCTGTAGAATTTATATAAGTAAGGGCTCGACTCAACTGATAATTTTAAAAGTACTCTTTTTTTACATTACGGAATTCTTTTCCTTAATGCAAGAAAAATGTTTGCTCGAAAATTGGTGATTCTCAAAAAATATTGATTGGAATAATGCACGAAATAAAAGTTTAAAAGCATCATAACTTCTCTTAAAAATTATGTTTCTGCTTTACGTGGGAGAAAAAGGAAAATTCTCACAGAAGCTTATTCTAAACTAAAGAAAATCCTGTCACATATAATTAAATTTAAATACCTGAATTTAATGGATTTTGTATTGCGCACATAGCATCATCTATACATTTCGTACATGTAAAAAATATTTACTGCTCATTCGATCATTTGAAAAAAGTGCCATGTCAGAATAGAAATGCCCAAATTGTAAACTGACAATTTCATTCGACCCTTTTGGATATTTTTATTACATATTAGAATACAAAGTTATTTTAAGGTATGGAATTAAACTTCTCAGATAAGAAATGTATAAGGTTCTACTGTAAATAAAAAATTAAATACTTCAGACTCATTTGAACTATTTTCTAAAATAGGATTTGATCATTACTAGTGTTTTTGAAGTAGTACGTTCTGTTTTGTTTCTGAAGTGATGGTGTTTTTGAGCTTATTTTTTGCTTGCGATTTCTTCGCGTCGGAAAAAATATATAAACGTTGGAGATTTCTTTTTAAATTTGTATGTAACAGAAACATGCCCACTACGTATGTTGGGAATGACCGCTCTTCGAAATCTGGCTCCGATTTCTCAATAACGTAATGTAGGAGGTTGATAGTGTGATTTTTATGGTGTGGTCCAGAAAAAAATTGCACCGAGCATGTCTTTTACGTCATGTAACAGAACATACAGACTAGGAAAGTTTTTACGGACACAGAAGAAATACTTCCAGGGAAGAAAGAAGAATCAAACCTGCACTGCCTACAGCTTGCAGGGCGCAAGCACAGTGGACAAACCCACTTAGTTCCGGCGTCCTGTATATTGGTGCGGCTATATATTGGACCCTATGTTGGCGGTGTTGGTTGGGGTTATGGTGGAAGGACTCTATTTGTCCACGCTGCGTTATACATAAGACAGACAACATCAAGTAACGGACATACAAAGAAATTTTTAATGACACAGAAGAGAAACACACCCGGAAGGAATTGAACCTGCTCCCCCTACAACTCTCAGGTTTCTACTGCAGTGGGCATACCCAATGAGCCACGCCCCTAACCCACCAGCGTCGGAAGAAATTAACACCAGACTTTATCCAAACGGCGACAAATCACATTAGTTCTTAATCAGAAGTATTTCTTTGTCTTCCGGTGGTTTATATTTACACTGAAAAACTGTCATTGGAAATCAAGATGGATCTGCATTTCCTAAACATCGAAAGAGAACCAATAAAAGTTATTAAGCAATTCCAAGTTCCCCTCGAAATCTTTCAAGGCGTTTTAGGAAAATAACTTTTCCCGAAACCAACGTCGAAATACACCCCGAAACAGATTGGTAGCAATGAACGAAGACGTATCTCCCCTAAGACAATTAAACCGTTCCGCCTTTCATTTTCGACGCATAAAATATTCGGTGGACCCTGGGAAACAGTTGGAGCGGATTTTATTAAAGTTTCAAAGCGAAGGAGGCACGCGTCGGGAAACATCTGTGTCAGAAAAAACCCGAACTTCCATGAATATTTAAGCGACATAACCTCATGAATAAAGTAACGATGATAACCATTTTTCAAATGCCACAATGTTCCGCACACCAGGTGGATCGGGAGTTGGAAGAATAAAGAAATGGGTAGAAGGGTCAAGAGGTGATGGGTAATAAATGACGCCTCCTGCTCAGTGAGCATCGATTGAATTCAGACAGAATGAAACAAAATTGTAAGTTCAAGGGGTAGGCCCAGGAACATTTTTGGTCGAATTCTGGAATCTAGGCGAACGAGATGACATTTGCCCACCAAAAAGGATATCAGTATCCTCCAAAATTGTCTGAGGTATACCTTTATGTTCTGTGGTAAGAATTATAAAAAATAAATTAAAACACAGCTACTAATCCTGGGAAGCAGAGATAGACAGATATATTAAATTAACGTAGCACTGGAGCACCACAATGGGCTATTGGCGACGGTCCGTATCCAACCCGAAGGGAACGGTAAAAGAACGACACTACGTAATTACTACCTACGGTCAGATGACGAGGTCATACCTGAGATGGCACCTCACTCTCCAAACTGCCACACCACGCCAAAATGTCCTTACGTGGCCCTTGAGGACATTTGAGGCAACGACAGAATTAACTCGCAACTGCTCCCTTTGTGTACGACGGTCTTTGGTCTTTGAACAAAAAAAGCAAATTGTGACTTTCAGTGGATGAAAGATCAATATCTGTTGGTTGATAATTCTGAGTCCATAGACGACGGTCTTTGGACGGATTCGAACTCTGCAACCCTTCCAAGCGGGCTACCGTGGACCAGGAAGCAGAGGAGATGGATGAGATAAAATGCGGAAAGGCTCAATTCATTACAGTTTATTACCAATATGCTACGGTGATACCAATATGCCTGGTAAATTCCTGGAGTCCACACGAACGCAAACACAAGACAATGTCAAGTAATAAAGAAAAGAAATGATGGGAAAGATTGCTTTGGCACATATCCTGGGGGCACGATCCCCCTTTTACCAGAGGCAGTAAACCTCATGGGAAAAGAATAGATCACTAGGGTACCTCGGGTTCGTGAAGACCGTAAACATAAAAGAAAAATGTCTGTGTGGTAAGAATTATCAATTTTAAAAGCTAGGCACAACTGCAGTCTATGTTTATAGCGGTGGCAACGCCTCGACATTTTTTTTTTTTGGCGCACTTCTAGTAGCAAGTTACGGCAGGTTAAATCAACACATCTGTATTGCGGTTTCCATGGCAACCATGGCAAGCGGAAAGTTTACATTTTTATTTTGAATATTCTAGAAAGTTCTTTTAAAATCCGTTAAACTGTCCTTAGATTTCATCGTTTCAATTTTTGAAATAATTCTTTCCATGGCAACTTCAGAAGTGCGCCAAAAAAGCTCCAAGGCCGTTGCCACCGCTTTAAACGTAGACTGCAGCTGTGCTAAAAGCTACAAATCCTTGGACGCAAATGATTGTTGGTTTTGTGTTTTCATGGCGCAAGGGCCATATTTTACGAACTGCACACAAAACAGATAAGCAAAAGAGGAGATAAAATACGTTATTCTCAAATTTATTTTTAATTATTGAAACTATTCAATAATTACATGTTATCGTAAATAATGAGTTCGTAAAGAGAAAGGGATTGATTTCTAAAACAAAGTAAGCTAAATGGTATTGTTTTTTGTTTTTGCAAATGTAGAGGTAAAGCAGGAACGAAGATCATTGGTTTTTAAAACTTTTCTTTGACAAATCATATTTTAATCTGGAGTTTTGTTTCCAGCTTCTGCAGGAAAAAAAAATTTCTCAGCCGAAGAATTTCTTCCAAATTATTTATTAAAATAGTATATCACATGATACAAGGAATATGATTGTTGTATAATTTAGATCCGAACAAAGGAATTTTTCGTAAAGAGGAAAATGGCGTAGCTTTCAATTAAAACTGATGTGACGCAAACACAAAATTAAAAATGAAGAGACCCGTCTCATAACAACATGCAAGATGAAGATTCGCATTTCCTAAAAGGCCAATCTCTACAAAAGCATTCAACTTCGAAGTTAAGTGTATCTTATTAAGCGAATAGAAGATAAAGATAATCTCTATTGTTAAGAGCAATGAAGATTTTCAGAATGACAGGAGAAAACATTTTAATAATGCTCCTCTTCATAAAATACTTCCGCTATGAATCTTTAAGGAACTGTTTACCAATTTCAAAAGATTACTTGTTAAAATAAAGACCTTCATATTGAGTCAACAGGAGAAAGCAAAGACAATTTATTCAAGATGAAGTAATTTTAAAAATAGTGAATTGAAGATAGCGAGAAATTACAATTCAATGCCAAATCTATATAACGCAACCAAAATAATGTCTGTCAACCAGAAGATCTTCTCCAGACAAAAAGTTAAGGTGCTGGATGTCACTATAGAAACAGGTTTCCTACAATTTGAGTGTCAGTGACTCAAATGAGGCTTTTGGTGCTTTTGGCGGTGGGATGGTGATATCGTTACCACCACTCCAAAAGCACCAATTTGCAGAATTGATGTTTCTACAAAAACTTATTCACAGTTATGAAGCTTCGGAAAAAGTCCATTTACCACTCAAAGGTTGTTTTCTCATGAAAATAGGTATTTCCACTAAGAATCAATATGATTCATGGCTTGGTCATGGTATAAAACATGAAATAGCGACGCAAAAAATGCAGTAAAGTGAAAATCGCCAAAATGCAGATTGGTGTCTTTGGCGTGGTAATAATAATGCGGTCTCTTGACAAACGTATAGAGAGTCAAGTGTGCCAACGTGACTAACTCGAATGCTGCAAGAATACCCTGTAGAAAATGGACTGTCTCGTTTTTACGACAACAAATGTGGATAGACTTTTTACCTGTAGCTGTTCTCGTGGTAGATAAACAATAGAGTTACCATCTTTGCGAATATATAAAATCTGCTACTCATTACTCTAATAAAGAAGTTTAGAAGAGTTTCGTTATAATCCCACACTCATAGAAATGCCACGTATTCGAAAAATCTATATATGAACAACAAATACGTAAAAATAGATACACACAACCATTTCTAATAACGACGATGGACGAGTGAAATTTGCCAAAAAGCATTGTATAGCAAATGCATTTTGTCTCTCCTGAAGATAAAGGTAATTAACAAAAACCCGATGGGGTTTAAGTATTACTGGTTGACCTCTGGGACAAATCTTATTTTTCTAAGTGCCAGTTTAGTAGATTCCGTGATAGTTTCGTGGCGTTTCGCAGCCAATGACCTACTCTAATTACTTTTATGAATCCAAGAAAAGATTCAGAAGACTTATAAGAAATTCCGGCTGAAAATATACTGTCAGAAGAGTCATTTATCACGCTTGGTGAGTATATTTTCCAGCAATGTAATGCTTAGATTCATTTTTCAGCTTCAAAACCACATGAATCTGCAATGGTGATTGGTAAGTGGCCATGGAAAAAGGCTGATTTAAATCCTATGAAAGAGTTGTGGTTTTTGGTCTCCTATGCAAACTAAAATGTATAAAATTACAAAAACAATATACTAGTTAAATTGCCCTGAAATTAAAATTGTTGGTAATTGGAAGTTTTAAATTTTAGTTAAGGCAAAATTAATTTTCTTAAAGTACACGAGATTCGTAATTCAATTTACTAAACCCGAATTCTTATATCTTGACTATTCATGTATCTACCTTTAAATGTTGAAAGTTAGAAATTCAGCATGGTTTTTATTAAGATACTTTTCAGGCTTTAAAAAAAACCCAGAATAAACATTTTAAAGATTGTCTAAGAAACTTCCCCAAATTATTTTCTTTTTAGAAGGGCCTACCAAAAATTTATTAAAAATAGCACGCGCTTCAAAAAAATTTTTAATATATATTTGTTTAGAAAATGAAAACAAGGGTTGAATATTATCTTTTTCAAAAACCGATAAAGTAGGTCCGTAAAAGCAATATAAAACCATTTTCCGTTTCTGATCTGATCGAATTCTACCTGAAGTTGTGTTGATGCATTGATATGCAAAAATTCTTCGTAGAATATATTTTGAAAATATATTTAGAATTGCAAATATAACTCTTGAAAAATATGTGTAGTTCGAGCGAAGGGCTAACTTGCAATTTTCAAATAAAAAGAAATGCTGTGCTTTTAATATTTGGCGGAGGGATTTGCGAAACTCACATTGGTGATGATTAGATATCTCTGAAAGAGCAAGGAGACATAACATTCCTGTTTAGGGTAAAGGGAGCTTCAGGCAAATCTTATCTTGAATTCTGGCAACAGAACGTGCTTTGAGCTGCGCAGTTGAAAACACGAACGAAAATGGCAAAACATTCGAAGCGTAAAGACAACTTAAACGAGATAGTTTGAAACAAAGTATTAAAAATTCAACTCACACATATCTGTATTTATTAAGTAGTCTATTAACATGTTTTCCTTCGAACGAGGTTATTAACCTTTTGACCAGCGTATCTTATTTGGAATTAAATTGAGACATTTAACTCAAGTGTGACACTTGAAATAATTTATCATTTTAATTCCAAATCTCCACTACAGAAAGTGGTGAAATTTAAATAAAATCTCATACTATAGGAAATTTCAGAATTTAAATATTTAAATTGGATAAACTAGAATAGATTGAGAAACCGATTTCTTTTTACTCGAATCCCAGAGGGGTTGAACAGAATTGTTTTCAAGTGTGCATTGCGGTCAAAAAGATTAATTACAGTAACTTTTGTGAAGAGTTCCCCGATTTATTCGCCTGGACGCGTTCAAAAACAAGCTTAAAACTATATACAAAGAACTAGTGGAACATATGGAGCAAAGATAAATAAGGAATCAGAATGCAGTGGTTAACTACAACCAGTGTATACTAATTCGATCGAAAATACTTCCTCTAGATCAGTTACTCAATTACGTTTTACATCAATTGTGTATTGCATAAATCAAGTATTTAAGGTCAGCATTACTATTCAATCCCCAAATCCAGATTTAGTTATAAAATATTTTGTAGTAAAGGTTACGTGTGATATATCTTTCAACTGTATTGAATATCAAAAACTATTCGTATTATTTAATTTTAGCCAGAGACCACAAACAACTATTTGATGCCCAAACATCAACAGAGGTCACAGAAAGGTTAATCCATATGTTGTACTAATAAACATGCGTTTAAAAAACCTAACAAAATTACTGTCGACTTACGAGTGAAACATGCTGTCGTACACGTGTCATGTATGCTGAGATTTGAGAAAAACTAATGTAAAAGTACAGGATGTCCTAGAAAATCCCGTACTCCAACTTAATTTATTGCTCGTGTTTTTTTAATTATTGAATTTTACCGTCAGCTTATAGTTTTATCGACTCTTTAATTTTTATCGTTTGATTTTCTTCGCACTCATGTTAAACGATAATAAGGTTCCACGTCATTTTGTTCTTCATTGCAAGATGAATTTATCACGCATTCAGAGAATTGCGCTGCTTGAGGCTTATTTTAAATATAAATCACATGAAAGATTCAAAGAATTTTGGCGACATAAAAATCCAAATGATGCAATACCGAGTAAAGATACGCTGTGTCAACTAATTCAACAATTTGTTGCATTATTAGAAGTGAATGAACGACTCTTTTGGTTCCAACAAGGCGTTGCAACCAGCCATACAAGTTATGAAACCATGGGCATGCTTCAAGATTTTTTTGGAGATCGACTCATCTCAAGAAATCTTTGGCCACCTCGTTCCCTGATCTGCGCATCCCTGATATTTTTCTGTGAGGATATTCAAAAAATAAAGTTTAAGAAGATAATCACCAAACAATAGGTGATCTGAAAATCGCCATTATTCAAAGGATACCAGAAGTCCCTCCCAGCATCTTGAAACGCGTTTCTAAAAATATGCGCAAACAACTTCAGCTTTGCTTCCAAGAAAAGGGCGGAAATGTTGAACATTTACTATAAATGAAAGTCCAAATGTTTTTCCTATGATATATTAAAAGTGCTTTTGACCATAGGCATAAAAATAATTGTTCTAAAGTTTATTGTTTTTGTATAATAAATTCACGAATCGTCAGTCCGGGAACTTTTAGGACACCCTGTAGTACTCCCTAGCTATTCACGAAGTGTTTTGTTAAAAAATCTGAATTCCAAGCAAAAAATAAATTAGTAGACACCTCCGATCCCCCCAGTCCAATGATCACCACATTCTGGTATAGATAAGGCAAAAAACTCAAACTGAAAATTTTGACAGAGAGTTTTATTGGTAAGCCACCGTTGTGTGTAGATTTCGTTTGGGTTCTTTAAAATTAACGGTATAAAAATCGGCATTTGAAGGTTATTCGAAATATATGGATGAGTACTGGAAACTGATTCAACATAAGGACCTCGAAACCTGACGAAAATAAATCCAGAACCGGCTGGATGACTTAAAACTCGACATCACATATCAAATTTTGAAATAATTCGAAATTTGGTGTCAAGAAAGGTTTTTAGAAAGTTTGGGCGCGATTCGATATCAAGAACGCCACTTATGCAAATTTTATGCATATGAGTTAATAGATGTTATTCCTCATAAAAGGTATCTTTGAATTTGCTCTACAATAGAGAGAGAGAGAGAGAGATTCCTTCTAACTGGGACATCACTACAAAACGAACTTGTTAGTAAATTATAATAACCACTAATTGAATTTCTCATCCGATTTCCATACGACTAGAAATCATATGAGGATTTCTATAGAAATAAATTCAAAAGGAATTGTTTCGGAAAATAGAATGGATGCTCGGTATACAACAGACTGTAAAGTAAACACAAATAAACTAATAATCTATTCCGATTGATAGGATTAGCAAGATATTCGATACCACCACTCCGGCGACGGATGAAGATTTCTAACACTACCCTCGCATCATCTAATTACTAAGTGCTTGAATTAATGCAAACCGCTCCGCTAAATCAAACTTCAGCATATTCCCTGATTCCGCCCCCGATATAATCTATTCCATCTCACAGCATTAAGGGCACTGGGAAGTCACAATTCTTCAAAAAATCGAATTTTTTATTTCAATTGCGTTTAATAGAGAGTACAAATACGAATCGATTGATGTATCACTTATTATGTAAATTGCATTTTAAGTTACTAAAATTAAATTTTGAAATTATCCTTTTTGGTTTCGGTTTTAGGTTTGAAGTTTCGTTATTGCCAACGATGGATAATATTTTTTATAATATTTTATATTTTTAGTATATTTTTGTATAAATATACATTTTGTGCATAGTGGCAGCAGATTTAACTGCGACTGTTATTATATTTAACCGAGAATTTTGTTTACTTGTGCTTTGGAAAGTTCTTATAAAAAAGGTAAGGAGATGCTTTTTTGTCGTTTTCTCAAAATGATAAATTTTCATCTTCAGGTGCGCTCTGTGAAAAAACTATTAAAGTTATCAGTCTGAAATTTTGCATACACGTGTATTTCTATTTGGCAATTATGTTAAAGTATAAACTATTGAGTAAATGTGAACACAAATATATTTAAGGGGTAATTAGTAGGTATAAAATCATAACTTTTCCATGAATTGACTTAAATTGTGTCTAAAAAATATTTTTTCTGGTTATTTTCAACAAAAAATATTTTAATGAATTCAAGAAACATTTCTTGTGACAGGGGAAGATGTTGCTACACAATATATATTAAAGTTTTTTTTACAGAGCGCACCCAAAGTGAACTCACTGTATTGAATTTTTTTTCACCGATTTCTATATAAAGGCTCTCTTCAAAATGTTTTGACTTTTAAAATTTTTATTTTTAGCTTGAATTTTAGTATTAAAATGCATTACAAACATGTATGTAAAAATTTATATTGGTACTTATAATAGCTTAAATTTTATACGCATTCGAATATTGAACACATTTTCATGATTTCTGGCCTTTGATGACTTCCCGGTGCCCTTAACGTTTCTTTAAGCCCTCATAATGTGACGCATAATTTCCCACTCTCGACTGGAGCTAAATATCCCATTGAAAGGATGCAAATAATGGCAAAATTGCAAGCACAGAAGCGAGCGAGATGAACGAAAAGTAAAACAATCTCGTTATTGGAATAAGATACTGTCAATTCAAAAGGATACTCAACTTTCAAACGCTAGTGCTGCATTGCATTGTAGCTAATTTATTTCAGCTAGAAATTTGCAAACGGATGACAAAAGGAAATCCGCGTTGAGTCGAGTTTAAGAATAAAATGAGTGCCATTTTCGGGTGGCACAGAAACTAATGTGAATAAATTAAGTGTCTTCTTCCGACAGTTCATTTATAGCGAATAAATATACAATTCCACTAGCAGTTCCGACAAGCTCCGAGTAGTTTCTTAATTAACCAGGGCTGTGTGAGTTAATTAATTTCATACGAAAAGTTCTCAAAGAATGAATTTTTAAACGTGGATGTTGCTGTACAGGTTGTGAACTGAAGCAAGGAACATGATGCTTTTACAAGAAAAAAAAATAACACAATGCGCCTTAAAATTGTGTGTAGAACAAAACATTTTTTCCTCAGTTCTTTGTATTAACACCGGAAAATGCTCATTAAAGCTTTCCCAGGAAGGTAAATGAGACGAGTATGGTCATAATGCGCTTAAACACCGGAAAATAAACATTAAACATAGAAGAATTCGTTAATTAGTGAGAAGCTGTTGGATGGTTCATTTTTGAATAAAATCGCATAAGAAATAGTTGGATATACACTTATAGAACAGAAATAATTCTGGGTTTAATTTGTAAGTTTTATTATTTCCACTACTAAAATTCAATGAGAAGCTTTTTATTTGGCAGCATAAAAAAGCGTAAATGGCACAGAAGCTTAGAAATGTCATGAATGCTCAAAACCATGCAGTAAGTCAGAAAGTGGTCGGTTATTTAAAAAAAGGTTTTTCAGCTCCAATAAACGTAAATGAGCACATAATATACAGTTGAAATAGTAATTTTATTAATTTATTTATTTACATTTAACATTTTAAATTATTTATTTATTAAAATTGCAAATTATAGCACATTATTAGCTATATATAAATCAAATCTCAGAACGAGGCACAGCATTTGTTAATATTTATAGGCAAGAAACGAAAACAATACACATCTCCAAACGGGCAACAGAACGATTACCCACTCACTTTCAAACGGAACAGAAAACAGACGCTAACATTTAATAAATACATCATAAACAAACGGGGAGCATGCGCAGAAGAGAACACGCGTCCTCGGAAACAGCTGATAAGAAAAACTCCTCGTTCCGATTGGGGAGAAGAGAATAAGAACACTGGAATTCTACTACAGAAATTATTTTAGAAGCAATTGGTAAAGCTTAGGTTTGTCTGCCTCTTTTAGTGATGATTAATAAATATAAAACATAAACGTTCCGTATTTTAAATTATTATTTACAATTTAAAAACAAACACTACAAAACGAACGCTAGCACTTTTCATCTTACATTTCTATCTCATATGATTCCGAAGAGCCTGACGATTATTATATATATATTATTATATATATATATATACAAAATAACAGTACAAAATAACAGTAACATAAAACACACAAAATAACAAAAAATAACCAAACAGCCGGGGTGCATTAACCAGAAACCAAAACTCGAAACTACCCATGCAAGCGCGCTGAAGCTGCAGACATAGCATGGTAAGCAATATAATTTCAAGAACACAACACAATTTCAAAAAAAAAAAAAAAAATTTCGCCAAAAGTCTTAAAAAATGAAGAAATGTTGGTGGATCAGGGCGTCATCAGGGAGGAGCCTGACCCAAACAACATAGAATGGTGATTTCTACATATGAGCAGCATATTAATAATCCAACTTTCAACTTATTAAAATTCGTAATGAATCAGTGAGTTTTCTGCGAATTGTAGGAGGCGCAGGTTCAGTGGGTGTATTTCTCTATCTTCTAGAAAGTACTGCCATAAACAACTGATAGAACAGATTTCTTTAAAAATCTGTTCGATAACCAACCCCACGCTCATTACTCTAACGACGTAAATCGTAGTTCTTCAGGTGTGAGCTCCTAATCGGATACACTTTACACTGCATCACAATATGGCCGTCGTTCGCCTTATTTATTTATTCATTTTCGCAACATGCTACAGATAAGAAACTAATGTAATCTAATCGCTTAAGGCCGGGATTAATCCTGTTTAGCGCGACTAAAAATACTGTTCGTTGCACGCTCATCGGAAGCGAAATAAATGGCGAACTTAATTTTCTGTTAATCGAGTTTACACGGTAAATTTGAGGGAGGGAAATAGCTGTGGAACACGTTTACCCTCGCATTAGATCGCAATCGTTAAAAGGGAAAATGGGATTCCGCTGCGCGATTGTGCTGGAAGCGGCTTTTAAACTGTGGGCGAAAAATCGTAAAAATGTTCGAACTTGTTCGTTAGGTTCTCTAAAAAAAAGAAATGTCGAGTTCCCCTCTTTAGTCGTGAGTAAAAGCTTCAATGCAAGGTTTCTAAGTAAGTAAAATGAGAATCAGTTAAGTGCTTGAAAGACTCTTCTTCAGGAAACACTACTATCACCATACTTTGGTAGCTTAATTAACACTAGGGGGCCCGCCCCCTGCTCGCTAAAGCTCGCCAACCCCCGGAAGATTGCTTCGTAATCTCATAGGTTCGCTGCGCGAACCTATACTCGCTTCGCTCGCATTAATGAAGACATGTGTCCTAGCAGAAAGAACTGTTTACAAAATATGATGTTCCAAAAAATATTTTTCAAATCTAATTTTGTTGTATTACAGAAAGTAAATATGGCAGTACCCTGGAATCAGAATTCAAATGAAAACTTTGAGCAAATTTTGAGTCGAAATGTGAGCGCTGCTTTGGAAATTGAATACCCAGCATGTTGTTTGTGTGTACATTTCCAGCACTCTCGACTCACCCACACTTTTTCATTGAGTTTGTTGTCGAAGGTTATAGTGCAAGCGTTTTGTTGAAATATAATTGTTACCCCTGAAAAGGACTGTTTTTAAATGGCACTGAAATGATCCACCGCTTTCTTCGATTTCTTATTATAAACTGCAACAGCTCGACGAAAATTCATTTCTTTTTTCAATAAAATTTCATCCGATAACGCTATAAATTCAATTGAAGCGCGAGGCTTCTTGGTATACAAACAATCGTTCAATGTTTCCAAAACGCGATAAAAATTACGTCTTTTTTGCGTGCCACGTAAGAGAATTATATATATAGATCGCAATGAAACGACACAGTAGGCAATCGGTGACAGTCCGGGATCAATCCCAAACGAAAATGTCCGAGGACAACAACTCGTAATTTTGAACCACGGTCAGATGACGAGATAAACTCATGATCTGGCATCCCAATCTCCAAACTTCCACACCACACCAGCGGGTAGACATTTGAGGCCTCTACAGATTTAACGTGCACCAGCTCCCCACATACACAACGGTCTTTGCTCGGATTGAGTTTCGAACTCACAACCCTCCGTTGCCAATCCCCAACTCTTCCAACCGGTTTACTGCTAGTCCAGTAACTCCAAATGAACTTTGGAGTGGGGTTCAGTTCAGGTACTGACCTCGTCATATGACCGTGGCTCGAAATCACGAGGTGTAGTCCACAAAATTATCCTTTAGGGATTGATACGGGACCATCGGGAATAGTCCTTCGTGTTGCTTCAGAGCGATGTTAATTCAACTACCTACTCAAAAACATCAGACTGGGGATAATGCTTTTTGTGACTATGGTGTATCATAGTTCTTACAAGAATTCAAACTCCAAAATTCACAATCCGACCCCCCATCAGAAAATAGAATAGCAATATTCCAAGATTCAAACTCTGGTCATGCGGAGAACAATTAGTTCCGTTTAGCCAATTAACGACAGATCGACGAAACCAAACTACAAAGAAACCAGAGAAGCGTCTCCTTTCTCAAGAGACTTGAATCAAAGAAAGTGCATTGGATCTCACACATTCGGTTCCCCCTGCTAAACAACGCAAGAATTTGATCGTGCAATGAATTTCATCCAAGGAATCCAATCCCTACTCGGTTGTAATTGCCTCAGGTCGAGCGGTTTGCGAAAGAAATGAGATGAATCCATCCTGAAGGAGGTTTGTCAAAGGAGTAGTGAAACAAAGGGATCGCCCAAAGAAATCAATTGAGCATAATGTTTGTTACGTAAAGTTGTTTAATGGGGTCCGAGACACAAAAAATGTCAAATTTTCGAAATTTTTATTATTATTTTAAGAAATTCTCTGTGTTTTTCTGCTTAAAATGACGTCTAAATCATGTTTTTATCTTTATTAGAACTACAGATATAATAATTTTTTTGGTGCGTTGTTTTGAAAATCTAACACTCTTGACAGGTGTCGTCATGGCAACAACATCTGTCTTTAAAACTTTAAATGCGTTTTTCTCCATGATACATTTTTTCAAGATTTCCTGTATTCAAATTGTTATAAGTCGAAAACCGATAAAATTTAAGGGTTGAAATTTGGAATATATCTTTTTCAAACATTATACTTTAATTTTGATTCAGCAAATTTGAAACAAATATTTACTCTAAAAAATATGACTTTAAAAAAAAAAGTACCTTAAAATTTTCAAAATTTTTCATTCTATTTTTTTTATTTTTTATTAAATTAATATTTTTTAAATTGCTGAATTAAAATTAAAGTTTATAAATTTGTGAATAATTTACTGCAAGAATTTTGAAAATTGATCAAGTATATTTTGAGTCTTAGCAATTTAAAATGACCCCTATTTTTTTCAAAAAATTTAAATTTAAAATTGTTAAATTAAATTGTTAAATTCTTCGACGGGCCTGGCACTCCTCTGGTCTGCCAGTGTAGGCATGAGAAACAACAACAACAACACTTCATAATAAATGTTAAATGAATTAATCTTTTTCTGACAGTTAGAATTTACAGTAAAAAGTGATAATGCACATTGACTAAATATGGAATCAAAATATTCAATTTCTTTCATTTTTAAAAGTACTCCATAAAACGCACATCTCAATCTATACGAATTGAGAAATGATTATTCCCAATGTTTTTAATTGCACATAATTAACAATCGTCCATAAATTTAACATTTTTACAAACAAACACAAGCAGTTACAGTATTGTTGATTTTCTACATTTTAAACAATTTTAGTGTCCAAATAGTGATATGACATCATCTACAAGTAGCACCATATCTTTTATGTATGATTGGTAGCTTTGAAAATATCCCTCTGATAAAAAAGCCCATCTTCCTACGAACTATAAAATAAAATGCAGACAGGAACTCACACTTCCAACAAATGCTTTCAATGTCAATTCGGCATCCATCAAGATGAAAGTTGCATTCTTTCATTTTTGGTCCTATAAAAAGAATGAATTCAGTCCTACCCCATCATGCTCTTGAAACTTCGCGTGCTTTATCACAGAATATGGAATTTTATAAGAAAGTACAGTAGATAGAGTGGTTCGTAGGGGCACTGAACGGCAGTTTTGTTTCAGCGGCTCTTCCATTGAGTAAATGCATTGCAGTGTCATACCTCAATATAAAATATATGAATGCGTTTGCAAGCAGAGGGAAGAATGCATTTTGCTTGAACTTAGTAGGTTCGATGAAAAAATACGAAAAAACAGATTGGAGAACATTTCGTTTCTTTTCCCTCATATTGGATGATAAAATAATCCAATTTAACGAAACCGGTAAAAATTGTTCAGAGAGAGAGAGAAAAAAAAAAGTTTTTTGAATATCAGTTGAAATCTTTTATAATACCAGGGGGCTTCGCCACCTGTTCGCTTATCCTCGCCAAAGAATCAAGTTTAAGTATCGAGCGACACACGCGAGTTTGCAATCCTGCGGCGGTTGGCGGCAGTAACATTTTTTTAATATAGAGAGATGATCATATCTTCTCTACTATTACGAAAGGAAGCGTTTGTCCCTCGGTACGCAGTGTCCTGATGGCACTTACAATAATGAAATTAGGCACACAGGTAGTTCAAATTTGTTGCAATTTTTGAATCGCGACCGAATTCTAAAATTTAATCTAGAACATTTAAAAAAATGAATTTAAAAGTGTTTTTTCCACATTCTTTCTTTCCTTCGGAATGTGACGTCACCATTACCTCGAATGAAGAAGGAACGAATTTTGCGATTTTCAACCGCTGACGTCACCATTTAGAACCATGCCAAGTTTTACGATACTAGCGTGTTTTGCTTTACGTTGTTCATCATAATAGCCACTTCGAGGCTATCACGGCGTTGCTTGTGGAGTTCGTTTGCGAAGCAAATTAAATGGGAATACGTAGCAATCAACGGAAGTTGGCGAGCGTCAGCGAGGAGTGGTCACATCTGACTCCACGAAAAGAACTGTCATGGGCAACGCCGTACTGTCCACGCAGTGGCTTGTCATCAATATCAAGAGTTTATGTTTACCCTCCAAGCGGTTTCGACTACATATCTTTCCCATCAAGATATGACTAATTTTGTTAATGGCGAGGTCTCTCGTCATCAGCATATTGACGATTTTTGGATGACAAGATCAAGATCTGGTCAGTTTTCTTCTAATAATGAGATATCTCGTTCATAAAGATCAGGTCAGTTTTCTTCTAATAATGAGATATATTGTCCATTAAGATCAGTTTTCTTCTAATATTGAGATATCTCGTCCATTAAGATCAGGTCAGTTTTCTTCTAATAATAAGATATCTCGTCCATCAAGATCAGGCCAGTTTTCTTCTAATATTGAGATATCTCGTCCATTAAGATCAGGTCAGTTTTCTTCTAATAATGAGATATCTCGTCCATCAAGATCAGGTCACTTTTCTTCTAATATTGAGATATCTCGTCCATTAAGATCAGGTTAGTTTTCTTCTAATAATGAGATATCTCGTCCATCAAGATCAGGTCAGTTTTCTTCTAATAATGAGATATCTCGTCCATCAAGATCAGGTCAGTTTTCTTCTAATAATGAGATATCTTGTCCATTAAGATCAGGTCAGTTTTCTTCTAATATTGAGATATGTCGTCCATTAAGATCAGGTCATTTTTCTTCTAATAATGAGATATCTCGTCCATCAAGATCAGGTCAGTTTTCTTCTAATATTGAGATATCTCGTCCATTAAGATTAGGTTAGTTTTCTTCTAATAATGAGATATCTCGTCCATCAAGATCAGGTCAGTTTTCTTCTAATATTGAGATATCTCGTCCATCAAGATCAGGTCAGTTTTCTTCTAATATTGATATATCTCGTCCATCAAGATCAGGTCACTTTTCTTCTAATATTGAGATATCTCGTCCATGAAGATCAGGTCACTTTTCTTCTAATAATGAGATATCTCGTCCATCAAGATCAGGTCAGTTTTCTTCTAATATTGAGATATCTCGTCCATTAAGATCAGGTCACTTTTCTTCTAATAATGAGATATCTCGTCCATCAAGATCAGGTCAGTTTTCTTCTAATAATGAGATATCTCGTCCATCAAGATCAGGTCAGTTTTCTTCTAATATTGAGATATCTCGTCCATCAAGATCAGGTCAGTTTTCTTCTAATATTGATATATCTCGTCCATCAAGATCAGGTCACTTTTCTTCTAATATTGAGATATCTCGTCCATGAAGATCAGGTCACTTTTCTTCTAATAATGAGATATCTCGTCCATCAAGATCAGGTCAGTTTTCTTCTAATATTGAGATATCTCGTCCATTAAGATCAGGTCACTTTTCTTCTAATAATGAGATATCTCGTCCATCAAGATCAGGTCAGTTTTCTTCTAATATTGAGATATCTCGTCCATCAAGATCAGGTCAGTTTTCTTCTAATATTGATATATCTCGTCCATCAAGATCAGGTCACTTTTCTTCTAATATTGAGATATCTCGTCCATTAAGATCAGGTCAGTTTTCTTCTGATGATGAGATATCTCGTTCATCAAGATGTGGTTAGTTTTCATCTAATAATGAGATAACTCGTCCATCAAGATCTGGTCAGTTATCTTGTAATGATGGGATATCTAGTTCATCAAGATGTGGTTAGTTTTCTTCTAATAATGAGATAACTAAGAGACTACAGATAAGACTATAGATAATCAGTTAAACTAAGAGTTAATAGCATTGTAATGAAGAGAAACTGATAGACGATCTATCTCGTTATTAGAAAAATAACAAAATCTTCATCTCGTAATCACACAAATAGGCAATATTTTGCTGATGAGATATCTCGTTTGTAGTAAAATTGGTCAGATCTTGATGGACGAGATATCTCGTCGAAATCACTTGGAGGGTTAACGCTTTTTATGGTTATTTTGTATTTAGTTTTAAAATTCAAAGAGCATTTTAATTGTAGACAAATACAAAGTATCATTATTTTAAAACATGTAACATCATAAATAAATCTGTAATATCACCTGAAAAATCATAAATGTTGCAAGATAATATGTACCAATTTAAGATTTAAGTATAAAGGCTGTGGGAGGACTATTAACACTACATGAGTAACTGGTCATGTACCACAGTTGAAAATATTGTAGAAATTCATATATTGCGATAATTTTTTGTGACTAAAGTATAGACTTCTAATCTTCAAACGATAGTTTTTGACATGATTTTAGAGTACGATTGAAGAAAATGTTAGAGCCTAAACTGTAAAAAATGTATAATCCAACTGGAATTTACTTGATTCTAAAACAGCAGAAAATTAAAACAAATTATTTAGATAATTTCAGTTTAGTACATTAAAACAATTATGTAGTGTTATTAATGTGTAAATCATTTTCCAATTTATCTGAGATAAGTACACGGAAATTGAATATCGCTTTTTTAAAATTCGACTATTTCCATTCTTGCTGACATAAAAGCGATCATAATGACGTGAAAACAAGGATTACATGAAAGAAGAATGGCTCTTTTCATAAGGTTATTTGTTATCTAAGAGGATTACAGTGATTTTCTACAATAAATGCCTTATTATGGAAGGCTTTATCTTAGATAGGGTATTGTTTTTAGATTTCAAGGATAAAATTTTATAATCCAATTATTTCCGTATCCCTTGTCAAATTAAAGAATAATTCTCGTTTTCAACTTTATAATTTTTTTAGCAAATAACCGAACAAATGTTTGCAATTGTTAGAAACCCTAGAAAAATTCCTTGAAATGTATCTGAAAAGAAAACACAATTTCGCTGCTTAAGTCAATAACTTGCAGTTAATTAGTTTCTGTATAAAGCCCTGCTTACACATGAGCTTAGTGCCAATCATTAGTACTAACCATTCGCACTAATATTGGTACATATAACCCTGAAGTATTAGTACTAAGCGTTAGTAAAAATGCGAGTGACAGTGAATAGAAGCGGATACTATTTTACTAAATGCTTAGTGTGAGTGGTTAGTTCTAACGATTAGCACTAAGCTTGTGTAAACGGGGTTTAATACAAACATTAAAACCTCATATGCCCAGTTTTTCTCCTACTTTAATCTTAATTCCACTTGGAGCAATAGGGCATTTTTTTCTTGACGAGATATCTCGTCCTTTGAAACGTTGACCATATCTCAAACGAGATATCTCGTAGCTAACACAATTGAACGGTTAAAGATGGACGAGATATCTCGAGGAAATACTTGGAGGGTAAACTGCTTAGACGTTGAAAAACCGATCCTTGAGAACAATCACACAAATCGCATCATAAGTGATTATTCAATTGAATAAAGATATGTTGCAGTTTATAATTGTTGAAATGAACTTTACATATTGAAGAGCGTCAACAATTTTAAGCTAACGCAGTGTCATATTTTGAGTTTAATCTAGTGTTGAGAGAAGTAAAAACGAGAAGATAAAATAAATCAAAAGTGACGTTTTTTGATGAATTTCGTAACCTATTTTCCTCCAAATGATTCACCGATAACATCTCTAAGTGTCCTGAGGGTAAGGAAGATGAAATATTTCGGCTCTTGTGTTCTCAGTTCGTTTGCCCTAGAATATTTCTTACGGCTACTTTCGTTTCGCTTTACAGTATTTCGCATTTGATTGTATATAAAAAATTCTGCCTCTATACTAAAATAATACCTCAGGAAAAAAAAAATTTTATTCTATTCCAGTGAGCGACTCTATGTAGAGAAAACACATAAATATTACTACCTAAAGTGGGAATAGACAGCACAAATGCCTAGTTCGTAATATTATTTTAAAAAATTCCGTACTTTTTCCAAAAAGCAAACTATAGCTAGCCAATACAATGAGTGCAACTTTTTACAGGGGCAATCTCGAAGAGTTTTAATGGATATTTTAGATTTGTACAAATTAATGGCCAAATGATTTTCATAATTTTAAAAATCAAGTTGACTAGAAAAACTTGAGGGTTACTCATTTCCGAATGAACTATCACGTAATATATAACAGAAATCTTTCTCAAGCCACAAGAAACCTTTCAAGACGAGAAGGAGACTTTTTTAAACTTGAAATTTGACCCTGTACACAGAAGTTATTCTGTAACTAAATTCAGAATCAGATTACAAAAAAAAGGCCCAGTCAAAGCTTCATGGTCATGATCTAATTACCCTTTGTGTGCCAAGAATGACTGAAGAGGGACAAACCATCTATGGTAGGTATTAGCATGAATAAAGCCCCAGGTGTGAACTTTACCACTAACATTATAGTTAACCCTATTTCACAGATAAAATTACAGTGAAATGCTTAGTGTATCGTACCTTATCAAGAAAAGTGACAGAACTTAAGTTAAAAATAAAGTTTTCCTTTTAATTCACTGAGCGACGTCAGATTCAGAGTAGTGTGGAATAGCTTTTCCCTTGGCAAAACACTTAAAGGCTTAAGCCTTTAAGTGTTATGTAAGGCAAAATTAACACATCTTTTAGTTGAATCACCTCTTAATCTATAATCTTTCGAAAGGCTGAAAAAATCCATGAATTTTTCGACCTTTTTAGAGAGAGTCTATTGATTCTTTCGTAGAAAAAAATCCTTTGGAACGAATCAATTAATCGTTTCCTTGAAATATAATAATTTGGAATGATTCTATTGAGGATTTTCTTATATTTGCATTCTTTGGGAGGGGGGGGGAAGAAGACAATTCACTATTTCATTTTGAAAAAAACTCTTTGGAAATATTCTATTGTACATTTCCTTACAAAAGAATCGTTTGGGAAAAAATTCTATTCGCCTTTTCTAGAATAAAATCCTTCCGAATTCTATTTCCGAATTCTGTCGAATAGATTCCTTTAAGAAGATTCTATTAGCCATTTGCTTAGAATAGAATCGCTTGAAAAGGCTCTATTTATTCTGTCCTTAAACTTGTATCCTTTGAAAAGATCCAATAACTTTCCTTAGAATACAATCCTTTGAAAATATTCAATTAGTCAGAAAAATTAAAACTGGTTACAAGTTACAAAGGGGGAACACTGTAGGTTGCAAGGTGGAATTATCCATGCGAAACCCTCAGAGTATTAATTAAGCATCTTATTAACCCTTTCAAAGATGGTAGAACGTTTGACATCCCATTGTTAAGACTGAGCATTATAAATATTCTAGGTTTATTAAGGTTCCTAATGGACATAAATATTATCTCATTTAACATTCTGCTGTCTAGGAGAGGTCTAGTTGGACAGTTGGGAGAGGGGGGAACCGTAGATTACCAGACGCCCTAAATTGCGCGTTTTGCCCGAGTTCTAACGGTAATTATAAACTATTCGAGTATTGCAGAGAAATCATCAATACAGTTCAAATCCGGAATCGTTTTGTGTAGATATTGTCGTTGATTGCAATTCGCGGAATCGTGTGTCAAATCAGATTTTTTATATACAATATAAGCAAAATCTTTTATTTATTATACTTATTTCTTGTTCATAGCAAGGTGTATTACCACATTTCATTGAAAAATAAATTTCATGAAAACCCTATCAACTGAGTTTTTTTGTCCAGACTTTCCATAAAATGCTAAAATTATAATTTTGTTTGTCAGGAAAGTTTAGCATAGTTTGTCTATATGTATACGACTACATCAAAAATATCCTTGGGAATATATCCTTGTATACATAATAAATCAAGAAAATTGGTGGTTTTTACAGTGAAAGTGTATGATTATATATATATCATACACTTTTTAAAAAAATAACGCATCCCACCTATATATATATATCATACACTTTAAAAAAAAAATAACGCATCCCACCTATATATATATATATATAATCCAACGAAGCACTGGCCCAAAGTTCGCCCAGCACCGTAGAATTTCGACATATTGTGGACTCTTTCACCGTGCTCAGTGCGTTTACACACTCGGTCCGAAGGTCATGTCACGTACGGTCATCCTTTGTCTACACGACGAATGTGTGTATATATATATATATATATATATATATATATATATATATATATATATATATATATATATATATATATATATATATATATATATATATATATATATATATATATATATATATATATATATATATGAGTATATATATATATATATATATATATATGTGTGTGTGTGTGTGTGTGTATCCTTATGTGAATAAATCAGATTCCAAGTTTATATTATAGTAAAGGCCAGTCTTTGATAGTATACCGGTTCTGTAAACTTATAATTCACGTGAATACGTCTATAAAATCGGAACAGTATTGGGGCATGTACGAAACGAGAGTTACAAAAAAGCGTTAGAACTGTTTTGTCTTATGATTTCAAAAATAGAAAAAAATTTCAGAAGAAATAATAAGTCGTCGTGTAGACAAAGGATGACCGTACGTGACATGACCTTCGGACCGAGTGTGTAAACGCACTGAGCACGGTGAAAGAGTCCACAATATGTCGAAATTCTACGGTGCTGGGCGAACTTTGGGCCAGTGCTTCGTTGGATTACGAGGAGAGAGAAATTCTTACTTGGTGTCGTTCAAAATCTGCCGAATTACGCTAAAGTTAACTTTGGACAACAACCTCTCAAGAACAACAAAAACATTTTAACTGATCGCTAATCGTTCAAACTGTGAATAAAATGTTGAACATTCACAATAAACAATCGTTCAAACATCCTAGGTCTGCTCCATTCATTGCACAAGCCAATGTCAGGACCGAGTATTCACGTCAAAACTGAGGTTCGTCCTCGCCACAACGTACCACTTTTCAACCCATTCACTCGGGGACCGCTAATAATTAAATAAAGCAATGAAAGACAAAAAATTAAAATCCAAATCACACAAACGAAAACAGAACAAAGAAGAAACACACGAAAAAGCCACATTCCATTCTCCCGAACAAAAGTACAAAAAAAAAAAAAAAGAACGCATCCCACCTAACGAACCATTAAACGAACATTTTTAAGTCGCTGAGAAAACCCGGAACCCCGAAAGAATAATGTATGCGGCGCGCTTTAAAGAGCACACAACTTTTGAGGAAAGCTAACAATTACGTCCTTTTCCCCTACATCCCATTATGTTCGACCTGGGCCGAGATAGATCTTCAGATTTTGGAACAAAAGAAGGTTTTCCTAATTGTGTTCTGGAGAAGAACGGGATAGAGAGGAGACACAAAAGAGGAAGGAGTCAGTCGGAGAACATGAAATGCGTGGTCGGATAATAAGCAGGATTAGGGTCACTTATTACCGAGAATTTTCCCCGGATGCATGGAGAGGAGAAACTGGAAATATCATTCGGGAGGAATTCGGACATTTTTTCGTTGTTTGGAATGGTTAGCATAACTGTCGGCAAAATGGAGAAACTCTTGGCAGTGGAAATGTTTCCTCTCTCTTTAAACTAGTCAGAATGAGTAACGAAAATACGAAATGTGAATGAAACAGTGGAAACAAGAACATATAGATGATAAAGCTCGTCCCGTTTTCTTTTGACAAAAATTGAAGACATTTTTTTAATTTTTACTAAAATTACATTTAACCATTATAGCATGTGCCGCTCTGTCCGATGACCATTACCCTACAATAATGGACCGGACAGCAAGATGTGATGGTATAAGGGAAATAATACATGCTTTAATAGGGTATGGTCCCAACGTGCTGCAATTACACTATCAACCTTTCTGGGCATACTTTCAACAAAAGTTTGATTCACAGCTATGGGTTTTTGAGTCCATTCCTGCTGCAAGAACTGTACATTTGGACGTGGTTCCTTGGTCCGTAAACGTCGCTCTAACAAGTCCCACAAATGTTCTATGGGGTTTAGGTCGGGACTCTTATCAGGCCAAGAAAGACGTTTTACATCCATATCTCGATACCACTGCTTCACAGAGGCTGAAACATGACATGGAGCGTTGTCGTGTGGAAGTAACATTCGTCCATTCCATTAAATTGCCAGAGCGTAGGAAGAACCTGATTGCCCAAAATGTTCATGTAGGCGTCGGCGTTCAATTAACTAGGAACAACATACAAAGGTCCCAGACCATACCACCAAAAACACCCCTAAACAAGTAGTCGGATTTTATGCAAATCCGCTGGTGTCAGGTCCATTATTGTAGGGTAGTGTCTCCGGCAGATGCACAATCCCGCGCTCATAGAAGGCCTGACTAACTGACTGATCCAGGTGACGAAACATCCTGAACCTCTTTCGGCACATGGAATCGCCGAAGGCACCTTCACCTTACTTAACACATATCATTTTTTCAATCTCTGCGAAGCATTCTCGTCTTTTTGGGAAAAAAAGAAAAGCATTCTAAATCGAAAAAGCTCTTTATTTTCTGACATTTTTATAATGCTCAATAAAATTTAAAAAACAATCAAATAGCACAATTCTTTTCTCAAGTACTCGCTGAAATTCCTTCCTTCAAACATCACAACTTCATACTTTAGAAGTAGATAACACTTCGTTTTTGCGAAGAAATGCCATCTAGTGCCATAAACAGGAAGAACTTTTGCACCAACCCAATATATAAATATGCTTGCTCAAATTTGAAAGTAGCTACTTGTTAAATAATGCTATCTTTTAAATATTTATTTTTTACGAGTGAGTATCCTCTAAGTAAACCTGAAGCTGGTGTTGCCCCAATGCGACATTAATTAACCGCCTAAGAATTAATTAACAGACATTAATTAACTTAATAATATCTGAAATACGTATCTGGTATGCACGCTGGTATTGAACAATTAACTCGAAACCAGTAACCCATTAGACGCCAATTAAAGGAATGCATTGCTTGAGTTTCATACATTCCCTATATAAGTTGTACAGAGTGCAAACAAGAGAATTTAGTACAAGACAGATTATAATTACACAACATTCAAAATTTATTAGAAACATTTACTCAACGAATACAACTGCTAGATACTACAACTGCGAAGTTTATTTTCGTATTGAAGCGACTATGTTTCCACTTGAGATTTTAGAAACTATTACATTTTACTTTCATACCTAAACAGAAATTATGAACCTTACACTTAATTTAACAAGTAGACTCGTTCAAGACCAAGACTGGTACAGTGTCTCACGACACAAGGTACGGGAGTGTGTAACGTACTCAAATACTAACCCACCAAAGCCAGAAAATTAACCAGGAACAGAAAAAAAACATCCAACAAGTGTATTCCGTATCCCCAAGGAATATGATGAGGTCTAAATTCAAGTATTTTCCATAAAATGAAACTAAAATACGTTATAGCATTGAAATAAAACGAAACATAATGCTGCATAATTCCAAGCTATCACCAGTATCGTTTGTTATGTACTAATAATATAAATAATTTCCCTTCATAACTCCGCAACATTTTTACTAGCTCTTCTAACACAATTTCGTCTTTTACTTACAGCACGATTCATAATCATTCACCAATAAAGCATCCATGGTGCATAATATGCGATCACATTCACGAAATACATTCAAAATACATTTTAAGTTTCCGGCGAATTCTCGGTTTGGAAATTTTCCCAGTTGCCAACTTGAATTTAATATTTGATTATTCCTAGTTTTGATCCTTTCCATGTATAATATCGCATAAAATATGCTGGAAAGCGTTCTAGTACAAATAACTGTTGTTTACACACTATAAACACAGCAAGTAATGATTCTGAAATGCAAATTCACATAAGCTGACACGTCGAGGAGGAAAGGGCAATAAATGGGAAAATATATTTCATTTTCTTTGCCTCCATTACACGGGTGAAAGAAATATATTTTCGGCTGAAAAGGTTGTACAATATAGGCGCATTTTAAACAATAAATATGGCATTGTTTGAAAAGCGTTGCTTCAACTAGGCTAATTTTTCCACACGCAGCTTTATTCTGTTGGTAAATTAAGTTTCCAAAGAAATTTTTTTATCACATTTGAATTCTATCTTGATTTCGTAAGCAAATAAAGTGCAGGATTTTTTAATTTCGGAAAAACATGACATGAAAATCTATTTGACATTTTCTGGATAAAGTTTATACTATCCAGTTTTCTTGGGGTTGTTGCTCAACTATCACTTTTTGCTACACGAGGGTGATTCAGATCGGGACCTACGGCTAAAAGTGGATTACAAAAAACTACGAATATACACCCCTGAACTGAAACTCGAACCCAAACAATCAAATCCAGAATGCGAACCATTTAGTGTCCATAGTAGAAATAAAAGATCTGTAAATGAGATTTATCTTCATCAATATTAAGATAGATAGTTGAATTTATGTCACATTGGAGCAAAACAACGGATTTCTGACGGATCAACCGAAGACAACACTTTGTAATTTTGAACCATGGTCAGATGACGAAGTCAGCACCTGAGCCACAATAGATGAAACGTGCACCAGTAGATAGTGACGGTCTTTAGGAACATCGAGTTTCGAACTCGCAGACACTCAATAATATTAAGAATAATGCTAAAATTTCAATACTAATATCGGCTTTGTAAAATCAAATATAATTATATTTACTAAAACGTAACGTATCGTTATTTAAAATATGTTCTAAGGTAGTCAAGTATTTTGATATACTCGTACAATGAAGGATAATTTCATTAAATTAGATGTTTAATTGCTACATACTTGTTAGATGACTCAATATTTTCATTTCTTATAAACAGCAAATTACATACTACTTTTAATATTCTTTTTTCATTCCTTAATAATATTTTAACATCCAGAAATGAGGCCTTGTTCTTAAAGAGAAGCATCAGACCTTCCCTAACAATTTTTAATGTGTTTTTTGTAACTTTTTGTTATTGTTTAATTATTTTATTTTCCAACATTAACATGTCTTCATAAGCTGGAGAACTTATTAGTTAATTACAATCTTTTATTCCTCTATCAGAAAAAAAAACGAAAATCGCTTCATTAGATGAATAACATCAGGAGGCCACGCTTAATTTCTTTCGCTAATTAATCCCATCAATCAATTTTAATTAATCCCTCTCTCGTTATTTATGCAAAAAATAACAATAAAAGAAAAAGAGTGAAACCGTTCTCACACACATACGTATACCAATTAATATTTAAGCTGAAAACTTAAGTACTACATTAAGAATGCAATACATTTAATTACAACAAGATGATAGAGGTGACAAGTTATGCTCGAACAGCTTAAAAAATAACCCACTATGGGATTTCCTGTTTCAAAAATCCTTTCAGTCGGAGAGAATTTCAGAGAATTCAAAACGTGTCACTAGTCAAGATTCCTTGGGAAAGGTGTCGCACCGTGGACAAATGGCTATGCGAAGTCTTTCAGCAGCATTGGATGTATGAATACTCGGAACCATAATTAATCAAAGGAAATACACTACAAATGTTAGATCTTCTAGGAGGGAATTCTAGAAATTATTTTTCTTCGAAACAAAAAGACTCTCCGGTCGGTCTTTGGAATGGAATGAGAAATCGATATGAAATCAATGCGACTGGGCCTGTTCTTGCTGGTGCAGGAACTCAGGAACTGATCGTTACGGCATATTCAGAACAGAAAAAATGTTGAATTAAAGATACAGCTACAGTCTACGCTTATGAGTGGTGGCAACGGCATTGGCGATTTTTTTTTGGCGCACTTCTAAAGTCGCCAAAAAAAGAATTATTTCAAAACTCTTTTTCTTTCAACCGTAAAGACAAGTGGGCTGCCTTAATCTACCGTAACTCGTTACTAGGAATGCGGCCAAAAAAAATCGCCAATGTCGTTGCCACCGCTCATAAACGTAGAGTGTAGCTGTACCGAATTAAAAATAACTTTTAAAAGATGTAGAAGAGTCGGATGAAAACGAGGGAATCGTGCTTTTTATCCCAATCTAAAAGCGGGAAGTTTTAAGGGTTTGCCTCTCAAACCTTGTTACTGTGAGATTGAGTTAAAATTAATTATATTTAAATAAAATAATGTAAAATTATTTATTTAATTTAAATTGCAGTTAATTTTAAATTATTTTAGACATAATCAAAAATATTGTCGTGTAGATGTATCGTAGATAGGCGGGGTCAACTGTTTGTGTGTTTTCGCTAAAGGCGAATAAGGACAAAGATAGCTGATCTGAACTCGAGACTTCATAAAACTTTAACTGGGTGCAACATCTGCTTTAATACATTTGACGAAACGACTCAAACATTGCACACTTGGAAAGTTCTAGAAATTAAATAATACAGAACATAAGTACATTCTTGAAGATGCGAGATTGCGAGAAACAAACACAAAGGAAACTTTAATAAAAACCCATTTTTAGGCAACTTGCTTCCAGTGGGATTCAAACTCGGTACCTTCCGCTTCACAGTCAGATACTATACTGACTGAGACACGGTATTCACAGACGGAGAGTATAAGCTTTGCTACAATATTAACGATAGTACTTTGAATTGTGTATATGATTAAACTTATTTCGGAATTTCAGATGATAAACAACAAAGAATAAATGTATTTTAATCACAGAAACAAATCCATCTTTCAATAAAATGTATTTATGTGTATCAAATTGCGGAGGAAATATATTTATTTTAATACAATTTTTATGTCAATAAGACATGCACCATTTAAGGAGACAAGTTTCAAGTCGACAAATAATTTTCAATACGGATAAAATGCTTTTAAAATAAATAGACTGCTGTGTTAGATAAAGAAGCATATTTCTCAATTAAACCCGAACCCGTTGCAGTCATACGGTTGACTTGGTTGGTTTTTAATGGTTCAAGGGTTATATTAAGCCATACTGTACCAAACAAAGACATAAATGGACATATATACATAAGGGAAGTTTCGATAGCATTTATGAGAAACACACCCAAGAAGGAATCGGACCAGCAACTCATTTATATACAGGCATATGTCGGAATGTTATGATGTGTAAAACCAAAAATTTTAAACTTCACATAATTTTGCTTTAAGAACTTACAAGTTATTACCGGTATTCAACCTATAACTCTTGCAGCTTCAGACAAACCAAGTCCATCATGTTACCTCAGCAGTTTCGTTGCGTCATCGAACAGACTTTTTAGCTTTGTTCGCTTCACGGGCTTGAGTTATATCCTCTCCCGATTGCCTGGCTCGTGCATCTTTCGGCGCCTTGTGTTGATTTGAGTTTCGTTTAAATAGCCGTTTTTTTGTGAAGTATTCCATATTAAATGTTACTTCTATGGTTTGAAGGGAACGATGTGTCGATCTCAAAATAGTTGGGTTGACCAGAAATTCTAGACAGAATAAGCTGTCATGACACCAAAGAACGACATTTGATAGATTTTTCAATTTCAAGCAGATTTTTTTTAGTTTACTTATTTTCCGTGACTTTGCAAAAGAGGTTTAAGCCCGACTTTCTTTTAATGAATCCAAAGGAGTAAAGTACATCATTATAACTTAAGAAATAATATAATATGCTTATAATAAAAAAAAAACTAAAGGAATCTACGAATTACATTTATTTGATACTGATACATTTATTTGTATCATGGCATCAGTCTTTCTTCCTGAATATTTGTGAGAAAGATTAAAATATTTAAATGAAGATTCCAAAAGCATCCATTTTGACTAAACCCCTTTTTCTCCGACACGGAAAATATAGGATTAAAATTGTGAAAATATATCCGCTAATACAGAAATTTCTGTAGTTGCAAAAATGGTATAACTTTCCAGAAAGCAATATAATGCGTTTTATGGGTATCCTAGACTAGATCCTATTTTTAGCTAGCCATTGATTCCTTTTATAGTATTTCTAACTAGCCAGTCGCAAGTTAAGCACTAACAAAAACGGATTCGTTTCTCTTCGTCTTCAAAAGAAAATCATCAGTCCCTGTCTCTTTCTCTTCCCTTCAATTCCGTCTTTTCACCATTACCTCACTCCGAACAATCCATCCCAGTTTTTTACCGAGTGTATTTCTTCTCCATTTCGAGTGGTAGTCAGCACACAACAAATGACCCAATTCTACGAACTTTGAATTGTCCGGCTTGATGAATCTGTCTCGGTCAGGGGATCGAGCTCAGTCTCCGAACTACGCTCCAACGTCTTCACCTTTTCGACCACCCGAAATCAATCACGACCAACTACCTTCGTCAGATGTCCGTCTGCTGGCCACAGACAAATAAGCCAAAAGATTAGGACGCGAAATCTTCTCCGTTAAAGTATTCATTTTGCAAACATGCTAGTCTAAATTCAATTTACTAGAAACTTGAATACGGTATACTAGAAAGATCGAAAAGCCTCTAGAATGCTTCCTTTAAAATACATATATAGTAGATATCGTCTGCAAACTTTTATGAAATATTTTTACGATTTATATTAACATGTGGCAACAATCAGGGATTTATTTCATTTTATCGTCTGAAAATAAATTTGTTTTTAATTCGAGAATAATTTTTACTTCGATGATTTCCCCAAATGTCGAATGTAACTGAGCGAAGAATATGCATTAAATTATGTTTACGCAATGGAATTTCTGCAGCAAACATTTGAAGTGTGTCAAAAAGCTTTAACAGACGATTGTCTATCAAAAATAACAGTATTTGATTCGTATAAAAAGTATGGAGGTAGAGAGATTTCATCGAAGATGATCCGCTCAAAAGTCAAGGTAATGTTGACTGTTTCCTTTGATTGTCGTGGTGTTGTGCATTATGAATTTCTACCAACTGGCCAGACGGTCAATAAAGATTATTATTTGAGTGTTTTGCGCCGTTTGCGTGAAGCATTTAGTCGAAAACGACCTGAATTGAGGCGAGATAACTCATTGGTTTTTGCATCACGATAATGCGCTTTCTTACAATACCGTTATTATTCGTAATTTTTTGACAAAGCATTCAACAAATACAGTTCCACAAGCTTCGTATTTACCTGATATGGCACCGTTTGACATTTTCTTATTTCCACGGGTGTAACTGCCTCTTTGTGGTCACCGATTTGAATCCATTAATGCAATAAAAGAAAATTCGATACCAACCCTGAAGGATTTTCACAAAAATGACTTTAAGTCATGTTTTGAGCATTGGGAAAAACGTTGGTAGAAGTGCATTGAAGTCGGAGAAGATTACTTTGAAGGTTATATAATAAATTTTGATAAATAAATTGATAACTTTCGTTTTACAACAGCATTCCGGGTACTTTTTGATCACAGTAGTAAAATGGATTTTTTGGGGCTAATGAATTAGACAGGGCTAATGACGCCTTTTGTCTTAAAACAAAATTTATGTGCTTAGAAATATGTAAATTGGTAGAAAAGGAACTAATGTCCATTTTGTAAGATGTTGGGCTGGGTTGGTTGTGTTTTTATGGCGCAAAGTTTGCATTTTATCATGGTGCTCCAGACAATATCAAGTAATACAAGTTTTTGGTAACAACTGATTAAGAAAATTGTATTCTTTATTAAGTACAAAAGCGCTTTTCAATGTTTCGATACTTTCATGATGTACAAGCAGGAGAACATTGGTACTTTTTCTTTACGACTTTTATATTGAAGTTATTCATGAGCTTGAATATTTTCCTTTAAAGGATTCATTTGCACAAACATGCTAGTCTAAATTTGAATGTACTACAAACATGGTGCAAATAATTTTTTAGAGAAGGGCTTATGCCTCCTTTTTTTTTAAAACAAAATTATGTGTTTTTAAAAATAGTATGTACAGCCGTCAAAAAAAAAAAAAAAAAAACTGATTGAGTGTCAATATTTGAAAGATTTTTTTATTGGCCTTTTAAATTTCTTCCCCTGTGAACGTCAAAAGAGGCCCCAAGAGCATTGTTTTGCCCAAGGCTTGAAATACCGAAAAACGCCTCTCTTTAAATACACATTATCAATAACTTTTCAATTTCCGCTCGAGCTTCAGGCAAGCTTTAATTTTTTTCGACATTAATACTATCAAAAGTCGGAACACAGCCTCTAATTTTGATGATCTTGCGTAATTCCAACAGTTTTCAAAGCCTGCTTGAACATAGGTAGCATTAACTTTCGTTTTCATTGGCTACGGTTTTCGTGTAATACGACTTATTACCTCTGTATTCTCAATAATTTTGTACTTAAATAAATTATTTGTTAAATCCTTCTCATCTCGATCTTATCCTTTTCATAAATACATAAAAATATACTGTCAAATGTCTAAAGATGCGGAGTCGAATGCTTCAATAAAATAAAAATGTTTGTCAACATAAATGTTCATTTTCATTATGTATGCTGCTGTCGTAACGGGGGAATGCCTAATGCGCTAGTAATCTGCGAGTTGTAGGCGGCGCATGTCCGATTCCTCCCTGGAAGTTTTTTTTTCAGATTTTCTTATGCGTGTTTTTCCATGAAGTGATATTGTTTCTCTTGTGTCCGGCGCAGCAAACCAAAAAACATCTAGCACCATAACACCAACCAACTATTATGCACAAAATTCAAATGTTTGTTTTTAATAATGTTTGTTTTTAAGGTGTTTTAAAAGGTATGTACTCGAAGATTTTTTTAATTTTAACTTAAGAAATCCAGGTTTTTTTTTTACCATAAGTAATTGGTGTACTCTTAAAATAATTTCAATGAGAAAAAAACCAGATTGGGCAGACAATTGTCTAATTAAGATATAATTAGCTAATTAGCATGTTTTTGAAACGTGATATCTCAAATTCTAATTTGTTCAGAAAGACGATTCCAGTTGGAAATAATTCCTAATATTATTCTTCATGTTTTGAATCTCCATCAAGTTACTGAGAGAAATTTTTTTTTTTTTTACAATTTTTTAATCAAGCGTAAAAAAAATCAAAAACTTTTCCGGAATGTCAATTTTATGTATAAAAATAAATTAAAAATCCATTTCTTGACTAAATACACAGATTGAGGTTCAAAACATCCACTGTATTATATAGATAAAAATGATACGACAATAATTATAACATATTTTCAATTCACATCCTATTGCAAAAACACAGCTCTTCTGAAATCGAGTTTGAAGTTTTGGAAATATGTCTGTTCATGGTGACAGTACCTGACAAAACCCTTGTAACTAGAAAACTATTTCGAATATTTGCAAGCCCTTGGCATCGTTTGAAAGCTGAGAAATTGGAAAATATATTGCATTAATTAAATAAATATTGATATTCTGGTCGAATTTCGTGATTTCTAGAGTATGCATACACCTTAACAAGCATTATTGTTTACATCATGAATGAACGCTCAATTGAAAAGCAGGAAAATAGTGTTGACATGCTGTTCGAAAAAGATAAATAATACGAAAGAAAGATATTCTTAAGAGGTTCGTAGATAATCAGGCTGTTATGACTACTTTTAACTTCCACTTACTTTTACTAGACCACTTTTTACTTACTCTTTTCATTACGGATATTCCAAAGTGCAGTGAAACTTTGATTAACCGTCAGGGTCGGGACGGTAAATCGAATAGATGGATAACAGAAAAAGCTAAAACAACCCACCCCATCCATTACATATGAACGAATGATCAAAAATGTATGTTTACGAACTGGAAATACACGGTAAATACATGTGTTTATTTCACAGAAACAAACAATATTCAATTTATATTACCTCCGCTCAGCAGTAAGGCGAGGACTATTGTTCCCGGCAATCTGGTTACTGTACAAAAAGTACAGTATGTATAGGTGTACGTACTAATAACTTTCAATAAAGGACTGACGGTTGACATAAACTGATGTTTAAAAGAGTGACTGTTAATCGTAGTTTCACTGTAGTTACGCTTGAAAGTTTCTCAGGACACGAAGAGATTCTTATTAATCCCGAAACAAAAAATAGGGATGAAGCAATGCCTTACTTCTTTTTTGTACTCTAATTTACAATGGGAAAAAATAAAATTACAGTAGTTCACGTCAGTGATTCTCAGAGAAAGCATTGGAGGAAAATTAAAAACGAGTGAAAAAGTATCCTCCTGCTGCTGAGAAGTGGTATTCAACAGGACATTTGGCTAATGGCCAGCTCAGGCTTTCTAAAACGTTACCGAGGGAAGGGAGAATCAATTCAAGAGGCGCCATTTGAAATGAGGTATTGTCTATTCGAATAAATAAATGGCGCCGCGAAAGAAAGCCATTAAGATATCGCATATGAGAGCAAAAAAATACAGCTATCTTGAATACCCCTTAGTAATAGCACATTCAATCACAATTTTAACTTCATGCTTGGCTCTTTAATAAACATTACTTCTTTATTTCATCATTCCGAAGAGCGTTTACGGCGTCAAAACAGAAATTCATACCAATGTTAAAACCTCATTGATTTATTGGGCCGGCCTAGTGGAGCTATTACTTAGAGCTATGCTGATGAAACGCGAATTTGAATAATTCTAGGTTGCTTTCAGCCGCAAGAGTAATGATTTTGAAAGGTAATGCAATTATACAATCGTGGAGTGGAGGATAACTGGTGCTGCTAAAGGCAAAATCGAAAATATAAAAATTTCGACTTATAAAGTGGGAAAACAAAAAGCTTCTAATCTAAATACAGTTATTTGAGACAAAAGCTAATGATCACTTTCGCATCGGATTTTGTTTCAGTAAGTAGAATACTTCTAACTAAATTTAAAAGGAAAACGTTTTCAGATTTTTAAAAGCAATTGGAAAATTTTGTGAAAGAAGGGCATTTTTAAACTCAATAAGACTGTCACTGTTGAAGATAAAATAAAAAATATGAAGTTTTCATTGTATGCTGGAATTGAGTCCCAAAAAAACCCAGACGATCTGCTGTCCAAATGCTCTTGCATGATTAAAAATATGATTTTCCTTTGTTGTAGTTTATCATCATTGCAATGTTTGGCGTTTGATTTAATTGTTGATAAATCAACTATCATATACCAATTCAAAGTTAATTTTAATTGCTCAAACCGTGTTGGTAAATTAATCCAATAGACGTACTGTTCAGAATATGTACAGGAAATACGGACCTTACTTGAAAGAAAATGCCTCATTAAGTAGTGAGAAGAGAATCAACAGGTTTATCTCCTTTAAATGACGTCAGTTGACAAAAAAATGCAGTTTTTATGAATATATTTCAACCAGATTTTATTTTTCTGAAGTAACAAAAAAATGGACATGAGATTTTATTGCACTAGGATCTGGTTGGTTCAAACTGTTCCACAAACGTTGATTATATTCTCGATTAAATTATACATTATTAAATGACACAGAAACACAAAGCAACAAACCATAAAATCCAGTAAAATGCGATTATTATGCAAATTCAAAACAAGGTTAAAATCTTAAATACAGTATATGTAACCAATGTCAGTGAGGTCTTTACAGGATGAGCAGCGTCTAATCGGTTGAGTCTTATAAGTGCTCAACCCTTCTTTGCATGATTTTTTCTTTATTGGTGAAATAAATCAAGGTGATATAATTCATGTTCGAAATTAAAGGAAAAAGGGTTAAAAAAATCTTAGTATATATTTATAGTATAAATCTAGCAAAAAACAATATGATGGTATCATGTGGTATTTTTTAAATTAAACGCAAACTTTATCAGAAATTGCTCTAAAAATAACAGAAACACATGTTACAAACCTTTCTTTCACTCATTTTCACTTTATTAGCAACAGAAACTCAAATATAATAAAACAAAATTAAAAACGAAATCATACGTTTATTGCAACTACAACAAACAGCGGAATGACAACTTCAAGCTCGTTTTACTGATAGTGACACTCGCTTATTTTTGACAGCTATGTTTTTTTTTATGCAATGGACATTAAAAAGGTATCCAGACACGATCAACTTAAAGTGAACTTGTTCTTTTATATAATTTTTGGGCATTCAATGTTATGATGGAAATTTCCACCATTATGCAAAGAAGGGTTAAAACAGGACATTTGAGGTTTAAATTTTGAATATCGTTTATCAACAATGTCGTAGAGAATTTTAATTTCAGAAAGAGCAGTGCCTAATCTACACTATACTGACAAAAGTATTTGTATACTGCAGAAAATCAGAGGAGTATCCATCGTAGTGTGGGGTTGTTTTCCTGGTTAGAACTCAGTCCCATTGCTTTATGTATCTGGTACCATGAAGGCTGACGTGTACCTCAACGTTCTGGATAGTTCGACCTTGCCTACACTATAGCAATACTACGGCGATGATGGTTGTTTCTTCCAACAGGATCGATTTCAATGTCATACTGTAAAACGTGTGCTGGACAGGTTTCCTGAAAATGAAGCGAATTTGCTTGACTGGCCTGTTCAGAGCCCCGATCTCAATCCGATCGAGCACTTGTGGGACAAACTGGCGCGACGAGTATGACACAGCCACGCAAGTCCATCTACAAAACAATCTCTTCTCATAGCCTTTCAAGAGGCATGGCGAGACTTCCAGAGAACTTGTGGATAGTATGCCTCGACGTGTTGCAGCTGTAATTCAAGCAAAAGGGGACCTACCCGTTTCTAAATAGAATAATGAAGCATTTTTTTTCTGAAAACATGCAGTGTCCAAATAATTTTATCCATATGGTGTATAAGTGCTAAAAACGGGACATTATTTACCTAAACGAAAAAAGCTGTCAACGAATAACTAATCAAAATAAATGATCGTATCTACTTAATCGGTTCCTAAAGTACTGTTCCATGATGTAATAATTTTACCCGTTCTTTTCTACCACTGTATCACTTATCTTTAATCTAATAACCACATAAAACAGGTCACTGAACAGTTAAAATCAATTTCAAATAAAAATAAACAGAATAAAGTATAGCTTTTTAACAAGCATTTTATTAAAATTTAAAGGAACCAAAAAAAATTCGCCATAACCTTGAAAGCAATATCTGTCTACATTGAAACATGGAAAACGGAAAAACTGCGAGCGAATATAAAACATTCATTAAAATAGCGATCTTTAATCATCTTTTAAAGTTTCATATGTATATATATCTTTAAAGATTTTGTGCAGTTTTTATGTCGTAAACAGGGCGGTAAATCCTCATTAGGGTAGACGGTAAGAGACATGCAAACAGATTAATCATTTAAATTTTTGCGTTGTTGCGTGGGTAAAGGAAAGGGAATAAAAACTACGATGAATACTTTTGAGTTTTATTTGACGCAATCGTTAAAATGAATTGTGCAGAGCGTTCTCTTTTACTGATACACAAGAAACTTTTTTTTCAACAATTTTAAAATGTGCATTTAGTACGATTCATTTGAATAGATATTAGACAGATAATGAATGAACGTATTTTAAAAACATTAAAATGAAAGATGGGTCCAAACAATCAAACAATAAAATATTAATTTTTTTTAAATTCAGCTCTTAGATGGTTTATGTCGTTACAAATCGGTACCAATTGATCGTTCTAGATAGATTTTATTTCCTTCACAATGTTCTAACTCCGAATCCCGTCCGGGTCGCTACTGTTTGGCGATTGTCAGCGGTTTGTATCTTCAAAAAGTAATTATTGAAGTGATAAAATGTAATATTTAAAAAATATTTATTAAATTTTGATCTTAACAAGGAGGTAGTTGAATAACGTTGTACTAAAGCAACACAACGGGCTATTGTCTAAACGGTCCGGGATCGATCCCGATGGAAATTTACATTAACAAGAGCAGAACATATTACCACATAGCATTTACGTAAAACAAGCTTTCTGCCAAGACATTCTAACTAGGGAGGAAAAGCAATTTCTTACGATACAGTCAAGTTTAGCCGTCAGGTAGCCGTGTGCTAGTAATTCCGTACCTAGTACATAAGCCTACAATTTTTACTAGTGCTTAGCACCATCTAGTTTAAAACATATAACATACACGACTCATACCTAATATACGGTTAAGGTGCAAGAAAAACTGTAATCGACCCTATGAAAAGGATATGCTTTAATGAACAAATAAATTTGAAGGAATTTTATGGATCAATTATCCGATTCTATATATGTTATTACGACATACATATTTTGGGTTATAGGGTTTAATGGCGGAAGGGCCATATTTTTCAATACACAACACAGACAACGTCAAGAAAGAGGATCCATCTTAGTATGGGGTTGTTTTCCTGGCTATAACCCGGCCTATTGCTTTATGTACCTGGTACCATGAGCGCTGACGTGTACCTCGATGTTCTGGATAATTCGGCCTTGCCTACACTATGACAATGCTACAGCGATGATGGTTGTTTCTTCCAACAGGATCGAATTCCATGTCGAAAACGTGTGTTGGACTGGTTTCCTGAAAATGAAGTGAATTTTCTGGACTGGTCTGTTATACTTTGTCCCATACATTGCCGGTAACATATACATATTCTGGAGATTATTTGAAATGAGAAATCAAAACCAGTAAAAGTATTGATAATTGTTTGATGGAGATTCTCTGGAAGAAAAAGCATAGAGGATACTTGCCAAGCGATTATTTCAAAGTCTTTTCCTATGTACATAAATAAAGCAATATGTGGATAAGAAAATATTTTTAACATAACGAGATCTCTTTAAAGCATTTTCTGAAACAAAGCATTTCAGACCAGCAGGGCCTAGAAAATGAAGAACGCTTTAAATATCACAAAACAAAAGCGAATAATTATCTCTCATTAATATCCCAAAGAAAAGACATAAATGAAAATTCGCTTGCGGTAAGAACAAAATAACACTGAATATTACGCTCATGCAAATATAAGTAAATTTACTTTCGACGTCAAAACCCCAAGAGAATCGTCTTTAGAGTCAAAAATTATTTCGACTTCTAAAACTGGCAGCATCAAATAAAGCGGAACAATGCAATATCAGAATCCAGAATGCCTTTGTTCAAAACCCACAGGGAAACCGCTCTAAGTTGGTATATATTTTAAATAAAGATAGGAAGCGTTGTAAAAAAGCAATTTTATACAGCTTCATTCAAACAAGGTAAAAATCAGAGTCGATAATAAATCACATTTTCAGCGCGTAGCTGAAAGGGTAATCAATTTTGAGAAGACTCTGATATAAATTATTACGAAGTAATGAACTCTATATTTATTCAGAGTCGAGGTAATATTTTAGGGAAAATATAGTGTCAACGGTTCTTAAGGGAAATAACTTTCTCTTGCAATCTAATTAAGTACAAAGACACAGATTAGAGGGAAGAAGGATTAGACTGCAAATATTATCACAAGGCACACAGGAATATTTTTATGTGAGAGTAGGCTTATGAAAGTTGTGATTTCGTACGAAAATAATTTAGAAAATTTAGCGTCTCTAAATTAACGGAGTGACATTGTTTGCGATGTAAAATTTCCCTACAGACGGCTTAGTATAATGAATAAAACAGCGCATATAGAAACATTTCACCGATAAAATTGCAACGAGTAGTCTTTTTAATGAATTTATCTGGATAGACGATAAAACTTAGAATAGGAATAAAAACAAATGAGAATCCATACAAAAAGTTGGTGCTGAAAATCAAGGGTAGGTAGTTGAATTTGCGTCACACTAGAGACAAAACGGGCTATTAGCGGCAGTCAATCTCGAAGGGAAAGTTCTGAGGAGAGCACTAATTTTGAACCACGTTTAAATGACGAGGCCAAGACGTGAGCTGGCATCCCAGCTTCCAAACTTCCCCACCACGCCAAAGTGAGGACATTTGTTGCCACGACAGATTTAACAAGCACCAGCCTCCATATTCGCGATGTTCTTTGATTTGATCGAGTTTCGAACTCACAACCTTTACTAATTCGAGACCTTACTAATTAGGCAACAGCGGCCGCTGAGAATCAAGGGATAGCTTTTTTTCGGGTAAATTTTAAATGAAAACATCAAGTTTAATGCATTTGTTTTGCATAAAGTTCGAGAAATTTTTGATCTTGTCTCTTAAGGGGTCTAGGCCATATGAACTAAGTCTGTTTGTGACTTCATGAACCTTCAAAAATTCCAAAACGAGTATAGTATTAAAATAAAGATACTCCCACTACAAAGTCAACTAAAAAAATACAAATGTTTAGCGAGAACACACAATTTCACCAACAGCGTACCATAAATCTACATAAATACAAACGTTAGAAACCCTAAATACACTTAAAAGTTAACATTTTGATTGGTGGATTTTCTAAAAAATAACTAAACAAAATACCCCATTTTTTTTCTTTCCGAGAAAAATGCTATTCGCTTGGTTCCCAAAACAAAACAAAATCCCACAGAAATAAATAACAACGCTAAAATAATTCCCTACTTTTCTTCTTCGTAATCCATAAATCAATGAAACAACATTAAAGCGCTTTTCTCCTGTCAAAAGCGAAAAAACATATCAGAATCGTAACAACGGAATGTCTCATTTGGGATACTCCAGGATACAAGGGAGGAATAAAGACCAGGGCAAATCCTAAACCATCCCACATCAGCCCAATGCATCAATTACGTAAACAGAAAGCAGAAGGGGAACGTGCAATTGGGGGAGTAATTTTGATTTAGAGGTGAAGTCGAACAGCCGGTGGTCTATTTTCTTTGGTAATTTTTTCCCCTATCCCTTGAACGGAACATGTCAGAGTAGTGAAATACGGAAAATGAAACGGGGCTGCTGTATAAACAAGAAGAAACACATGGGATTTCTTGTTAACCTTAGGGCAGTTGGAGACGATACGTTCAGCCCCTTATATTTCGTTTCTGGTCAACATATATTTTGTTGCAGTGTACCACTCGATGTCGAACTTTTTCACGATCCTTGATAAGGCATCAAACAAGTTTAGTCGTTGAAGTTTATTCAAAGTATATGATTGTTTCACGAGTTTATAACTCGTATCAAGGTTCCTTGGGGTATTTTTGACGCAAGGGCTAAAAATAAACAAACCAACATGGACATGCTGCGTGAGAAAAAGACATACAATATCAAGTAATCGACGCATACAATCAAAGTTTTAATGACACGGTAGAAATACACCCAGGCGCAGAATTATACTTAGTGTTGTGCAACACAACTCCAAGCAATTGCAATTGTTCTGCAGGCACTTCGTCCGAATTTTGAAAACTACAGTCAAATCAAAAACAGACGTAAAACACAATTATCCGTTAAATAAGTATTGCCTAGAAATAAAATACACACATCAAAATTGATTAACTTACTTTATTTAAAAACAAGGGATACTTTCAGAATTTGCAATTCTGTCGATAACTTTTGAAGTTAAATACTGTCATTGACATAGAAGATGTGTTATTTATAAAGTGTTTATGGTAAATTAGGCGGTGTAGAGAGGTTGTTCCGTAGCTAGAAAAAAAATTGTGTGTCAAGGAGCGCGCTTTGCACTGCAGAACATCGTAACTGATAATTGAAAACAAATGGGCCAAAATTTTGATAAAATTAAGGAAAAATTGTTCTACAACGACTTTGTTTGTATGTACGTCGGAGACAACGTACGTCGTAGTTTTGAGTACTATCTGCTCCCGGGGTCATTTCTAACCACTGTCATATGGTAGGGTAACACTTCAGCTGGCACCCCACTCTGCAAGCTTCCATCCAACGTGAGGACATTTGAGGCCGCCATTTTAAGCAGTTTTAAGCGCGTTCTGCTCCCGGGCACCCAGATAGGAATTACATCTGATAAGAATAGAACCTGCACCACCTAGAATTCAGAGGTATGCATACCCACAACAACCCCATCGCAGCAAGGAGTCGTATCGTCATCGCAAAACAGATTTTTTCACAATGCAAACCCTCTTGGTATCCATCTCAACGAGGTATCTCGTCATTAGCAAAACTGACCAGATCTTGATGGACGAGATATCTCGTCATTAGTAAAACTAATCAGATCTTGATCTCGTCATTATGAAAAAAAATCAGCAATATCTTGACACTATATCTCGTCACTACCAAAATTAGTCAGACCTGGATTTACGTCTCGTCATTAACAAAATTGGTGAACTTAAGCGTATAAGCACTGTTTATGAGCCGTGTATCAAAATCAATGTTGCCGCAGCCATTGACGAAATAGCAGAATTAATAGCACAAATTTTTAAAAAATAGTAGCAAAAAATATTATCCTATTTTAGCCGCAATTTTAGTTTTTCAGATGCAAAGTGAATTAGTTAAAACAAAAAATGCGATGTGCATGAAACAGACATTGGAGATATCCGCAAGAAACTTAAATTTTAAAATTTAAAAAAAAATTCTTTATGAGGTTTTTACGTCAATTTAGCCAATTACAGATCCAGATGTTTTTCTTGTTTTCAAAACTTGGCGTCAGAACTTCGAGATTAGCGTACCTTGGAAATTTTTCTGATAAAGCGATAAATAATTTTTTATACGGAATTAGTTGAGCGATTTTGTTTAATATAACAACATACCCCTAGTCGCAAAGTTTGAAAACGTTTCAAAAGTCACCTTTTAGTCACCTGTGGCCCAACCCTGCAAAATACACACCTTTGATGCATATCATCTGCAAAAGTGTGAAACCATTTAAGTCAAAAAAAATTTGATTTCGGGTTGTTCCGTGAACATGCGCAGTTAATTTTTTCAACAAGATAGTATATTAAATTATACTATCCAGTTGAAAAAACTAAATTTCAACAGACAAATACAGATGATTTTACTGCGCTTATTTACGGAACAACCCGAAATGAAAGTTTTCGACTTGAATGGTTTCACTTTTGTCGACTATATGAAATTAGTACGCCTGTGATTACATCTTTTCTTCATAGCGCATATATCCGAACGAGAACTTTGTAATACTGAATAGACTGCTCTTTAATAAATAAAATTCTAAATTCCTTAGCTGTTTAAACTGTTTACAGATTCGAATAAAAAGTTGAATGAACTTAAAGGAAATGATATTTTTAATTATTCTTTATTGGTGTGGAATATTTTTTTTTAATTCAATATATGCAATCTACATAACAGAACAAATAATTTATTTTCTGTTTCTTTTAGCAGAAATAATTATATAATTTAAAATTACTTGTAAACGCTTTCCTTAATTAAATAGCACTTTGTTAAAATCAAAATTTTCTAACCTCAATTTCATTTTCTAGTTAAACATAGGCATTTGTAAATGAGTTCTTTGGTGATTTATTCAACGTCCACTTTTAAAAAATGATAAACATTACAAAAAACGTCTCTTTAGTCAAAGACGTATTATTTTCACCCTTTTAATCAATTTCGCAAAGACTTTGAAAGGCTGAATTTGAGATCATACGGGAAACAGACCCATGCAAAGAAGTAAACTTCAAAGATTTACAAATACAAACAAAACAGTTTTTTTAAATTGAAGCCTGTAAAGAGGTTGAAAATAAAATGATGGGATGAATAAAATGATGGAATACAAAACGACTAACAATTCTAAAAATTAAGGGCTTTATTCCATTATTATTTACTTTGGGTGTAGTTTCTTTATAGATTGACACAATTAATTTAAGTGAATGCGACGGATTATTTGTTCAGGAAAAATAAAATCTTCTGAAATCTCATTGAATAACAAAAGCAAGGGGTGCAGAAAACGAGTGTACAAATGAGTTTCCTTGTGTTCTATGCAGCCTTCAAGTTTTAAATATGATAAAGATTTCAAATGTCTCCATTGCCAGACGTATTATTCTCACTATATTAATCAACTTTGCAAAGAATTTGAAAGGCCGAATTTTTTAATTCCTTTCTAAAAAAAAGTTTAAAAACAAATTATTATCGACTTACAAAAGCAAATAATCGAAAAGTTTTTTTTAATCGAAGTGGGTTGAGAACAAATTGACGGAATATAGATGCAAAATGACTTGAAAGATTCTAAAAATTAAATGCTTTACTTCAATGGTATTTACTTTGGGCGCAATCGTTTTAAAGAACGATTACGGTAATTCAAGTGAATGCGACGGATTATTTGCTCAAGAGAAATAACGAGGCTCTGAAATCGCATTGAACACCAAAAGTAGAGTGTGAACAAAACGGGAATGTTCATACAAAGACAGGAAATTATAAAACTGCTTCGGCATACAGAGAGAATAAAGAATCGCATTTTTGAGCATCAAAAGCTGAAAGATCTCTTGTTAAATGATTCCTAATGTAAAGTGTCTGTTAGTCGAGCTCGCAAGAGCACAACTCATTAAATCGAGTCAGTTCTTCAAACAAGAAAAGAAGCAAATGACGCAGACAAAACTGCTAAATTGCAGAAGCGATGCAAAACGAATTAAACGAAATTAATGGCCATGGAAGAAAGACATTCTTTTGACTTGCTACATTCTCTTCGCGATAAAGAATTTTCCCGAGAACGATTTAAGTAATTGTTTGAGCACAATGGACGATGCGTAAAACCAGTTAAAAAGCGAACATTTTTAACGGAACTTGCAAGAGATTGTCTTGCCCTTAAAAATGATTAGAAATGAAAGTGGAATTCATTCGCCATTCCAAAATGAAATCATTACATCCTTTTCGCTCGGGATACGCTAGCCGAAATTTCAAAGAGAAAAGAACATTTCGCATTTTTTGCGGTCATTTACGAATAGTGCTTTGAAAAGAAATAGTTGTTACGAAAATTAAAAAGGAGGTGAAAACTCATATTCAAATAAAGAGCGATTTAAGCACAAAAAACTCGGATTCTTTTGTGACTTCCTGAATGATAATTGAAAACCTAATTCAATTAGAAATGTGTGCTACAAAACCATAAAAGGAAATGAAAAGAAACGTGAATATGAATAACACGAGGTATCGAATACTTTTTTAAAGAAATAAAGCACGCCTTTTTGAAATGCGAAATTAACTGAACTTAGAGAGGTTTTGATAATTTCCCTCAGTTTGTTAGAAGAATAATGGCAAATATATAAATACGCTTCATTATCAATTGGAATGTACTAGTTTTATTATTTTTCGATTGTTTCACAAATGGAAACTTTCTATCCATGAACTTGTTAGTAAACTTATTTTTTTTAATTTCCGATTTAATTTTCTGAGAGATTAAAAGCATTTCTAAATTAGTTTACAAAATTTTTAATTCACTCATTAAGGAAGGGGCAACACATTGACGAGTAAATGTCACGGCTTTTGAAGAAATGTTGTAATTCGATACATCGATACCATCAACGCGATAAAAAGTGAATAAAAAATACCGGGTGTTCATAAAATGTAGATGGCGGTAATGTTTGGCACGTGTTTCTTGTACGTATTCCGAACGTTTAGTTTGTTTTAGAATACGATTTCAGCACGGTCGTAAATAAGAATTCAAAATTGTACAATAGTTGAATAGTGAACGCCAAATAGAAAAACCCCAAGAATCAACAAAACGGCAATAAGCAACATTTTAAAGTAACCCCGATATGTATAACGGAGAGTATTTGGTAACATCACATAAAATCTCCGTTTAGTTTGCGCAGAAATGAACTGTTGAACTCTCAGATCAAAAGCTCAAACATTAATGAGCATAATAAATTATGTAAAAAATTAGATATAAATTAAAATTTGCAAAAAAATGTATAAATTAAAATATTAAAAAAATGAAATTTATACCAATTCAAATCATTTTAAGACACACAGGTTCAGCTAAAAACACGTTACTCACTACTAATGGAATTTTATCTGCAATATCACAACAATGTTTTAGTAATTTCTTTAAACAGTTATTTTGTTTCAAAATATTCCACAAATGGAGTTTCTGAAATGCTTATTGAAGAGTTGGAATCGAAAAATTGCAGTTTCACCACTTCAAATACCTTTTGTGCCGGTTCTTTTCTGCCAATGTTATCGGTGTTTTCAATCATCAGTTCGGTAACTCCCGAAGTAACTTTTTCATTTTCCATTTCATGGCAAATTAGCAGCTGAAAACCCTACTCTTCGTAAAATTTTTTACGTCAGTGTATATTCTCGGATAGAGACAGAGTAAAGTGCCATATTTGGCCGAGCTGCGCGAAACACAGGACGATATCAAGTAAAAAATGTCGTGAAGAGGGAAAAAAAGATTGACTGGGAAACATAGTATTGTTTAGTTGGGTTTTTATGGCGCAAGGGTGTTTTAATGGAGCAGGAGCCATATGTGATCATGCGGACATAAAATAGACATCAATAGACATCACACGCAATGAAAACTTTACTGACACAGAAAAGAAATAAAGTCAGGAATCGAACCTGTATCGCCTAATACTCAAAAAACAGAGTACATCTAATTCTGTTTATTACACTATAGTTACGTTCCAGAAGAATACGTGCAAAAAACGACATTGTATCTATGGGAGAAAAGATTAGTTCCGAATCTAAAAAAATCAGTACAAATAATTTTAAAAGAACGTGAAAATATTCGTTTTAAGGTTATTTTATTTCAACAAAATACACATATAATTAAAATGTATTAAAGTAAATTTGCATTTGAAATGAAAAATATTCTTCTCGAACAAAAAAAATATGTTTTACTTATAACAAGATCTATATATATATATTTCTCTTACGTGGCACGCAAAAAAGACGTTATTTGTTATCGCGTTTTGGCAACATTGTGCGATTGTTTGTTTACTAGGAGCCTCGCGAGTCATTTGAATCTATAGCGTTATCGGATGAAATTTTATTGAAAAAAATGAATTTTAGACGAGCTGTTGTGGTTTGTAATAGAAATCTAAGAAAGCGGAGGATCTTTTCAGGGTTATTTAAAAAACGGTCCTTTTCAAGGCTAACAATTATAGTACAACAAGACGCGTGCACTACAACTTTCGACAACAAACTCAGTCAAAAAGTGTATGGGTGGCTCGAGTACTGATGAAATGTACACACAAACAGCATGCTGGGTATTCAATTTCCAAAGCAGCGCTCACATTGCGAGTAAAAATTTGCTCAAAGTTTTCATTTAAATTCTGATTCCAGAGGTACTGTTTATATCTTTTATGTAATACAACAAATTTAGATTTGAAAAATATTTTTTTGGAATACATTTTGTAATCAATCCCTTCTGCTAGGACACGTGTCTTCATTGATGCGAGCGAAGCGAGCTTAGGTTCGCGCAGCGAACCAATGAGAATTGCGAAGCAATCCTCCGGGGGTTGGCGAGCGTTAGCGAGCAGGGGGCGGGCCCCCTAGTTTCATTTATTTTTCACTTTTTGAAAATAAACAGCTCATATGTTTTTGTACGACTGGAATATCAGTTATCACTAAAAATGCTGCGAGAGAGAGAATCATCGTCTTCTTTCTCTATTAATGAATTTCTTTCCGTTGAGCAAATGCATAACGACTCTCATTTGTAGCTGATGTTTCACCGGTTTTACGAACGCATTCAGTTATTAATCGTTGCGTTCGTGTTTTGGTAATTCTCTGCAAGATGCTATCAACAACTTCAGTTCACGTTCAAGCTTCCCAGCGCGTTCCTCATTAGTGCGTGTAATATCGAAATGATACTACTATGGCACAAATTAAAACAAAAATTCTTAGAATTTAGGCAAAACAATTCTTAGAAACTCACTTGGTTCGCTCGTGCTTGACCAAAACAATACGCTTAAAGGGGTCCGGGACACATTGAAAAAAAAATTTTATTAATTAATTTAGAATTCTGATTTTTTTTGTACTGATTACCCATCTAACTAATAAACGAAATCACAACACAAAAATTTTCCAAAAGTTTTTAAAAAAATTTAAATTAAAATTTTTTGAAAAAAAGAGGAGTCATTTTAAATTGCTAAAACTTAAAATATTCTTGATCAATTTTCAAAATTCTTGCAGTAAATTATTCACAAATTTATAAACTTTAATTTCGATTCAGCAATTTAAAAAATATTAATTTAATAAAAAATAAAAAATATTTGAATGAAAAATTTTGAAAATTTTAAGGTATTTTTTTTTAAAGTCATATTTTTAAAAGTAAATATTTGTTTCAAATTTGCTGAATCAAAATTAAAATATAATGTTTGAAAAAGATATATTCCAAATTTCAATCCTTAAACTTTATCGGTTTTCGACTAATAGTAAATTGAATACAGGAAATTTTGAAAAAATGTATCATGGAGAAAAACTTATTTAAAGTTTTCAAGACAGATGTTGTTGCCATGACAACAACTATTAATAGTTTTAGATTTTCAAAACAACGCACCACAAAAATTACTATATCTCTAGTTCTAATTAAGATAGAAACATGATTTAGACGTTATTTTAAGCAGAAAAACACAGAGAATTTCTTAAAATAATAATAAAAAATTCGAAAATTTGACGATTTTTGTGTCCCGGACCCCCTTAAAAAGAGAACGAAATATTTATTTTAAGTTTGCGTTAAATCAAATTCGTGTAAAAAAAAAAGTTCGTGCAAAAGCAGAATCAGGCGTAGTGGGAGGAAAGCAGAAAAAGATCCCTTTTGTATTTCGGAAACCCCCGTGTAAATAGAAAAAAATCACTAGAGTATCTTGGAAATGTTAAGCCCGTAAACATACAAAGGAGATGTACCCTGAGGATGCGGAATTTAAAAAAAAGGCCCTGTTCCTTTACTTATTCGAAGCGTAATGCTTCCTATTACTTGATATAAAATTCATTACACATTTTATGTTCAAAATTTTAACCTTTTTTTTATGAACTGTTTTCCCTATTTCGGTGAATCGAATAAACTATACCCGAAATCCTGGTGTCGAAGTTCTGGAGACCCCATTAAATCGCAAATTGCCAGCGTCCTGCCTCTTCGCAATCCATCTCTCTGAATGATGATACTGTATAATAATTTGTCTCCGTCTCGTTCAGACGGACATAAATCTCTGGGACCTTTGTAATGCATTATAAATCCCTTAATGCCTCCCAAGAAAGGGATCGGAAAGAAGGGGAATGGTTCTATTTCATTTCACAGTCCGGGCAGAGGAGTTGGAAAATCCCCGAAAACTGAATTAACTCTATTATTAGTTGAAGGAGGTGGAGGTTATTTCTCCTCTGGATTTGCCATCGTGCCGTAATTAACTACTCTTTGGGTGGCAGCATCCCTTTTTCGCGAGTGAATTATGTCAATGCAACGGTCGTTTCGGAAAATCCATCTATCCTTTGAAATATATTTCTTGCCTTAATTGTGTTTGAAACTTCACAGACCGAACTAAATTGGATATTACGCGATATTTAAATGCATTTGTCTTGCAGTATCTGGCCTGCCAATTTATCCGTCTGTAAATTATATCAATGTGCAGAAGTTTTGAAATATTGTTTAATCCTTAGAAATAGAGACAGACCCAAGGCGCAGTGGGTTTAAGTATTTGAATTGTGTCTATGTCTTTTACGAGACGCTGTGACTTGCGTTTGATGCAGCTTGGTCTAATATAACCCTTGCGACATGAAACTCAATCCAATCAACATTTGAAATACTTCCTAGATCAACCTTAATTGAAATTTCAGAGACCCAACTAAAAGTCGGCATTGCGAAGTGCTATTTAAATTCATCTGTTATTCAGTATCTGCTCTACCAAATTACGCGTTTGTGAGTTAAATCAATGCAGTAGACGTTTTGAATAATTATTATACCTTAGAAATAGAGACAGACCCAAGGCGCAGTGGGTTTAAGTATTTGAATTGTGTCTATGTCTTTTACGAGACGCTGTGACTTGCGTTTGATGCAGCTTGGTCTAATATAACCCTTGCGACATGAAACTTAATCCAATCAACATTTGAAATACTTCCTAGATCAACCTTAATTGAAATTTCAGAGACCCAACTAAAAGTCGGCATTGCGAAGTGCTATTTAAATTCATCTGTCATTCAGTATCTGCTCTACCAAATTACGCGTTTGTGAGTTAAATCAATGCAGTAGACGTTTGGAATAATTATTATACCTTTAGATATAGAGATGCCGTGGATTAGTGAGTTCACCCTCTACGCTAGCATCCTGAGTTGCACGCGGCACGAGGTCGACTCGTGTAATTTACCTGCGTGTATTTCTGTTTCAGTAATACTTCACTTGAGTATATGTCCTTGACACTTTGTGACTGTTTGGAACAGCTTGATCAAATATGGCCACTGCGCCATTAAACTCAACAACTCATCCCAACTAAACTTAGAAATTCTTCCTACCTAACTCGGAATTTAAATTTCAGAGATAGAACTTTAAGAAGGTATTGTGTGCGTTGTACTGAAAATTATCTGCCAAACTTTATCTGATGTAAAAATTTACGTATCTGTGAGTAATACAAGAGCAATTGTTGTTTTGAAACATTAATTTATCCTTAGAAATATTTCTTGCCTTATATGTATTTCAAATTTCAAAGACCGAAGTAAATTGTATATTGTGCGTGATATTAAAATTCATCGGTCATACAGTATCGGTCTGCCAACTTATGCATCTGTGAGTTGCATCAACGCCAACAGTAGACGGATTGAAACTATAGTACATCCTTATAAACACGGGACATCGCTTCTCAGTAGTTTTACCCACAGAATTAGCAATATCCGAGTTGCAGGTGACGCATGTTCAACTCTTCTAACTTACCCTGCGTGTGTTTGTCTCTTCCGTATCAATAAACTCCACTTCCGTTCGGATATATTGAGTATACCTTTGCGACACAATATAAAGAAGGAATCGAAATGTAGAACAAGACGACTAAAATGACAAACCAGAATATCCTATCTTTAGTCTCGACTCATAAGCATAGAAAAAGGAATAAGAAATTAGTAATTATACAACTTTTCTCAAAATAAAGTAGAAGCCAAAATATAAAACCGTAAAGCACTAAAAATGCCAAACCAGGATACTCGAGTCGAAGTCGGGACTCATAGCTTGGTTTTAAAACGAGTCATATTTGGTCAAGGTACGACAAGAAACGTCAAGTAAATGAACAAACGCATGCAAAGAAATCTTTACTGACAAAGAACAAATAAAAATACACCTCAAAAAGTTGGTTAGTTGTTTCGGGGAATAATGGCGAAAAGGCCTTATTTGGCCATGCTGCGTCAGGCATGAGACATACAGTATCAAGTAATAGATGTACATACGCAATGGAAGTTTTACTGACACAAGAGGTAAGGTAATTTCAATTAACTAAACGTCGTAATAGAGCAACACAACGGACTATTAACAACGGTCCGGGATCAATCCCATAATGGAAAGATTTGAGGACAACTCCACGTAATTCTGAACCACGGTCAGATGACGAGGCAACACCTGAGCTGGCATCCCACTTTCTAATCTTCCACACAAACTCAACGTGAGGACTTCTGGCCACGACAGATTTAAGATGCCCCACCCGCCTCTACACCATACCCTTACAGACATCCATGCACTGATCCGGATTCGAACCAGGAACCTTCCTATCTAGAGGCTATCACCTTAACCACCAGACCGGTTGGTTGGCTACTGACAAAAAAAAATGAAATACACCTACAGAGTAATGCACCTGACAGGACTCGAACCTGCACTTCTTAAAATGCGGTGGTTACTAACGCAGTGACATAACCATTGATCCACGACACTCCTCTCGGGTAGGAATCGAACCTGCGAACTCACAACATACTAACGCACTCGGTTAAACCCACTGATCCACTCTAAAGATTGACTAAGTAAATAGATAATATCCGTAACAAACCAATATTTCAGGATACACGAATGATAGAAACCAAAATGAAGAACCAAAACTCGGAAACAAGATATTGAATATCGATGTCTCACAGCGAAGGAAATCGGAAATTGTAGATAATTATACTCATTTCTCTGAAACCAACCGAAAACATTTTTTTACTACGTCTCCTTTCCTTCACCAAGACGACGGTATCTCCAAATAAATTTACCATCCCCGCAAAAAATTAAATGCGGTTCTTTTCCCAAATAAGGGAAAGCCAGAAACAAACTCTTCTCGCTGCAACACGAGAAATAAATGGAACTTCAAATGCTCCCTTATAAGCCCACGGAATATTCGAGTTAAGAAACTAAACCAAACAAGTAAGAAATGTGATGTATCACAGAAACCTCTTTTTTCTCTTTTAAAAAGGTACTTTGGAAAGGAGAGCAAGAAAACGCATCACTCTCGCCCCTTTTATTGATTCTTACGAAAATAGATGGGTCCGCCCGCGGATTCGAAAACAAGGGGAAATCGGTATCCTGTAAGGTAAATCAATAACGGTTATTCTATGGAGAGCTTGAAATTGATGGATGTCACGTCCATGTAATGTAAATAGTAACAGATCGGACAGGAAAATCTGGGGAGTTTTCCCAGCAGTGCTTCTTTAATGCTAGGGAATAGGAGATTAAAAGTTTTATTTCCAAGAACAAAAATTCAATGGGGTGGTAAAAATGGACATTCAATCTTCAATTATAATCTCCAATTCTTATACCGATGGTATTTACCTCAATTTTAGGAAATTGAGGCAATTATAATCGGCATAAAATATATAATAAATAAATATATTAGCTATGTTTGCCTAATTATAGAAAACGCCCTATTTAAAATTGTATTAAAGCTGTTTATTTTAATAGTTTTCCTAAAGTGATGTGTAGCAAAGTTTCTAATGTAACACAAAGCAGATATATTTAGGCTCAGCAAGATACATTTACTGCAGCGTTGGGTTTTATGGTACAACTAGGTATCGATCTATAATGTAAAATTAACCGCATATTTCAAATCCGTTGAAATTTTTACTCATCTTTAACGATCTAGAAGATAGAAAAAAGAACTACATAAGCAAAGGAAAACTTTGTTTTTTATCGTCTGCTGGAAAAGCATTCATCCGCGCGAAAAGAAAACGGAAAAAAAAATTTAGAATCTGCGATCTTTTATCCTGCTGCCATTCCAAAGAAACCAATAATAATTAAATTTCATTAAATTCATTTAAAATGTTCTAGATTGAAGTTTAAAATTCGCCGCGACCCGAAAATTGCAAAACATCCGGACTACCTATGTGTCAAATCACATTACTGTAAATGCCATAGATTCGTCAGGACTTCGATAACAGAAAACAGAAATCGGACACTTCCTTTAATAACAGTAGAGAAGGCCATATTTGGCTATGCTGCGTCAGACAGAAGACAGACAATATTTGGAAATGGACACACACAAGGAATACTTTACTGACATAGAATAGAGGAATACACCCAGTGAAGAATCGAACCTGCACCGCCTACAATTCACTATCGTGTACAAATTGGCGGTTGTTTCTCGTAGTTTGCACTTGCTGGTATTGTTTTGACGACCGAGTTCTAACACTCAGTCGTCTATTTTGCGTCAAAGTTTTCTTAACAATTTCACTTCTATGATGCGAATTCCGATCGATGAGTCGTTTAGACACTTCTAGCATTACTTACTCAAATAACTCTGCAAACTGTTTAATTACCTTTACTGTAAATGGGCACAAACCTTATAAATCCCCAGAAAGAGGGGAAAAGCCCACAAATGAAACTACGCAATGTTCAGGCCCTAACCCACAAAAATATTGCTCTTAACCTTCAAAGAGTTCCGAAATGTCTCGGAAAAATGCGGTTAAACTCGCTAGTTTCAACAGTTCTAAACTGTGCCGCAAATATTAAACGTTCGTGTAATGGATTGAGTACGTATATAATCCAACTTACTTGCTTGATTTCAAGGATCCGCTTTTCAACTTACCAGTTATTAACCCTCCAAGTGTTACCACGAGATATCTTTTCCATCTAGATCTGGACAACTTGCTATTGACGAGATATCGTGCCCAAGATCTTGACAATTTCGTTAAGACCGAGATATTTCATCGAGAATTACTGCCCTATTACTCCAAGAGAAATGAAGATCCTAGTAAGAAAATAAATAGTCCCTTGGCAAGAAATGGTGACAGTTTGGAACAGGAATTTTGCGCCAGAGACTGACCACAACAGAAAAGTTTTCGAGGCTAAGATAAACCACAAGAAGGGTTAAAAAGAAGAAAACCGGTACATCTTCAATCTACGTTTATAGCGGTGGCAACTGGCTTGGCGTACTTCTAGTAGTAAGTTATGGCAAGTTAAGACAGCCCATCTGTATTACGGTAATTTCGGTTTTTATGGCAACCTCGGAAAGCGGAAACATAAAATTTTTATTTTGAATTTTCTAGAAAGTTCTTTCAAAATCCGTTAAACTATTGTTTGATTTCATTGTTCATTTGAAATAATTCTTTCCATGGCGACTTAAGAAGTGCGCCAAAAAAAAAACGACAAGACGGTTGCAATCGTTATAAACGTAGACTGAAGCTGTACTAAAAGAAAACCCGAAATTGGAAATGGGGGTCATAAAAGAAACTTGTCTATATATTGATCACGTTCTGATACTGATATACTGATTTACTGGTATTATATTGTTCAGATTGATAAATATCGCTGGGTCTCTACCTTCATTTCTTCTTCACTTTCATATCAAAGGTTATATTAGATATATCTTAACCTACAAATTAAAATTCGTATAAATCACTAAAATATACCCGTTAATTTGAAAAAAAAAATTGGGTCGACATTTTTGCCGTATGAGTAAAAAGTCCACCAATTTCAATATTATTCCTCGTCTTTCGTCTGGTTTTTCAAGTTGAAAAAGCTATGTACAAACTGCACAAACTGATCCAATACCACAGATTGATTCAAGATAGAGCAACAAATATTGAGATCCAAATATACTTTGAGCAAATCAATAATAAATAGGCAATGACAACAGCAACTGACATTTTTTCAGCAGACAAATGTACTTTAAAAGTAAGTGCTAATTTACTTATTCAGTGAAGTAACACATTTGAGAAACTATTTCGTCGGAATTATGAAAAGCTGGAATATTAACATTACTTTTAAAGTTTTTAACTGGCTGAACGCTGTGTTAGTGTTATTGGTTTGAAGAAAAAAGAAATTCTTAGGTCCGACTAATACAAACAAGTTTTAGTATTAACTAGAAAACAAAAAGTTTGTTCACTAACGAAATATATCAACTGCAAAGTTATTTTCGAGTGTCTCATCATTTAACTTTGCCAATGCCTATATTTGAGTCAATTCAACTGTTTTATTCTAAAATAGCACAACACGCGTTATTGTTCTATATTATTTACTAAGCACTATACAATCAAAACCAGTCATGGAAATCATTATTTGTGTAACATGACATACTACATGGCATGTTAAACAAGTAATGGTGACGGGTTGTTAGTGTACATCCTGTTAGAAAGTTCCTAGTTTTAAGAATATTTTCAAGACGAAAAGAATGAAAATATAACAAAAACTAAAAGTAGAACACTGAATTCTACAAAATATTTTTCTTAAGCGGTAGGAAAGAACCCTTAAAAATGTCTAGTCTAGCTGAATCTTTCGTTAAAGAAATCATTCCAAGAAAAGAGCACCTCTCAGAAACGGTTGTTTCCACTGCCTAAAGGGTATCTCAAAGGAAAGTACAGTTTTACAGAGTTTCAAAACGGCGTTCTCGCGATGAGTGAATATATTTCATTTCTTTCGTTGAAATTTTGGACTTCAGTAAAGTATCAATCTTTCGAATTGTCTTTTATTTATGAAATAAAAATGTTTACAATTACTGCGGCAGTTGAGTTAGGCTTTGTTTTTAAAATGGAGACATAACAAAAAAGATTATGCATAATTTATAATCAATATATTAAAATAAAAAGCTAATATATCGCAATTCGATAAGTCATTCTTGTAAATACTTCTTCAACAAACACTGGCTTTGGGGTGTTTCGATATTGGGGGCACATGATGATACTTTGAGATTCCCTTTACAAACATAAGCTAAATCAAATTTATTGGTGCTTAGTCTAATTTGATTTTCTTATGTACTTAAACATCAATCGTCTTTAATTGTCGAGTGAAACTAACACTTTTGCAAGTAAATGTATTATAATATATAGCTTGAAATATCTATCAATCTTCGTTACGTAACCGGAACTCTTATTAACGTCATTACTGAAAAGTAAACAACTACAAGTAATTTAGTGAATGATCGTCACATTTACCGCCGCATCTTATTTTAAAATCTATATCTGTAAAATATCAGGGAACTCCGTAAAAGTAACTATTTTTTGTGGTTCGCTTAAGACGTTTAAATGCTTTGGTATTAACCACATTTTCAACTGAAAATAATAATTTATAAGGATTTTAAATTGGGGAATAAAGAAGTTTGTCTAGAAATAGAGTTTTCCAAAAGCCTTTTACACAATTTTAATGCCTTTTATTAGGATTTAAAATTATGAGGAGCGGTTTTCTTCATTTTTTGATAAATACTATGAACCTTTACATGTAACACACACACACAAAAAAAACCAGTACCACATATTTTATTGCAAATCTGCGACCCTACGAAATCAAAATTTCTTGTTATCAGACATGTTCGGACATTTGTATCATTTTCGATTTCAATAAGCGTCAGACTTTTAAGATCAAGAAACATACGAAGTTCAACATTAGTACTAATTGATCTCATTAGTCAAATATGCATAAAAGTCAATCATTTCACCCCTTGGAGTTCTAACGACTGATTTAACCATTACTGTGCTTAAGATTAACTAGCGGAATAAATCCAATCATTGGAAGCAGTCTCAAAGGGTGTTCAACGAAGTCATTAGGTATACCCCATAAACAACTCAAATGTTCATATTCCTTAATCATTACAACTTACATGAATCTTAAAACGTCAATTTCCGGCTCTAAATAATACAAACTCAAAAGGCATCTAAATCAAAATATTTATGCGTTAATCCCCAACGGTGAAATTCAGGCAATTTACAGTTTGGCGTAAGGATCCAGTGGAATATCGAAGGGCTGCAACAGAAGCTCAAATAGTTCCATCCTATGCAATTAACGATCAGCCGATTTACGACTATTAGCTGAGGGGAAAGATCCGTGGAAAATTTCCCTTGGTAGTAGGGAAATTTCCTCCCGGCACAGGCAGATACACAATGGATTCGGAACTCTTTCCTTCCGCGGAGGGCCGCGGATTGATATTCTCAAGTTGAGTAATTAGACTTCGGTTCTATTACACACGAGAGGAGACTGGGATTTCCAAGTGATTTAGGACCCGGGAAATAAAACAAAAAGAATCGGATTGCGAGGGAGGAGCTAGTCGGTGTTTGCACAATTGATTGCTCTCTAAAGTTCGACTCCAAAATCAATTCCACGAAGTTATGCGTTAAGCAAAGGCCATATCTTCACAGTAACAAACTATGCCTTATTTGCATAAAAACTAGTCCATGGAACTGTGCATTGGAACGCAGAATACTAATTTATAATTTAAAAAGTGAAACTGCTTTTTGTTTTTTTCTAAAAGGAAGGAGTGAGACCTTACCAAGGAATAGTTTAATCCCTGGACAATTTAATTTGATACTAGATTCTGAAATAATATTGGCTCACATTTATTATTCAGTATTGAACAATAAAACGAACCAAGTCGATATAAATAATATAGTGATATCAAATGGTAACATAAAGAGGTGAAATAATTCTTGTTGCATATAAAAGAATGCAGTTGATGTAAATGTAGATAGGATATCATACAGCAATACCAGACAGTTTCGTTTACATAAAATGGAATAAACAATCTTTTATGATTTCACTTCATTATTTAAACAAAGCAAAATTTCAAGGCTTTTTATTTTTGTACAAAAATTAAAAATGAATCCCTTTGCGATATGAAAATATCGATAAGTCACAAAAGGCAATTTTTGTTTCGTCCACATACATAAAATGGTAGCGTGAAAACAGTACAAGAAGAAGACAACCAACAGCTAAGATAATTAATTTCTAATTATTCGAAGAATATTAAGAATATATACAGTATTTACATCATCTCATTGACATCATCACATTAACATACGATACTCCTATACATCGAAGTTTGTATCTCACAATCTAGCGTGGGAATCTCTCTCTAACAGTCGTCACCAACATGATTGCCGTAGTCTAAATATAGTCCAACGGTAAAAGTCACTAACCAATCACAGATCATCTGGACGAACATCACCTGCAGAGGACGCTCTATTTTCACCTGCTCTTCTCACGTCGTTGTAAAGCGCGAAACGCAAGAATAGCAGCTGGTGCCAAAATATAACCAATCAGAATACATCCGGCATTACGATGACAAAATAGAGAAGGTACTTGTAAGTAACCCTTCTTAAAGGTCAAGCACAACGGAGTATCTCACGAGGTAACAAGATAAATTTGAACGCGGAACATTTGATTTATTTAATTAAACATTTATCTTGACAGGATATCTAACACATCCGTCCTATTGAATTTTTTTCACGAAGGGAAACTACTGTCAAATTTCATTTTTATAAAATGAAAAAGAGATTTATAATTCACTTCAACAATATATACTATTAAAAAATCATACTAGTTCAAGAACGTACCTCCTTAGATTACTCAACCAGAAAAGAGTATTGAATGAATTCAGAACTTCAAAAGGAACGTTGAAGTCAACAATGCTCTTTACTTTTGCTGATTACAACAACCACAATTTTTTTAAAGTTAGAAAACAAATGGAAAGATAAATATTCACGAACGAGTGTGTATCTTTGAAGCGGAAACTTTAAAGAAAGTTACAGAGTTCAAAGAGGGATGCAAAAATTGGTGTAATTTGCAAAAGAAACAGGTGAAAAAGGATTATAAAATTTCGTATCAAAGTCACAAAGTGTTCACGTCAATATTTGTATGGTAGGTTGTTGAATTAACGTCACACTGGAGCAATACAACAACCTTTTCACAACGGTCCATTATCAATCCCAAGGGAAAGATCCAAAATTTTGTACCATGGTCATGTACGAAGACAACAAATGAACTGCAACACGACTCTCCAAACTTTCACGCCAAAATGAAGACATTTGAGGCCAATGATAGATTTAATGCACACCATCCCCAATACACGACAGTCTTTAGTTGGATCGAGTTTCGAACTCGCAACCCTCCGGTTGCTAATCCGTAAACTTGGCTAACACGGCACACCGTCAATAAGAAAAATGGAGTCAAATATTCAGTTGCCTTGGTTACAACCCATCACTTTAGAATTATGCCCTCTGAAATGGTAAGCATCGAAATTTGCAGTGCTGCAAACTGAAATACAGCCACTGGATGGGCAATATTCCCTGGCCTCTGAAATTACTCGATACTGCTGGATAGGTCGTAGGATATGAAGCATTATGATCCCCGTCTAAGCCTTTTACTGACTAGCGATGGAATTGCTAGTCATGCTGATCTGAGTTGGCTCAAGTCCAACTAGTCTTCCACTTAGATAACTTCTTAGATGTTATCTAGTCAGGTAAATTGTTCGTAAAATAGGTGAGTTGACATTTCTAATTCATAGGAGCAGTGGCGCAAGTTCGGCCCTTTCGAAACCCGTCTTAAATAACTCAACGTTGTTAAAATATGTTGTATCCGCGAGGTTGCCAGACAAAGCATCTGTAAAATATTTTCCTAGCTTTTAAAACGTTGCAACAGGTTTCCTGTTGAACTCTATTATAGTAGATATTTTAGTTGCTCAGATACAAAGAGAATTCACTAAAACACAAACGGTGCAATGCATGAAACAAACGTTCAAGATCTCACCAAGAAATTTTAATTTTAAAGTTAAAAAAACAAAATATTTTCCTGATAAAGTTTTCAAGACAATCTTGCAACTACAAATTCCGATGTTTTATTTATGGTTGATTCGGCTGGGTGTCAAAACTTTGAAATTGTCTCTTGGAAAATTTTCCAACAAAAGGTAATCTGAAAAATATAGTTTCCGTTAGCTATTAATTTTTTTTTCTAATGGCGGGCACATTTGACCTAAGTCATTGGCCACTACAAGGCCGGAAGTGATGGCCACTTGTGAAGGCCTAGTAGGAGGACCATCATTGCCCCTAACAATTTATACTTCGTAATTTTGAACCATGTTCAGATGACGAAACAACACCTGAGCTGGTATCTGCTTACAAACATCCATGCCCGAACCCGGATTCGAACCGGGGACCTACCTATCCAGAGGCTAACACCTTAACCACTATACCGGTTGGTCGGCGTTAGCTATTAATTAAGGAGACTAAAATTTCGTTGCATATTTTGGTTTTGTAAATGTGCTTTTGAGACTGATTTCACTTTAAAACGTATCCTTATTAGTCAAAGTTAAAAAATAGTAGCAAAAGTAGCCTTTTAAATTTGGCCTTGGCAGCCCAAATTTATCATACACTAGCAAATTTCAAATAACTGGACATTGGATTAAAGGATTTATGAACATTAGACATTTAAAAATTAGTTTTGAAAAACCTGAACTATTTCTTAAATTAAAAGCATTATTAAGAATTGCATTGCCTCTAGATATTCAATGAACGCATTTTTTTCATAGCACAACTCAAATTTAACCTTTTTCAATCTCTGATAGATTGTGTGCATCGTTTATTTTACATTAAAATATTAAGTCTGTTGTCTTCAAAACAGAAGTGTTACGGTATGGGTGAGTTCAATTGAAGTCGCACTAGAGAAACACAGCGTGCTACTGAAGATGGTCGAGAATCAATCCCGTATTGAAAGATCCAAAAACACTTCGTAATTTTTACTTGTGGTTAGATGAAGGCTGTAACGTCCTAGCAACTAGTATCAGAGGTCAACATCACTGACCTCTGGCCGAAATATCTATCGGAGTGGTCTTCCATACGGGTCTTATTGCCATCCAGATAGTTTTTAGGGGTGCACGACGCCCACCTGCGATTGAACTGTCTCCCAGAGAATATTGCGACACAGAAGAACTGTTGCAGATAGTTGGAGCAGGTGTTTTTTGTGGCGCTCGTTCGAGCCAGCCGTTGGAGTAGATCCCATTTGTCCCTGTTCTTAACACCCAGCATCAAGAGACACGACTAATCCCTAATTTCAAATGATGCAGATACATAGGTTTAACGTAAATAAACGTTAATTATTTATAAGTTAGGCTGTGTTCATTGACATGGCCCACTACGTTAACGGCCCTGTTTAGAGATACTAGATGCGGAATACAGAGTGGTTCTAGAGAAACTTTTAATTTAAGTCAAAAAAAGCCGAAGGACTAGATTTTTTTATTTCCTGTTTTATAAATCGCAACTGGTTGAAGCGATTTTACAAAGTTTAACCAACGAAGAGATCAGACAAGAATTACTAGACTGGAAAATTACAATAATTGCCTTAATGACCTGACCTCACACCTCTAGATTTTGTGTTTAGTCTAGCAGAGGGTGTACAAAATTAAGACAAACGTTATTATTAAATTTAAGGAGAGGATCACAGCTGTAGGGAGATACACAGGACGATGAGTCAGGACCAGACTCGTATCGCGTCAGCTGATAGTGTCTAGAAACTCAAAGTGAATAGAATCTGTTTCCTGTTGAAAAACTTCAGCTAGTGGGCAAATATATCGCTGCATCTACTCTATTTGAAAGTTGGTGACGGGTTATTCAATCTAATCAACCACTTGCTTTTACGCTGGCTTGCATTCCCATTACGTGGAAGGGAAACCAGGAAGATCTTCCATAGCCGAGTGGGCAGGGACATTGCGTATGTTCGAGTGAACACCGACATGTAATGAACATATACCAGAAAAGCTATATTGACATAGAAGGGAGAACTTTAAGCACGCAATGGGCAAACCCACTGAGTCACGGAAATCCCGCTCACCCTCGGTTTGTTTTCGGGGCTGGCTGCATCATAAGATAAGAGCCTAGAGATAAGCTTCAAAGGGAGGAAAAGAAATAGAAACGGTTGCAAAAATATTTTAAAATGTAATATACGTTTTCACTCAGGAAAGCGTGACAAGTTCTCGGGTAATGGTAATGGTAATTTTAATTAACATCGTACTAGAGTAACACAACGGGCTATTGACGACGGTCCGGGATCAGTCCCTTAAGGGAAAGATCCGAGGACAACACCTCGTAATTTTGAACCACGGCCAGATGACGAAGCAACACCTGAGCTGGCACCCCACTCTCCAAACTTCCACACCAACCCAACGTGGACAACTTGTCGGGAGAAACAAAAGTAACTTCAATCAAATGAATTTAGAAAAGTAAATATATTAAAGATTACAGAACTGAAGGTACATAGTTGATTTAACGTCGTACTGGAGCAACATAACGAGTAATCAATCCAGAAGGTTGGTTAGTTGTTTAGGTGTTTTATGGCGCAAGGTTCAGAAGTGGACAAGCTGCGACCATCACAAGGTCATAAAACTTAAAAATAGATTTAAAAGATATCAGCATTATAACAAGACCAACATTAAAAATGAGAATATAATTAATAAAACCAAACGAGTTTTACAAAATTTAGGCACGAAGGTTAAATTTTAAAACAAATATTGTATAAAAAGGTGATATGGGATCAATCCCGAAGGGAAAGATCCGTAAACATCACATCATTTCGAACCGGGGTCAAATGATGAGGTAAGCAGAGTGGGAGATGTTTGGAGAGTGGTGTTAGCTGGAATCCTACTCTCCAAACTTCCACGCCATGCCAACGTGAGGACATTTAAGGCCACGACTGATTCAACGAGAGCCACTACCCCCCGTAAACGACGGTCTTTGGTTGATATTCCGTCATTCTTCCAACCGGGCTACCATGGCCCTTTGAAAACTGAGATGACTTAAAAAATTGCAGACAGTTGCTAGTGTCAAGTGAGTGTGACAATATAAGGAGCGTGATCCCAATACCTTGAATGGACCGTGGATCAAAATTACGATTACGTGGTGTTGCCCTCGGATTAGAGAATTGAAACCGGACCGTCATCAATAGTCCGTTGTGTTGCTATGGAATGACGTTAATTAAAAAATTACCAAAATTACCTTGAATGGATAGGCAGAAATATTTTTTAAAGTGACTGATAATCCTAGAAACCTTTTAAATTTATTACTATTGTGATAAGAAAATACACCACCAAACAACAATAGACCGGACGCCACCGGATTTGCATAGAATCCGACTACATGTATGGGGGTGTTTTTCGTGGTATGGCCTGGAACCTTTACATGTTCTTCCTGGTAAATAGAACGCCGACCCCTACATGAACATTTTGGACAATCAGGTTCTTCTTGCGCTCTGGCAATTTTATGGAATGGACGAATGTTACTTCCAAGACAACAAAGCTCCATGTCATGTTGCAGCCTCTGTCTAGCAGTGGTATCAAGATATGGATGTAAAACGTCTTTCACTGGCCTGCTCAGAGTCCCGACCTAAACCCCATAGAACATTGGTGGGACGAGTCAGAGCGACGCTTCCGGACCCGTGAACCACGTCCGAAATCTACCGCTGAGCTGGCGACATTCTTGCAGCAGGAGGAATGAACACAAATACCCATAGCTGTGTCTCAAATTCTTGTTGAAAGTATGCCCAGAAAGATTGCTAGTGTATTGCCCCTATTAAAGCATGTATTATTTTCCTTATACAGTCACGTGCTGTCCGGTCCATTATTGTAGGGTAGTGTATATTTTTTTTAACAATAAAATACAAGGTTATATCTTCAATCACAGGGACACAATATTATAGGTTGGTTTCTTATGGTGCAAGGGTCAGATCCGCAAAAGAAATATATTTTTTAAAATTAAACTAACAGACAAGAAAAACTTTTATACATCTAGGGTAGAGGAACTTGTCATACTTACAGGCTGTTAGAATGGCTATCAAACCCACTGACTACCGACCTAATACGGCATTGCTGTCACGTGGAACCAAATTTCCCCAAATGTGACTCAGCCAAAATTGCATATTTCAAATTTCTCAACCGTACATTTTCTTATTTTTTAATAGACTAGGGGGCTCCGCCCCCTGCTCGCTTACGCTCGCCAACCCCCGGGGATTGCTGCGCATTCCCATTTGGTTTGCTTCGCAAACCAACACTCCTTTCACAGATGTCATTTGGTTTGCTTCGCAAACCAACATTCCTTTCACAGAGTGAAACTATCTGAATAATTCGTATTATGCTGATTTCACTTTCCGGTACATGACGTCACAGCGAGGGCTTCGCGCCCTGCTCGCTTACGCTCGCCGACCCCGGGGATTGCTACGCAATCCCGTTTGGTTTGCTTTCTCAAACCAATACTTCTTTCGCAATTGTTTTCACTTTTTTTTGCTTTAACACTTAATGCACCCTAAACGAATAGCCGCATCAGTAAAAAATCTTCTGTATCTTGTTCCCTGTACAATTTTAAGTAAACAGTGTTAATATCAAAACTTTACGATTGTACTTTGTCGGTAAACTGTCTTGAGAACAGATGGAAAAAAGCGAGCCTTTTTCCTCGCCAAATAAAAAGAAATCGTTTTTATGGCAATTGTTGCTACGATAAATTTGATATCTGGCAAACCCGATAGTAGAAAATGCAACCCACTGCTGTTTGCGGAACCAGCTACGCGAACTGAAAAATACGAAAATTGTGTCACCTACTTTTGATTGCATCGAATTTATTTATGAACCAATTTTAAAAATAATTGTACCGTAAGAAAGAGTACATTGTGAGGTATACTGCAATATTTTTAAAATTAAAAACTAACAGTAATACTATATAGATATGACCATTTTAGTTTTGTATCGGAAGTTACGATCTGAAAGTTCCGAAAATTGTATGACCTACTTTTAATTGCATCGATTTTGTTTATTAACCAATTTGAAAAATAATTGTACCATAAGAAAGAGTGTAATGTAGTGTATTCAGTGATGTTCTCAAATTTAAAAAATAATGGTTTTTGCCGTAGACATAACGGTTTTAACAAAACGTAGCGAAAATATCCGAAGATTCCGAATTTTGTATCACGAACTTTTGATCGCATCCAATTTAATTATTAACCGATTTCAAAAATAATAGTACCGTAAGAAAGAGTATATTCTGAGGTATACTGCGATATTTTAAAAATTAAAAACTAATAGTAATTAGATATAGATACGGCAGTTTTAAAAAAAAGTAACAAAAATGTCCCGATTTTTCCCGAATTTCAAAAAAATATTATCAAGAACCACATTTAAATTTCAAAAAAAACTCGACGAGCTGCAAAAATTTACGTTGAGAGGTACTCTTAAAAAAAAACTCACGACTAAAGACTGAAATTTTGAATGTGTTTTGCTCACTCGCGGAAGAAATTTCACTTCTTCAACTTTAACACTTAATAAAACCTAAACTAATAGCCGCATCGGAAAAAAATCTTAATAATTATCCAGGGAATACGATGAAGAACAAAGCATGTTAATTTCATATTTTTCCGATAAGTACTTTCTCGGGAAACCGTCTAAGAATGGAGCTAAACAACAAAAATTTCAATTCTGCGGCGGCGGCGGTAACTTTTTTTTAATATAGAGAGATATATTGGAATAAAAGCGCATTGATTTATGAGAAAAATGTCTGGATTTAAAGGCGGATAGGTAGTTAATTAACGTCTCTTAACGTTAATTAACGTAACGAAAAACACAACGAGCTATTGGCAATGATCCGGGATCAATAACGAAGAGAAAGATCCAAGGACAACGTTTAGTTACTTGGTACCACTGTCAGATGACAAGAACACCTGAGCTGGTATCCCACTCTCCACCCTCAAACTCCACACCAACGTGAGGACATTGGAGATCATAAAGATTCAACGCTCACCAGTCCCCATACACACGACGGTGATCGGTATGACCTAATTTCGAACTCGAAACACTCCAGTTATTAATCCGTTGCTAGGGCTACCGCGGACACCTTTTAATCTGGGATTTAAAACTCAAAGCAAATTTCGGTTTTGGAGAGGCTAAAAGAATTTTACAATAACAAAAGCATTTTTATTTTAGGCTGAGGAGATACGACCTTCGAAAATGATGTCGAATACTTAACAAAAATGCAACACAGGGGCATTTTTCTCAAGACCCACTAAAAAAACTCAAAAAATTCCAGTTCGCCCTAGTTCCTTTGTTCAAGCGCGCAAGACTTTAAAACTCCCTCAAACTCTCGTCGAATCGTAAAAAGGAGAATTTAATTTACGACCCTTTCAGACAAGGGACTGTCGGGTAATTTACTTAGCGTTAAATGCGAGCGGCACGCTCAAGGGGAATGACGGATAGCAGCCATTTGTAGATTACTTTCCAGTCCCTCACCGTGATTAGATCATAAATCAACACTCCCGTTTCACAGCCAGACTTAAATCCCATAGTGTTCAAAACGCCATACACGTAGTGCGTTTTCCAGGAGCCTTCGCACTTCTAAGTCTTGAAATGTAGTGCTCACTCCATTCCGAACCCGTCCATCACTTTCGTTCCAGGAAGATATATATAAGTACACTCGCTGTGTGAACGCCCGAGAGGATGAGATGGCAGAGGTACACTCGTGGAGTGATAAGGAGAGGAAAGTCAATTCATCAGGAAAGAGTGTCGGTATCTTGGGTAGGTTGGAAAAGATGGTCTCTTGCTCACCCGAGAAAGATTTGAACAGAATGTCAACTAGCTGTTAAGCATCTGTACTCAAGCATTTTATTTTTTATTATTAGGCCCAGAGCACACACACGGTGTTTCAACGTGCGGCGTCGCTGCGGCACCGAAGCCCAATTATGCACACATTACCGTGAAATGACGCAAGTACTCATTTCGCGCCATTTGCGATAAATATTCTATCGAAGAAAACGTTTATTTCGCTTACTTGGAGTAAAAGATGTATATTTTGAAACAAAATAGACGTTACTGGATACAACCATTTATTAGTTATTAGTTATATTCCATTTATTTATGAAAACAAGGTACTTCAGTCCGGAGACGCATGTGGGGCGAGCTGCGCCGCCGTGGGGAACTGCGGTACAAGTTGCACGCAAGATGGACGTGCGTCGCTGGAGGCATGTGTGCACAACTCCATTGGATCTAATGTATCTCAGACCGCACTTGCAGGGCCTCAGCGGCGCCGCACGTTGAAAAACTGGATGTGCGCACCGGGCCTTAGTAGGTTATATTTATTCATACAGTGTATTTTGTTCAGGTTTTTTTTTTATACCGACCACTCGGTCTAGAAATCACGGGGCTGATTTCTGGATTGAAAGGTTCCTGGGCAATCGGAGTTTGCCAGGCTGTAGTGGCTATCTCGACGAGGTATCTCGTCATTAGTAAAAATGACCAGATCTTGATGGACGAGATATCGTGGCTGGTAGAAAACGATCAGATCTCGATATCGTCAAAAGAAAGAATCGTCAGTATCCTCACGACGAAATCTATCGCCATTAGCGAAACTGGTCAGATCTTTTATGGACTAACTCCATCACATAATCCAGCTCAGGTGTGACTTCGTCATCTGATCGTGGTTCAAAATTATGTCTTTCCCTTTATAGGTTTGATCCTGGACGCATATAACCTACCTTTACTCGAGTAGAAGCTATAGGAAAATTTTAAGCTCGCTGATTCGTTGGTTTCTTATTGGCATCTATGACGTCACTCTAGAACTTTTGAATTAAAATAATTTTTATTTTCTAATCAAAAGCATTTTCATTGTAATCTTGAAAATATGCATTGTTTATTGTATCAGGTGTTCAGAACAGATAATTGAGAATCATTACACATTGAGAATCTGCACAGATCAATCATGATGGGGATGGGTGGTGAAGGTGTTAGCCTCTAGATCGGAAAGTTCCTGGTTCCAATCCGGGTGAGTGCATGGTTATTTGTAAACGTATAGTGTAGAGGCGGCTGGTACACCTTAAATCTGCCGTGGCTGTAAGTCCACATGTTGGGTTGGTGTGGAAGTTTGGTAAGTGTGGTGCCATCTCAGGTGTTGCCTCGTCATCTGACCGTGGGTCAAAGTTACGCGGTGGTGTCCTCGGATCTTTTACTTTGGGGATTGATCCCGGACCGTCGTTAATAGCCCGTTTTTAGCTCTAGTACGACGTTAATTAAAATTACCACTACCATTACAAATCATGATGGAACGACTGAGCGCGAGACTCGCCATTGCAAGTAAATATTGATACTTCTCACGCATGCGTACTGTGAATGAGTGACGTCATAGATCACGGGATGAGAAATCAACGAATCAGCTTAAAATTTTTATATGACTTCAACTCGAGTGAAGGTAGGTTATATGGTATCCCGGACGCATTCGCGGAATCCCTCACGCTTTCAGCACTGCTTAGCGAAAGCCGGCTGTATCGCCAACTGCGAGAACTATATCGGGCCACGCGAGACAAGACGCCATTTTCATATACCCTCTTGCTGCCATCTATTGACTCAAAAAGGAATCTTTTTATTACAAGTTTTTTTCTGTTTTAAATGTTTTCTATTTTAAATGTTTTACCTCAGCTACAAATATATATTAAATACATAAAATAATATATGTTTTTGTGACACACCTTAATATCTTAAACAATAAATATATGAAATAAAACAATTTAAATTTTTTTTTTCCTTTGAGAATACATGTATAAAAATTTTTTATCTCCTTATCAGCCCAAATGCAAATGTTATAATTATATAGGATATGAGTTAGAAAAAACTTTGTTTCAAAGAAAGTTATTGAAAACAGTCAAAATAGAATATTTTTTCAATTTAAATTTTGTAATCTTGAGCTCAAATGAGTAAAACTAATCTAGAAGTGTATTTGTTTACAAAAAAATACTTTAGTTAAATCTTAATACTTATTATTGATAACTGCTTTTATTAATATAAAAAATATCTACTACTAGTTGTCTCCCCAAACAGTGGCGGGATTATATTAAGTATGCGATGAAACAAGAGATTTGATTCGCAAGAAAGTATACTATGAAAATAAAAACACTTGGGTTATAAAGGAGAATAATTTCTATAATAAACAACGTAATTGATTTATCCGTCTCCCCACTCGCATCTTAAACAAATACAGTCTCATCGACTCTTTCTATTTGACGAGTTTTAGAGCAAGTGATCATTTTTATATTGTAAAAATCATAACGAAACGCAATTGATTGACTAAATTTCAAATAAATGTAAACATATACAATTTGTTTGCATGGGGTACTTTTTATACCGCCTGCTTCTTATATCAACCAATATTACGAAGCAGTTACAATAGAGATAGATAAAATAAAACAAAAATAATCATGTTATATCTTGAATGTCAACATAATATATATAGAATTTCCAAAAAAAAAAAAAAAAAATCAAACTGAAAATCATAGCACTCAGCGAGAAAAAAAATGGCGATCTTCTAAACTTAGTAGGGTTGCTTGAGAAATTGAGAAGGATTGCCAATTTCCCCAGCTTTCAGTTCTCAAAGTGCTTTATATCGCCAACTCGCCAAGGAGTGCTCAAAGCGTGAGGGTTTCCGCGATTGCATCCCGGACCGTAGTCAACACTTAGTCGTGTTGCTCCAGTGCGCCTGCCTACCTACCGTTCTTGATGTAAGAAATTTCCTAATTAAAATCAAACCCGTTTTCCTCTAATCTTTTCATTTCTAGATCCATGGTTAAAGTATTCGGGGTTTCACCCAAGAGCAAATTTTCAGGAGTGACGCTGACGGCAATGGGATTCTTTCATTAATTTTCAAAAATTTGTTTAAAAAATTTTCACCGCACTGTAATTTATTTTTCTTGTTTCGTAAATAACCCAAAGTAACCTAGGTATAGGAAGCAATCATGCGCTCTTTCCATTTAAGTTTTATTTCAAGCTACATATTAACGCCAGACAATGGAAATGGTGGAAAAAAGCTAAACGGGATCCTTACTATTCTTAATCCACATACCACAATTAGAGAAACTAAACATAAAAGAACATAACCATTATCCTTATTTAAATCTCAAGAACTATTAAAGGGGAAAGTGGCCCCAATAGCAATGAAAAGGTTCGATTAAATTAAACAAAAGGAACGCAAAACAGATCCAAGTTCATTAAAACACACACTTTACGTTCCGGATCGCAAATAATCATAAAACATAAAAAAAAAACATAAATAGAATCTTCGTTAATTTCAGCAGGACACAGTACTGAATTTTAATTACACTTTGACATGCTTAGCTAAAATCATATTTAAAAGTTGAATAAAATATTTATACTTGATAAACAGGGCGTTAATTTTAAATAATAGAGACGGACAAAAAGAAATTCCAATTACCATTACACCCTTCGTTAAATGAATATACAACAGAGAATAGGAAGAAAAGCGGTTCTTTCGAAATAATTTAGCCCAAAAGAAACAATTATTCGCCTGAAATGGAATCACTTGCCTGAGCCTGCGAATCAAAATTCATTAGCAGTAATAATAAAACGGTACATTAATTACGAAAACGAGGGGAAATCAATATAAACGTTGATGATGAAAACAAAAGAAATCTAACTGGGATTTCGTATATTTTTTAAACAAAGCATAATCGACAAGAAAAGAATTACCATTCAAAACAACGAAACAACTGCAGAACTTTTTATATTGCTTTTGCCAAAAAAAAGGTAACGAATATTTATGATAAATAACAGGCGTGATAAGACATATCTTTCAATTTTCTTAATGGAATTAATGGAATTTACATTGAATTTTAAGAATAGTTGTCAACGATTTTCATACATTTTGATTTTTTTTAATGCTTAAAGTCATCGATAAAGTGTAATTTTAAATAGACTAGAAAATGTTAACGCGGTTCAAACTACTGAAAACTTAAAAGGTTCAATGGAATCACAAATCTCATAAAAAGTAGTTTGTAAGTAGCAGTTTGTTTCTCACAAAAGTAGTTTGTCTCATGAAAGTTGTCTGTTTGAAGCACCAAAAACTCCGGAAAGCTGAGTTCTGTAATCATGAAATTTGCAGCTTATTATATCTTAAAATTTCTAGGTCGCGCAACGATTTTCAGCTTGCTACGTTCCAACACTTAGAAAATTTTATCTTCTCGCCTTGACTAGTGTATGTGTTAGTGCGTTATGGAGTTTTTTACAAGAGTATTTATTCTGTGTGCAAGTCGAGCAACTGGAAGAAGGCGAAAGTGAAGTGGATAAAGCCAAAGTTGTTCGACGTGTACGTCGAACAACAAGTCGTGTACGCGGGGGCAGGTGCACGTTAAATCTGCCATAGTCTAAAATGTCCACATTGTCGTGGTGTGGAAGTTTTCAGAGTGGGTAGCCATATCAAGTGTGACTCGTCATCTGATCCTGGTTGAAAATTACGTGTTTTCCTCGAATCTTTCACCTTCGGGGTTTGATCTCGGACCGCCACCAATAGCCCGATCCATTGGTCCAGAGCGACGTTAATTAGCTATCTACCTACCACAAAGTTTGTTTTCCAAAATATTTTTGGCCGACCAACCGGTATAGTGGTTAAGGGGTTAGCCTCGAGATCGGAAGGTTCCTGGTTCGAATCCGGGTCCGGGCATGGATGTTTGTAAACGTATGGTGTAGAGGCGGCTGGTGCACCTCAAATCTGTCGTGGCCGAAAGTCCTCACGTTGGGTTGGCGTGGAAGTTTGGAGAGTGGGGTGCCAGTTCAGGTGTTGCTTCGTCATCTGACCGTGGTTCAAAATTACGAGGTGTTGTCCTCGGATCTTTCCCTTAAGGGACTGATCCCGGACCGTCGTCAATAGCCCGTTGTGTTGCTCTAGTACGACGTTAACTAAAATTACCATTACCATTACCAAAATATTTTTGCATCTCCTAATGTTAGACTTAGCTTCACCCGAGAAATTCTCTACATTTTTTCACACAAACATTCCGTGAAGGAAAATAAATTGTTTCAATAAAACAGTTTCTTCACACAAGCATCGTACTTTGAAGATGACCAAACTCTTATCACCAAGCAAAACCAAAATCACAATAGCCCGAAGGCCAAACACCAACCCAACGACAAAACCTCAGAAGCATAAGCAAATAAAAAAAGATACCGCCCGTTCGACATCACTTCACATCCGATACACCCATCAACCGAAGATCAAATCATTTTCACCCACGCCGGGGACAGAAATACTCGGGGTGGTTTCGAACTCATTCGGATGTGTCCAGAAGCCGTCGCAATCGAAGTGATCAAAGTTTCAGAAGCCCTGGGGTTGTGCTGACCGTCCAAGTACTTTAAGGAAGACCGGATGCAGAGGGGATCTCAAAGTGTGGTCCTTCGTGATTAGAGGGATTTAGCACCTGCGTCACTTCCGGGCTTACAGAGGCCTACATCGCCGTAGGACGAAAGGCGGGGAGGGTAAACTGAATTTTACATCGATCCGTGGTTGTTGCGGGAACTACGACTACGGGAAAGGGAAGGAATTTTATCCTCTAAAAGTATACTGGAAAGGGAATAAAATGGAAAAAAGATATCGGTATCGTTGGAGAACATGAAACCATTCCGAAAGCTGATCAAATGGGCTTTAACCATCCAAGTGTTTTTGACGAGGTATCTCGTTGATAAAGATCAGATCAATTTTGCTAATGACGAGATATCTCGTCAATAAGAATTTGACTAATTTCATGAATGACGAGAAATCTCGTAAATACGGATAAGAAAAATTTTGCTGATGACGAGATGTCTCGTTAACAAAGATATGACCAATTTTGCCAATTAGGAGACATCTCGTCAATAAAGATTTGACTATTTTTGATAGTTGGAAGATATTTCGTCAATAAAGATCTGACCAATTTTGCTATTGAGGATATATCTCGTCAATACAGATCTGACCAATTTTGTTAATGACGAGATATCTCGTCAATAAATATTTAACTAATTTTACTAATGACGATATATTTTGTTAATAAATATTTGACAAATTTTACTAATGATCTCGCTACTTTACTTATGATTTTACTAATGATATCTCGTGAATAAAGATCTGACCAATTTTGCTAATGGCGAGATATATTTCGTCAATAAATATTTGAATAATTTTACTAATGACGAGATATCTCGTTAATAAAGATCGGACCAATTTTTCCAATTGGGAGATATATCGTCAATAAAGATCTGACCAATTTTGTTATGACGAGATACCTCGTCAATAAATATTTGACCAGTTTTACTAATGACGAGATATCTCATTAATAAAGATCGGACCGATTTTGTTAATGACGAGATATCTCGTCAATAAATATTTGACCAGTTTTACTAATGACGAGATATCTCATTAATAAAGATCGGACCAATTTTGTTAATGACGAGATATCTCGTCAATAAATATTTGACCAATTTTACTAATGACGAGATATCTCATTAATAAAGATCGGACCGATTTTGTTAATGACGAGATATCTCGTCAATAAATATTTGACCTATTTTACTAATGATGATATATCTCGTTAATAAAGATCGGACCAATTTTTCCAATTGGGAGATATATCGTCAATAAAGATCTGACCAATTTTGTTATGACGAGATACCTCGTCAATAAATATTTGACCAGTTTTACTAATGACGAGATATCTCATTAATAAAGATCGGACCGATTTTGTTAATGACGAGATATCTCGTCAATAAATATTTGACCAGTTTTACTAATGACGAGATATCTCATTAATAAAGATCGGACCAATTTTGTTAATGACGAGATATCTCGTCAATAAATATTTGACCAATTTTACTAATGACGAGATATCTCATTAATAAAGATCGGACCGATTTTGTTAATGACGAGATATCTCGTCAATAAATATTTGACCTATTTTACTAATGATGATATATCTCGTTAATAAAGATCGGACCAATTTTTCCAATTGGGAGATATATCGTCAATAAAGATCTGACCAATTTTGTTATGACGAGATACCTCGTCAATAAATATTTGACCAGTTTTACTAATGACGAGATATCTCATTAATAAAGATCGGACCGATTTTGTTAATGACGAGATATCTCGTCAATAAATATTTGACCAGTTTTACTAATGACGAGATATCTCATTAATAAAGATCGGACCAATTTTGTTAATGACGAGATATCTCGTCAATAAATATTTGACCAATTTTACTAATGACGAGATATCTCATTAATAAAGATCGGACCGATTTTGTTAATGACGAGATATCTCGTCAATAAATATTTGACCTATTTTACTAATGATGATATATCTCGTTAATAAAGATCGGACCAATTTTTCCAATTGGGAGATATATCGTCAATAAAGATCTGACCAATTTTGTTATGACGAGATACCTCGTCAATAAATATTTGACCAGTTTTAGTAATGACGAGATATCTCATTAATAAAGATCGGACCGATTTTGTTAATGACGAGATATCTCGTCAATAAATATTTGACCAATTTTACTAATGACGAGATATCTCGTCAATAAATATTTGACCAGTTTTACTAATGACGAGATATCTCATTAATAAAGATCGGACCGATTTTGTTAATGACGAGATATCTCGTCAATAAATATTTGACCAATTGTACTAATGATGATATATCTCGCTAATAAAGATCTGACCAATTTTTCCAATTAGGAAATATCTCGTCAATAAAGATCTAACCAATTTTGCTAATGATAAGATAGTTCTTCATTAGCAAAATTGGGTTGGAATAAATCATCAGCATCCTGATGACGAGATATCTCGTCGCCAGGATACTAATGATTTTTTGATGATGAGAGAATAGGATCAAGTCAGTTTTATTCAAAAGACGATATATCTTGTACATCAAGAGTGTAGTCTGCATTGCGAATGATGAGATATCTCATCGAGACAACCACTAGAAGGGTAAAGGTGCAATTTATCTCGGTATGCCCCTTCATGCAACATTTTATAGTAACCTAATTCTACGGAAATGTTTTAAGGCAAAGCCGGATAAAATGATAAATACCAGTACCATGAAACAAGAAACTACTGTGAGAAAGAACTATGCAATTGGTCAGTTTAAAGACAAAAAACTCTGTTTGTCTTTTAATACAATAATTTTTTACAAGAGATTATTTTTTATAGGAATCTTTCACAAAAGTGTATTGAAAAAAGGAATAAACAGAAAAATATACCGAAATCGTTGAAAAATTTAAAACAACTCTCAAGAGGCGTTTAAATGAACATTAAGGTACGATTTATCAAGGTTTGCCCCTTCATGAAGCATTTTAAAATAACCTGCCGTTGCTCTTACAACCGGCTAACGCGGTCCTAGTAGTTTCAGGACTCGGCAATAGACAAAAAGATATTTTTCGCCAAAACAAACTTAACATTCCAATTCCCTTTTCGTGATTTAGATAGAGATATTCTCCATTTCGCAATATCAGGCGTTTCATTGTATCGATGATTCGTTGTAACGAATGGGTGCTTTCAAATATCGGTATTATAAAATCAACTAATCTCCAACCCCAGGACTAACATTTTACACGCTTGGTACAAGCACTTAATTGATTTCCGGCTACAATGGCCGGGGACTTGGAACATTTGGGCACCTCAATCTTTGGCGTCAGCAGCAATAAAAAGCTATCAGTTTCAGAACTCTGCGGTAACGAATGGGTCTGGCCATTTGTACGTGGCGCGCGACGTCGCAGGCCACAAATCGATACTTGGCCGATAAACTGATCAACAGGGGCGGTACTCGGGGTCACGCAAGCGCCGGTCGAATAACAGGGCGGCCGGTGGATTTCTTTCTCTTAATCACTGTTGACATAAATTGATCAGGCGTGCCTTGCGGGATTGAAGTGTTTGTGAGAAGGTTCAAAAAGACAAACTGACTCTTGTTGAAACCTAAAAGCAAAGTCAAGTGAAAAATGAAAATTAATAAACAAATTTTTGAAAAATAAAAATTAAAGAAAAATAAAAGCTACAAACATTTTTTCCCTTTTAATCTATTCATAGAATATTTCAGAAATGTAATAAAATATTTTAGAAATTTAATAGAATATTTTAGAAATTTAATAGAATATTTTAGTAATTTAATAGAATATTTTAGAAATTTAATAGAATATTTTAGAAATTTAATAGAATATTTTAGAAGTTTAATAGAATATTTTAGAAATGTAATAGAATATTTATAAATTTAATAAAATATTTAGAGATTCAATAGAATATTTTAGAAATGTAATAGAATATTTATAAATTTAATAAAATATTTAGAGATTCAATAGAATATTTTTAGAAATGTAATAGAATATCTTAGAAATTCAATAGAATATTTTAGAAATCTAATAGAATATTTTAGAAACGAGGAGAAACCGAAGTTAGGTATAAGTTTAATCTTAATTAACTAGAGGGATTTTTGTGTGAGAGTTCACGATTGAATCGGTCGATTTCAAAGTGTTCGACATGTCCTGTTTTAAAGGTAGATAGTTTGGGAATTAATGAGTGTCGAACTGGAGCAACACACTGGAATATTGGCGATAGTTCGGGATCAATCCCGATGGGAAAGATAAAAAGACAACTCAAAATTTTGAAACACGATCAGATGACGAGAACGCCTGAGCTGGCACCCCATTCTCCAAACGTCCCACCACACCAACACGTGGACATTTGAGATCACGGCGGATTTAAAGTGCACCCGTGTCTTTGTAAGGACCAAGATGAAAGATTAAAAGTATTGCAGGTATAATTAAAACAAATACCGGGAGCTTCACTTCATCCTTGATCTGGCTTCGTAATACTCTATTGCCAAAATTCTTAAGTTCTTGATCTCTTTTAGAAATATAACTCCTTCAACGAATATAGTAAGATAGATATTTTCATATCATAAATGAACAAGGAAATGTGAGATTCACATATTGCAGACCAAGCTAGTTCCCGTCTCTGTCCTTATGAGGATTCACCGATTTGGTAAGCTCCACTGGGAAGAAGTCTGCTCTAGACCTTTTGAAAGATTAAATGTATTGCAGATATGAAAGAAACAAATGTCAGGCACTTGACTTAACGTCATTCTCCGTCCGATTTCCCAATACTCTATTTCTAAACTTTTAAAGTGCAGTGCACGTGTCTAAATGTTGAGCAGTCATAGGTTGTCGTTACATGAAAAACAGTCAGGAGAATCAACAATATTACAATAAAATAAGAATCTATATATATAATTCTCTTACGTGGCACGCAAAAAAGACGTTATTTGTAATCGCGTTTTGGCAACACTGTACGATTGTTTGTTTACCGCGAAGTCTCGCGCATCGATTGAATTTTTAGCGTTATCGGATGAAATTTTATTGGAAAAAAAAAGGAAATTTTAATGAGCTGTTGCAGTTAGTTTATAATAGAAATCAAAGAAAGCGGAGGATCTTTTCAAGGCCATTTAAAAACGGTCCTTTTCAGGGCCAACAATTATAGTTCAACAAGACGCTTGCACTACAACTTTCGGCAACAAACTCCATGAAAAAGTGTGGATCGTTTGGGTGCTGGGGAAATGTATGCAAACAACATGATGGGCATTCAATTTTTAAAGCAGCGCTCACATTTCGAGTCAAAATTTGCACAAAGTTTTCATTTGAATTCTGATTTTAGAGATACTGTATATATTTTTTATGCATTACAGCAAATTTAGATTTGAAAAGCATTTTTTGGTACCATATTTTGTAAACAATCCCTTCTGCTAGGACACATGTCTTCATTGAGGCGAGCGAAGCGAGCATAGGTTCGCGCAGCGAACCAATGAGGATTGCAAAGCAATCCTCCTGGGGTTGGCGAGCGTTAGCGAGCAGGGGGCGGGCCCCCTAGTGTGTATATATAAGTCCAGTTAAGAAACGAAACTCAGTAGCTGAATCCTTCCTTAGATAGTCTGGTATGATGTCACAGAAGGAAAGAAGGTATTAAAAAGATTTGTCCTTGGGCAACTTGGACAAGTTTTTTATTCGAGACGATCTTTGAACAACCCTTTAACCCAATGTTTCGACGTACGAACGGACAGGGTTTAACGGCTCTGGGATGATCTAGACATATATTGACATTCAAAACCGGCCAGGGATTCAACCATGGTATTAAAGGCTTTCACAAAGGAAGGTCTGTCCAATTGCGATATTGGGTAATATATGGTGGAAAATAAATACAAGCCTCCAAAACAATGTTGTTGCGATGGACCCCGTGTTGTTAGTCTATCATTTTGTAAATTTTAGTCCTGTACTTTTGTTAATGTTAATACATGATGACAAAGTTGCCTCCATCCATTTTGTAGGAGGATGATCTTGAAAACAAATTATTTTGAAAAACTGAACACATCATCTAAAAATAAACTATTCAATTACAATAATGCCAATAAGATAAATATAATAAAAATATATATCTTGATTTATCTGGCACATTATCAAAACAATGCTTGGCAATAGCTTTGATATTATGACGGATAAATCAAGCATTTATATAATCCAAACATTCTATAATTTCTCTTGAAATTCCTACAGGATGGTCCATACATCCACTTTACCATTTAAATTTGGGACCTTTTTTCCACAAGTTATTAGATTCTTGTAAATTTACTATAGAGAAACCTGTCCGACAAACGTGTTAAAGTAATTCAATTTTATACAGAGCATCAACATAATATTGGGCTGAACCCAGGAAGCATGCAGTTGTTAATATGGAAATGCCGGCCACTTAAAGACATTTAATTTTCTGAACTTGACAATGAATGTTTTCAGTAATGCAAAAGCTAAATTCATTAAAAAAAAACAGAAACGTTTTAAAAAAGCAAGAAGTTATTAATATTGAAAAGCAGAATGACATACGAACTACTCTAACCATTAGGAATCTATCTAGCTAGCCGAAGTGTACTAAAAAATGACCAGAGCTACAAGCCTTACAATTTTGAGCAATTATTAGCGCAATCCTCTTAAAATTTAAAAAGTGAAACAGTTCTGGCTGAGTGAAACAACGTTTAGTAAATGGACATATACGCAAGGAAACTTGTGCTGACACAGGAGAAATTCCCCGTCGCCAATAGCTCGTTGTGTTGCTTCCAGTGTGACGTTAATTAAAGAATACCAAAAATACGAGATAAAACTTGGTGACGGTTTTTGTGTGCTTATTTTTTGGATACGATTTCAGCACGCGTTGGGGAAAAATATACATTTAGATATTTGTTTTTATTTTTATACAACTGAAGCGTGACCAGTATAAATGTTGTGAATGACCGCTCTACGAAATTTGGCTCTGATTTTTCTTAATGAATAACATAATGTAGGAGGTTGATTGTGTTCGGTTTTTATGATGAGGGCCAGAAAAGCATTGCACCGAGATAATGTCTTTTTCGTTATGTAAATGGACATACACAAGAAATCTTTTACTGGCGCAGAAAACAGCTAATAGCCCTTTCTGTTGCTCCAGTGCGACGTTAAAATACACACATCCCTATCAATTTCATTTACAATTCGAAGCACATCACCAGCATTCACGGAACACGAATAAAACCAAACAAGCAACGTCCAAGAACGCAAAATACAATTAAAAAGACCTTCAGCAAACAAAAGCCCAGCACCCCATCACCACCCCTTTCGAATCACTTGGAGCCAAACTTATGAATCCTGCCTTCCACGAAAACCTTCAAATGAATCAGTTACGCTTGGCATTTGTGACACTGATGCGGTTCAAACGGCACATGAAAATAAAAACAAACCCAACGAACTCAGAGGCGCATGAAACGTGATGATCATATTTTATTCATCTCCAGTCGGAGCGATTAATTATTCACCAGAGCGGCGTTTAATTAATTACGCAAATGCACAATGGAACAACAGAAACAGTTTTGTGACGATGGCTTCCATTACTGGTTCGCTCGCGTCTTTTTACGGCTGAATTTCTCGTAAAAATATACTTTTACGATACATAAAACAGAGACGGTTTCACTGGGTTTATTGAATTACGTTCTCTCCAGTTGTGTTGAAACGCGTTTCTTAATTCAATCATACGTTTCGAAGAGAATGCACATGCGGATCAAATTTCACAAAGGCGTTGGCGTAATGTGTTGATGACTGAGTAAGTGAGAGATGCGTTCACCCCCACCCCGAAGTGATTCAAAAGAGTCCTGGTCTGTTTGGAGTGGCAAATGGGTTTCAATATTTATTAGTCCGTCATTTGGGAACGCAATTCAAATTGTACGATATTATGTAGTTCCTTTATAAGAGCCGCGGTAGCTCAGTCAGTAGAGCGTCGGGCTCGCATCAGATGGGTTGTTAGTTCTGACCTCGATGGAGCCTGCAATTCAATTAGTCCGTCATTTGGGAACGCAATTCAAACTGTATGATATTATATAGTTCCTTTATAAGAGCCGCGTTAGCTCAGTCAGTAGAGCGTCGGGCTCGCATCAGAAGGGTTGTTGGTTCTAACCTCGATGGAGCCTGCAATTCAATTAGTCCGTCATTTGGGAACGCAATTCAAATGGTATGATATTATGTAGTTCCTTTATAAGAGCCGCGGTAGCTCAGTCAGCAGAGCGTCGGGCTCGCATCAAAAGGGTTGTGGGTTCTGTCCTCGGTGGAACCTGCAATTCTGATGATTGCGAGATCGGCGCTTCGACCTGGCTTAAGACCGTCGTGTTCACTAATGGTGACGGGGGCACGTTAAATAGGTCGTGGTCACAAAGTCCCCCATGTTCCCCTACCAAATCAATACCTCTGGGGGTACCTGATCAGGGGGTTATCGGCCTTTGATTGGGATCTAAATTACGATATGTGTGAGTGAATGGATGTATGAAAGGGGCCTTCCTGTAAAACGGATGTGTCATGTATGTCGAGCAAAGTCGGACTTCCTCCTAATGGGGCTCAATAACATGGAAGGCGCTCCCCCTCGCCTCTTGCCGTCTTCGACGGGCCTGGCATTCCTCTGGTCTGCCAGTGTAGGCATGAGAAACAACAACAGTTCCTTTATGCGTCGTTTACAAAATAAATTCGATTATATTTTTGGCCTACCAATGTCCAAGCTGATTCCAACTGCAAAACAGTGATGACATAGTACTACAAAAAAAAAACTTTCAACAAGTGTATTTAATTCGTAGCCCTTTGAAAATACCTTCCCGAATGGCATCAAAACACAAGGCATTTGCACAGTGGCTTAAATGTAATGAACCGTTTTCAACAGTCTAATGTAAAGTATAGTGCGGCTCCAACGTGAAGGTAGTCGACCTTGGGTCAGTTGATGTGAAAAGGTCTGAGAGCTCGTCAGGAAAAAGTTGCTACACGTGAAAGCAAGAATGAGGATATCCGTGGATAGTTTTTTCAACACCAACTCGTGTTGATAGACGAAAACGTAATGAATCGAAGGAAGATGAAAAACAAATTATTAATCATCAGCTGCTGTTAGGCAATGCAATAGTAAAATATTACTTTCTACAATGAGTACTAATGGATTATGTGAGGCAACTTCTATGAGCACTACTCATTATTTACGCCTGCTTGCTGTCCTGTATCATTTGAACCCGTAACTTTATTAACACAAACAACACAAGAATAATGTTGGGTGGCTTGAATTTTATGAAGTAAGGCATTAAGGAAATATAAATGTAGACAATTAACGTCACAATGAAGCAACACAATGGGCTAATAAAATATAAAGGAAATCCACAAATAGAAGGCTATGGAATCTAAGCATAAATCAAGTCGTTGCAAGGCACAATATAAGATATTTCGCACAACCATTTCTTAAATAATTAATATGGAAAAATTTGTTTTAAATAATTTTAATTTTTTTACAATCTTTTACATTTTTTGACTCTTTGTAGTTTCTTGTATTGATTTTAACATGGGGTTGCCAGAAGATGAATATAAGAAAAGAAAACATTTGGTAAATTTATATTTAAAAAAAGAGGACACGAAAAGCATGCATTATTAGTGCATAATTGTTAGGTTAATAAAAAGAATCATCTTTGACGAATTTTAAATACAAAGGGCGTTCCATAAAAACTAAGAGTAAAATCATAAAAAAATCAAGAAATATATTTACAGAAAAAAATACATCATTCTTTTTCAAAATATCTTCCCTCGGATGATATGCAACGGTCCCATCATTCAACCCACTTTTCAAAACAAGTAGAGAAGCCTTTTTCTGGAAGCTGCTTCAAAAAACCCTGCACTGCTGAAATAACTTCAGAATCTGTATTAAATTTTCTAGCACGGAGCTTCTCCTTCAACGTCGGAAACAGCCAGAAATCGCATGGTGCGAAATCTGGACTGTAAGGGGGATGTAGCATGATTTTAATATTGCATTTACTAAGATATTGTTGAACAGAAGTAGCGACATGCGGGCGAGCATTACCGTGATTTTATGTCCAATTCCCTACCAGTTCATGTCGCTTTCTCGATATGTGTTGTCGCAAAATTTTCAAAACTGAAATATATTGTTCACTATTAACAGTAGTTTTTGGAGGCACAGCATGCTGATAGATTACACCTTTATAATCAAAGAAAATTATCAACATGACCTTTCCAGCAGATTTGGTTTGTCGGATTTTTTTCGGAGGTGGAGAATCAGTGTGTTTCCATACACTTTGTTGCGGACTTGGTAAGGGGATCAAAATGATGCACCCAAGTTTCATAATCTGTTATTACAGTCTTTAGGAAACTGGATCATTTTGAAGCATCTGTATATACTCACAACATTGGTGATTTCTTGTTTGCATTTGTTCTTTAGTAAGGTGATGAGGGACCCATCTGGAACAAACAGGGCAAACTGTAAATCGTTGCGTAAAATGCGGAATATCGACGTTTTCGAAATGTTAGTTGATGCCGCTATCTCCTCACATGTCTTTCGGCCGATTTTCTTGCAAGATTGCCCACACAGTGTTAATATTTCGATCATTCACAATATTTTCTGGTTGGCCATACTTAGGAGCCAGTTCTGCAGACAAACGTCCTTTTTTGAAATCTCCATGCCATCTAAAAATCGTAGACTCACCAAAAAATTTGTCTTTTTAAGCTTCTTTCATTGACTAAACTGTTTCTGGAACCGTTTAGCCCAAAACGATAGCAAAATGTTATGGCAGAACGCATTTCGTTTTTTAACTTTGAATCACTCACCTCCATTTCTGTAGGGCAAATAAAAACAATTCTTTAAACAAGCACAAAACTAGGAAAATAAAATCGTCTGCTTCGTTTAGAATATTTATAAGTGTACGGTTAACAGTTTGAAAAAATCACCTGCACTTTCGTTTTTTAGTTTCGCGGTGTTGCCACTACGTAAAAAATTCACTCTCAGTTTTTATGGAACGCCCCTTGTATATAAACCACTAACTGAAAGAAAATCTGAACATATTACTTATGTATTTTCAAAAAAATTAGTAAATGCGAGAACGAATTTATAACTGAAAACAATGAACACATTTATTTAAGCCCAACTATGCACTCATAACCGTGAAAGTACTCCTTTCGAAAAGGTATATAACAATATTGCTACAAATAATTTTTCCTTGGATGTTTGTTCTGTTTCAATGTAGAGGTTATTTTGCATACTTTGGGGCTTTGTGTGTCTTTTTCTATGCTTTTTGGAATCATGTTTCTATTCTCAGTATGTGGATAATTTTTGTGTATAGACAATAGAATAAATAACTAATTTTCAATTTGCATAGCATCGTAAACATCTACTTCAGACATATGGCGATCAACAGACTTTTCAAAAGTACGTTAATTTTTCTACTATCCATAAACCACATAAAATATCATCTTGAAGTAATTCTTAAACTAAAAGTTATCATTCACGAATCAGAAATATTTCAGTGCCATAATTTCTCGCTACTGAACATCAACGGGACAGTAAAGAAATAACTTTCAACGTCTAATAAACCTCGGAAACAAAAACCACCGTTCTTGCATCAGGTCACAACAGGGAATCGGAACTAGGCTCTCTTCAAGAAAGGTGAAAGCACAAAAGAGTTAGTTCCCCAGAGAAATCTCCTGAAAAGGTCAATCCGAAGAATGAAATTAATAGGATTGCGTGAGAATAATTCACTTTGCGCTTGTGCGGTCAAACTAGCCAAATAAATTTACGGTGACACTGATCACAATATGTGATAACAGGAAGTGCACTTTTCATTAATTGAAAATAAATCAAACCCCATAAAAAATACCATTAAATATATTACGTAAGAATTGAAATTAATAGTAAAATTGAACACATAATGCACGTTACTATTTCTTGAGACAGTTTTTAAGTATTCGTACTTATCGTTATCTGGAATTCTTAAATGTAAACTGAAAAATTGATCGTTAAGAGTTGTGTGTATCCATTTATACACAGGGTAGTTCTGATTGAACAGATGTTCAGAACCATTCCAAATTTTAATAAAATTAAAGGGTAATGGTAATTTTTAGTTAACGTCGTACTAGAGCAACACAACGGGCTATTGACGACGGTCCGGGATCAATCCCTTAAGGGAAAGATCCGAGAACAACACCTCGTAATTTTGAACCACAAAAATTAAAGGAATTTTTAGTGTAAACAAATTAGCGACAAGGAAGGTTGCGAGTTCGAATCTAACCGAAGACCGTCGTGTACGTAGGGGCTGGTGTACTTTGAATCTGCCGTGGCCTCAAATGCACTCATCTTGGCTTGGAGTGGATGCTCGAAGAGAGAGACGCCAGCTTAGGGGCTGACCTCGTCACCTGACCGTGGTTCAAAATGACGAGGTGCTTTCTTTCGCTTTCTCTTCGGGATTGATCACGAACCTTCGCCAATCATCCGTTGTGTTGCTCCAGTGTAAATTAATTCAACTACCTACCTATCGAATCTAACCAAAGACCAAATATCGAATAACCAAATATCGACCAAAAACCAAATATCGAATTCAACCAAAGAACGTCGTGTACGTGGGGGCTGGTGCACATTGAATCTGTCGTATCCTCAAATGTCCTCATCTTGGCATGGAGAGAAGTTTGAAGTGTGAGACGCCAGATAAGGTGCTGACGTCGTCATCTGACCGTGGTTCAAAATGATGAGGTGCTATCCTCTACTCTTTCCCTTCGGGATTGATCACGAACCATCGCCTATCTCCCGTTGTGTTGCTCCAGAACAAATTAATTCGACTACCTACCTCTATAAAATTTCTATAGACGACGTGCTGAAATCGTATTCGATTAAACAAGCCGTGACGTCAAGCTCGGATAACGTACACTATTGACACCTACATTAAGCATGCCCCTCAGAGATACGTATTCAGATGCGTCAAATATAAATATATATTTTCTGACTTAAATTTTTTTTTGCTAAATTAAATATTGAGATATACTTTACATTCAAATATCCGCGGGCCATTTGAGACCATTCTTTAAACGTGCCCGTTAAAAATCGTATAAAAAAACTTTTACGAAAAAATTAGAATTTTGATGTATTGTATATATGATATATATCTCACATATTATCTAAAAGTAAAACATGAAGATAATTTCAAATTTTGCATTTTCGTAAATTGAAGCTTTAATTGAACTATAACGAGGAAAAATAAATGTGTCAAATAATTTACTAAAATAATGAAGCTAAAGTAAAAATAAAATGGATGCAAAAAATATTCAAATGTTTAGCGGAATATCAGTATAAAAACTAATTAGGTATTTTTTAAAGAATGAAAGCCCGAATTTTCAAACAAAGGAAGACTTTCGTCAGAACTTTATTTTAAACCTGTTGTTCATCAGAAAGTTTGCTGAAAAACTATAATTAAAATGAACGCTGACAACTAATTTGTTTTGCAGCGTATATCAATCTAGAAAAACCCTAGTGATAATTAGAGCGTAAAAAATAGCATAAAATCCCAGGAAAGCAAGGCTTAGAAACAAGAACACCAGAAAAAACTTGGTAAGTATCGAGAAAATTGTTTGTCATTTTTCAATAGGAAAAAGAATTAAGTTTCGCTATCATTAAAGAATTTATAATTTCCCCAAAACGGATTCTGAAATAAACATCTACGTATTTAGAAGTTTTAAAAAATGCGTTGTTCGTAATAGAACTTAGTATTAAAATAATTCTTAAGTACTTATAATCTTTATGGTACTTGACCCCTCTTAATAAATTATATACAATTTCATTTTACTGTTAACAGTATTTAAGGTAATGATAATGGTAATTTTAGTTAACGTCGTACTAGAGCATCGCAACGGGCTATTGACGACGGTCCGGGATCAGTCCCTTAAGGGATAGATCCGAGGACAACACCTCGTAATTTTGAACCACGGTCAGATGACGAAGCAACACTTGAGCTGGCACCCCACTCTCCAAACTTCCACACCAACCCAACGTGAGAACTTTCGGCCACGACAGATTTAAGGTGCACCAGCCGCCTCTACACCATACGCTTACAAACATCCATACCCGGATCCGGATTCGAACCAGGAACCTTCCGATCTAGAGGCTAACACTTTAACCACTATACCGTTTTTTCGGTGGCAATTTTATGGAATGGACGAATGTTACTTCCAGGACGACAACGCTCCATATCATGTTGCAACCTGTCTACCAGTGGCATCAAGATATGGATGTAAAACGTCTTCACTTGCCTGCTCAGAGTCCCGACCCCCATAGGACATTGGTAGGACGAGTTAGAGCGCACCCTTAACCACTATGCCGGTTGGTCGGCTGGTATTAAAATGAATCAGTCATACAAGTTATACTAATTGCTGCTAGTTCATCAAAACACTGTTTACTTCCGTTCAAACTAATACGTTCAAGTGTTACCATAACATTTAAAACTTTAGAATGGTAAATTAAAAAAGTGAGCCACTAACATTAAGTTTCAGATAAATGTGAAAACACAATACAATAAACCAAAATGCATCGAAAACTGTCAACTGTCACAAGTATTCACTTTGCACCCTTACCTTATGGCATGGACTGGAAAATTCAATAACTATAGAGTTTAAGGAGACTTAAATATAGTCCATCGACAATTTCTTTCGAATGCGATTCATTGCAACCGATTAAACTGTCACCGGGTGACCATTAAAATTGTCAGAAGTAGGCTTTAAATCTAAAAGGTCAAAAGTGGCCAGAAGTTAAGTAATGGACAATACAGGTTGCAAATCGGCAATATGCGTATGGAGCCCTTCAGATTGTTAAGGGGATTCTAAACCCCCAGTCATCCAAAATTCAACTATGACTTAAGTAACTTGTGTAAACATAGTTTAAACAATCATTAAAAAACAATTTTCATGCACAAAACTTTATTGACCAAGCATGTAGTTCGTGGTTAACTATTGTAGCAAGCTTAGCCGCCGCTACAAAAATTAATTTACGATGCAATAGTATATATAACACTGCAACCCAACTCTACCATGAAGTACTTTTTAGTTGATACAAAGTTGCATTGTTTCATTCCGACTTGCTAAATCGGTGACCGGACGAGATCTTAAGAGACGGGTTACTTGAAGAGACAACTCTTCAACTTGCTTGGCCAATTTCTACTAGATAGTCCGGTTGCGACAAACTTTTGGGTGCAGCCGCACTAAAAACTGAAACCGGAGATGCAATTTCTGTAACTTTGTCCGCTATCAACACCACGTTTTCAAATTGGCGAAGGATACAGAAAGAACGGCTCGAATTTGCGAAAGACGCTGCAACTACAAATTTTTCAAAACTCGTCTTGCAATTGGCCGTCAGGAAGTTCACGCATCTTCCTTAATAAGTAACTGGGTTTATCATCTCCTAATTGCATATCTGTAGGCAATTTCTTTGTTTTTTTATGTTCAGAGTCCGCAAACTCAGGAATAAATCGCTCTGGCAAAGCTTGTCAGTCGCTGCCAAAATGACTAATGACTGCCAAACGTACCTGTCTATACGAATTACATGCCGATAAGTAATTTAAATTGCTATATCGAATTCTATTAGACTCCCAATAATGTCATATCCCCCCCTCCCCCCGTTGTTTAGAGGTTACCATGAGCTAAATATATATATTATTTGCTATCCCTTATAGGTTTCGTCACTAAAGCTAACACCAGCTATTTAAAACATCCGAAAACAGATATATTTCTAACCCTTCTCCACAACCACAATAAAGCACCTGCACTCAGGCACTGGAAGCATATTTCTTCTTCTCGTGTCAGTGGGTCCATGGGCTGTTCTTCCCGTCACAAGTAGCAAGTTGGCAGCATCCATTTAACGCCAACGACCTCCAAAACTAATTTTCTTTTAGACCCCCTACAAGCTAAACATCTTTCTTTAAAATGTAATCAAATTCAACTTAATGTTATGCAATAAATCTATCTTGTAAACAAAAATTAATATTGTTTTCTTCCCAGCTGATGTGAGCCCTTTTTCATTTTTAAAATTAATTCCCTACCCCAAATTAAAAAAATTATCCTCAGTAGTCTAATGCAGCATAAAAGTGTCTACGATGCAGTGGGTTTTAAATACGTGATTTAACATTAACGCCAGTACACGCCCAACCCCGTACACCGGATTAATGCCCGCAATTTGGCATCAACCCGAATTCAATTAGTATCGCCAGGTTTATAAGAGGCCCCGAGAACTATTTAAACTAGGCTAATCGTTTCCGCAAGGCTGGATCCAAGGTCTTCATCCCAGTAGAGTTCATGGCAGTCAAATCCGCCGTGAGTGAGAGGGATGTTTAGTTCAAACAAACACATCCGGGGTTACCACAGCCCGGACAATATTTATGAATAGTACAATATTTATGAAATAGTAGCATTAGTAGCATAAATTCTTAAAATATTGGCAGAAAGTCCTCTCTTAAACTCTATTTTAGTAGCAATTTTAGTTGTTCCAATAAGAAATTAGCACAAAATGTGCAATTCTGAAACAGGCGATGTGGATCTTGACAAAATATCTCTCTTTAAAGCTGTAGCCGCTGTCGCAGGATTGAAAACAGTGTTGTTTAGCTCGATTCTTAGACGGTTTCCCGAGAAAGTACAGATCAGAACATTACGAAATTAACATGGTTTGTTCTTTATCGTGTTCCCTGAACAATTTTGAAGACTTATGCGGCTATTAGTTTAGGGTTTATGAAGTGTCAAAATTGAAAAAGCAAAATTTCTAACGCGAGTGAGTTTTGTTAGAAATTTTAATTTGGTTCCTGATAATATTTTTTTGAAATTCGGAAAAAATCGGGACACATTTTCGTTATTAAAAAAAAAACTGTCATAAATATATTTTGTTAATATTGGTTTTTAAATTTGAAAATATCGCAGTATACCTTAGAATGTACTCTTTCTTACGGTACAATTATTTTGTTACAATTATTATTTTGTACAAGTCGATGCAATTAAAAGAAAGTCAAACAAATTTCGGAACTTTTAGATCGTAATTTCCTATACAAAACTATATCTATAGTTTAATACTATTAGTTTTAAAATTTGAAAATATCACGTAAAAGTTTAGTACGCACTTTTTTTATGGTATAATTATTTTTAAAATTGGTTCATAAATAAATTCAATGTGAGGAAAAGTATAATTTAGCGAAAGTGTACAAATTGTTGATAGAGCCCAGAAGGATCGGTGAAACGAAAAGTTGCATTTTTAACTAACGTGTTTGCCAAATATCAAATTAATCGTAGCTACAATCACCATAGCAACGATTTTTTAAAATTTTTCCGTTGAACCTCGCTTTCACGTCTGGCCCGGAGAACAAAAGGCTCAACTCGCTTTGGAGAGTGGGGTAACAGCTCAGGTGTGACCTCGTCACCTAGACGTAGTTCAAAATTATGTGGTATTGTCCTCGGATCTTTGGTGTTGACGGTCAATAGCCCGTTGTGTTACTCCAGGGTGACGTTAATTAGATACCTACTTACCTCTCATAGTTATGGGTTGGCACCAAAGCTGCGAAATTAGCGTCAGTTGAAAAAAAAATTCTATAAAGAAAATTCGAAACATTTTTTTCCTCCGCTATTTTTTATAAAAAGGAACTAAACATTCGTCCACCTTTGGTGAATTTTCAAAAAAAGTCGCCAAAATTTTTTAATTAGTACTTTATAAGGGATTTTACATAAAAAGATACCTCTAACACAGACTCTACAACTGTTACGAAATTTCCGTAGTTGCAACGGAACTTAGGTAAAAACTATGGAGCTACGGATGTATAGTGAAAAACTACGGATTTCGTACAAAAAACACTGAAAATACTCTTCCCTAATCCCGCTTTCGCTTTCCATGTAGCTTGGTATAAGATTTCCCAAATCAAGCATAGCAATGGCGTGCTTGATTTGGGTATTTATGTATGGTAAAATATGTGGTATTGCTTAAAATAATGCTGTCATTTTTGTCAGTTCCTCATGGCAATGCAAACAGTGAGAGAATTTTCAGCATGGTTGGAAAAAACCAAACCTAATCGCGTTCCAGAATGAACACTAAAACACTGGAGTCACTCCTCATAACAAAAATGAATATGGAAGTTTGTTACAATGTCAAACTAGGCAATGAAAAAAAAGAAGCAAAAAGTGATTTTTATTCAATGCACAAAAAATGTAGATGAGATAAATAGGTAATTAGGTAGGTAATAGGTAGGTTAATAAATAGGTAATTAGTTTGATCAACAAAATTGTGTTGTGACTTTTAAAATAAGATTAATTCACTTATATATTTAGTCAATAATTTTCTTAAGTAAATTTGAATATTGTTTAAAAATATTTATTTCAATTAATTATACAATGTTTTTAATTTTATTTATTATTTATTTATTAATTAATTATGTTTTTATTTAGTAACTTTTTAATAATTTTAATAATTAATTAATAATTTATTGGTACTATGTCGTATGTAATATGTCGGTAAGAAGTGCTACTGATGACTGAGTTACCAATGTTGGAGAGTATGCTCTAATCACCAAGGTTGAAAAGTAACAGCAAAAGTCTCCTTTTAGTCGCACGTGGCAGCCCTACAAATAAGAAAATTGGAGATATTACTTCCCCTACCCAAATACTTTCAAATGATAAACATCGGAGTACTTTAAATGTAGTTTATCGTCATTTGGCAACATTAGCGTTTAATCTAATTAGCATTGACCAATCAACCGTAATTTATCACTGATGAATTCACTTTTGGGTTTTGTGGTTTATATTTCATGAATTTTATTGACGAAGTACTCAAATCGTTTTCAAAAATCAACTTTCGGTACATGTACAGGAAATACCGTTCCGCTGCAGAAACAGTACGGTCACCTACATTTAGTTTGACAGGAAAAGCCTCTCATGGAGGGGTGGGCAGACGAATCCAGTGTTGTAATGGGAAAAGGAGAAAAATATCGCTTCGAGGCAACGAACTTACTATTGAACATCTCTTAGTTACTATAGTTACTACTATGGTACTGCGATCTCCTTTGAAATCACTATCACGCTTTTATTTTTGATGAAAATCTCCGATAACATCAATTTTGATAACTTTCACTATCTCCGGCACTCTATCGTCAAGCTTGCTGATTAGGTTGTTGTCGACATTCCCAGTTGTAAAAATTACGCACTTACACACAAGAATTTGTTTGGTTTGGTGTTTTGTGGCACACGCGAGAGAGAGAGAGGGTCATATTTGGCCAAGCGGCTCCAAGCACGACCCACAACGTCAAGCGAAAAATGTCGTGAAAGAGGAAAAAAAAATGAGGGATTGGGGTACAAAGTAGAGGAATGAAAGCATAGAAAGGTCACTCCGATATCCCGGTAGCGTAAAATTTGTGTTTGCTTTAAACAGTAAATCCCATGGGAGAGGAAGAAACTAAAAGAGAGTACCTCGGGTCCGTGAAGCCTGTACACACTTAAAAGAGATGTGCCCCTGAAGATCTGTGTTTGCTAAAATCAGTAAATCTCAAGGGAGAGGAAGAAACTACAAGAGAGTACCTCGGGTCCGTGAAGTCTATACACACCTAAAAGAGATGTGCCTCTGAGGTACTGTGTTTGCTAAAAATCAGTAAATCCCATGGGAGAGGAAGAAACTACAAGAGAGTACCTCGGGTCCGTGAAGCCTGTATACACCTAAAAGAGATGTGCCCCTGAGGATTTGTGTTTGCTAAAATCAGTAAATACTATGGGAGAGGAAGATACTATAAGAGTAACTCGGGTCCGTAAAGCCTGTACACACCTAAAAGAGATGTGCCCCTGGGGATCTGTGTTTGCTATAATCAGCAAATCCCATGGGAAAGGAAGAGATTAGAAGAGTACCTCGAGACCATGAAGCCTGTACACACGTAAAAGAGATATACCCCTGAGGACGCACACTAGAGAAACTGAGTTACATCACATGTAGAATTCGCTAGTTAGTACGATGCTGAAGCAACCAGTTTTACACCAGCACTTCCTAGGTTTCAACCAAGCGCTTCAGTCAACCACTCTCCACACGAGTGATTCAACAACTCATCCCTAGCAGCGACGAAATGTAACCATAATTCAACAATAATATAGAACCACATGGGTCCTGAATCAAAACCTGCCAGAATGGCCCCATTATTATGGTCAAAACACGTCCCCGACACTCATTAAATTACCAAACCACAATTATGAGCCTTGTTTCAGACAGTCGCTACCGAAATCCATCGCCTTATAATTACATCTCTCATTCCCATTCGGAGCATAAAGAACGCAATACGGACATTTCCATTTAAATTCCGGCGACACGGCAACCAGACGACTGGGAAAGGAAAGGCTAACTGCACTTTCACCTCATGTGGGAGAACGGGAAGCTGCTGGCCGGCATCCGGTTGGTCAGTCAAGCGAATAACTCGAGAACACATTCAAAAGGACCGGGCCCATAGAAGAAATGACCCTCGTCTGAGCGACAGACCGTACGGATCCTCCCATCCGGTCATAATACAACTACGCAACGATGGCTCCGGACCAGACAGTGTCCAGGGATGATAGCATTACAATTCCATGACTACGGCAGTGGACATGGCCTATCTGAAAGAACAGCCTCTGGGATTTTTTGGTTATGGCCATTACACGGCTCTGAAAGAATGCTTTCGGATGAAACGACCGGGAAATGGAAATAAACGTTTTGAATCATAACCATAAAGAGAGGACCGAAGCTTGTTCTGTCGAATTGAAATAGTTTAACCCGTTGTTTGTGTTCGTGAGCATTCAGTAGAGCTATTTAGGGTGCTTTAGAACCGGTTATATTAAAACGATTGCTTGGTTGCAGGTAGGTAGGTAGTTAATTAGCGTCGCACTGGAGCAACACATGGGTCTACTGGCGATTGTACGGAATAATAATATATTTTAACTGACGTCGTACTAGATCAAGACAACGGGCTATTAACGGCGGTTCGGAATCAATCACCTGAGCGAAAGATTCGAGGACACCAGCTCGTATTTTTTACGCAGAAGGATAATAAAAGGTAATTGGTAATTTTTGTTAACGTCGTACTAGAGCAACACAACGGGCTATTGACGACGGTCCGGGATCAGTCCCTTAAGGGAAAGCGGATAATAAAAGGATAAAAAGTACTAATTTAAAGAGATCTTGGCGACTTTTTTTGAAAATTCACTGAAGGTGGACGAAAGTTTAGTCCCTTTTGATAAGTAATAGCTGGAAAAAAATGTTTCTAATTTTCTTTTTAGAAAATTTTCAACTGACGCTTATTTCGCAGCTTTGGTGCCAACCCGTGACAACTATTAGAGGTAAGTAGGTATTTAATTAACGTCACCCTGGAGTAACACAACGGTCTATCGACGACAGTCCGGGATCAACACCAAAGATCCGAGGACAATACCACATAATTTTGAACCAAGGTCAGATAATGAGGTAATACCTTAGCTGGGGCCCCCACTCTCCAAACTTCATCCACAATTCAACAATAACTTCCACACCAACTCAACGTGAGGATTTTCGGTCAAGACAGATTTAAGGTGCACCAGCCACCTCTACACTATACGCTTACAAACATCCATGCATTGACTCGGATTCGATACAGGAACCTTCCTATGTAGAGACTAACACCTTAACCACCAGACCGGTCGGTCAGCGATGGTACGGAATTAAACCAGAAGGGAAATAGCCCGATTTTGGATCACGGTTAAATGCTGAGATTGGTTGTTTGGGTTTTACGGCCGAGCTGCGTCAAACACCAGACAATGTCAGGTAAAAATGTGATTGTGGAACAGAGTAGTGGGATGAAAGCAAAAAAGGATCACTTGAGAAACCCCAGGAGCGTGACACCCATGTTAACTAAAGACAATAAACCCCACGGGAAAAGAACATATGATTTAGCTCGGGTCCGTGAAGTCCGCACACACATAAAGGATAAAATCCTTGAGGGTACTATTAAGATAGATTTTCTATTTCATACTCTGGAAATTTAGCTTTTATACCCAATTTTAGATAATACGTTTAATAAGTGTATTTCCCATTATTTGTTTCTCTTGATGAGTAGAATCGCATTCAGTATTCTCAAAAACGACGTAATCTTTCAATTTGGTTCACTGACACTAGTTAATGTGACGTCAAATTTTCGAAACAGTTCAAGTTATCGACGTAACGTTACCTTCAGCATTCGGTCTGTGTATGACGGTATACACAAAGAGAAGAATTTGAAGGGGTTCCACCAGTGGGCGAACAGCTATAGGCGGTTGGCTGCTTGAAGTTTCCTGGTATCTTCAAGATGATACGTAAATGTGGAACAGGTTTCCCAATGTCCCCCACGAAGGTATGTCTATCCCACAGTTTACGGTGAAAATACCTCCCATGATGCAACGGGTTAACAATGGCACATTCTCACCAAAGTAATCCTTGGAGGACAAAATGTCCATAATCTGGTATCCGGGGGGAAAACATTTCAAGAGTCAACATTTTACATGACTGTCAATCATTGCTGTTTTCGTCGCTGCATATTAACGTTTAGATACTTTTAAAAGTTTTCAAGCTAGCTCTCATGTTTTACATAATTCCAAAATAATAATAGATTATTTACTATTCAAGAGGTCATGTTACTTTAAACTTTCAAGCATTACGCTTTCATTCAAACTGGCCATGGCGGTCCAGTTAGAAGAACAGCGGATTAACAAACAGGGGGTTGCGAGTTCGAAACTCGATTCAACCAAACACAGTTGTGTACGTGAGATGCGCTTTTAGCTAAAGCTTTCGTGGCCTCAAATGTCTTCACGTTGGCGTGGTGTGGAAATTTGGATAGTGGCGTGCCATCTCAGGTATGACCTCGTCATTTGACCATGGTGTAAAATTACGATTTATTGTCCCGGGATCTTTTCTTTCGGGATTGATGCCCTCAGAGGCACATCTTTAGCATCTACCTAGGACCCGTTCAAACACATAAAACCACGTCAAATTTTAACGAATACATGCTATTATCGGTGACATTATTTTAGCATTTGGGGGCAATATTTCATTCAAGAAACTTGTCTCCAAAACAAAAGTTTCGACCTGAATTAACAACTCGAGTTGCAGCACGAATTTAAATACTAGTCGTTTCCTCAAACGACCGGACATTTTTCTGCCAAAAACCCCAGCTTGAAAAGAGTCCTGTTCGCCGCGAAGAAAGAAGTTGCAACAGCAGCGTTTTCAATGCGAGCTGAACTCTGAGACATTTCCATGACAATGACACTTATTTCTCTCCAACTTCTGGAAATGGTTCCCGACGGAAAAAAGAAATCACAGGATGTCACGTTCTGTTATAAAAAGATGCAGCAGAAAAGTGAAGTCGTCTTGAATGCCCGTGACCTCCTTCAAGAGAGGGAAAGTTTCCGCGAGCGGGAATGTTTTCTCTGCTCCCTTTTCTCCTCCGCCCTGCTCTTGAAGAGGGCATTTTATGCTCTTTCCCCCGATTTGGGGGTAGAGTTATCGAACATCGTTCTCTGGCAATCGATGTATCATTTGGTTTTATAAGGGTAGACGCTTGCAGGCAGTACAAGTTGGCTTTTGAATATTCTAGATCAGGCGATATTGGAATAGACATGCTTAATCCTCCAAGTGGTTTTAACGAGATATCTTGTTCGTCGACATCTGGCCAATTTCGATAAAGACAAGATCCTTGTTCATCAATATTTGATAAATTTTGCTAATGACGATATACCTCGACATAAAGATATTCCTGATCTTTAGATGCGATCACGATCGGGTCAGTTTTATTCGAATGACGAGATATCTCGTCCATCAATATGTGCTCAATTTTTGCTAATAACGAGAAACCTCGTCAAGACAACCAACAAGAGGCTAAAACTTGACACGAAAAATCGTGTTGTGAAGGCCAACATAAAAAACAGTATCAGAGACGTTGGTTCTGTTGTGAATGCAGATGACCTTGGGAAAATCCATTTCAAAAAAGGAAATTAGCTCGCAAGGTGAAAAGACTGTTGTATTCGGTGGTCGCCATAGGTGATTGATTCGCTATAAAGCGGCTCCGACGAGAAGACAATCGAGCTTGGGTCAGTCATTTTCTAAAAATGTGTGAGCGCTCATAAGAAAAACATTAATGGCGATCTCGTGAGAGGTTTTCACTATACCTGTAATAGCTTTCGGGACCAAAAAATAAACTTGGAACCAGAATCCATACGTAAAACGCAAATTTTGGAAGCTGTGCTACCTTCAGTCCCCTAACTTAACTAAGAGACTCGTTCAAAACCATGTGACTCGAAATCCACCTAGTGGGATCCCGACTGTAACTTGCAACACTGCAACCGGTCCATAAACAAGTTGCTAAAATCCCCGACACATGATATGACGAAATATCCACACCAATTGGTGAAAGGATCCTGAAAACTTACCATTGTTCAATAAAGCCAGAAAAAGTTAGGAACCACACAGAAAATAAACTAGGTTCCGGTGGGGAATAATCCATCCTCATTCAATGCTTCGTGCGTATTTCTTTATTAGAATTCCTATTGTACTCTTGAACCATTGAAATAATTTAAGTCATTTTCTTATTCTTTGTTATTTGCTTGTAAAAGTGCCATGTGTGGTCTGCCCATACTTATGTATCCAACATTGCGAGCAAATTTAACTTTCATCAACATTAGCATTGGATTATGGGCATAGGGGATAATTTTATTACGTTACTCATAACACGCTTACTTTGAAGAACGGTAATTAAAAAATTAAAGCAGGTTTGGCGTAAATTTAGGTTCAACGCTAAACGACAGCACAATTTATTTCCTCAAACGCTTGTAGCTTCTAATTTCCCCTGTCATTTCATCCCTTATCGCCATGCGAAAACTACGCTAATGGCACATCGCAAGCCTCCAGAGATAACGAACCTCCGTTCGTGTTTTCTGGTTACACAGTCCTCAGTACGCGGCCCTTCATTAGGGACGCCCCAGCTTAACAGAATATTTCATTTTTTTTTCTCCCGGAGAAGTACTTACCTTTTCTGTGATTGAGGACACTGTCATACAAGAGCGCGGTACAAGGGATACACCCTCCAATAAACACGAAGCAGGAAATTACATCTCTGTGGCATACGCGAAATTGCATTTCATTTACTTTTGGTCGGGTCCCAAGATCCTTCCCTGCATAACAGCGTTTATTGGAATTTACACTGGCATGAGGTATTCAGACGAGAGGGAGAGAGAAAAATGCATTAAAAATAGATGAGTTTTTTTCCCGGGAAAGTTTTCCTGTCTTTTCTGCCGTTAAAAACGAGGACTTTATTTCTAATGTCATAGAGTTGCTGTTACGAACACTCGAATCGTTATTCTGAAGGACTGGGGTTTCCTTATTTCCCTGATTCGGTTAACTCTAATTTATGAATCTCGGAAAAAGTCCCGCTTCGTTTTTATTGTCACTGTAAATCCTATAAAGAGAACTCATGAATAAAAAGGGAGTTCGTGTGTAAAGTTGTAAAGACACTCGAGTTAAAAGCCCTTTATTTTTTGCATTAATTTTTGATTGTTTTGAAATTTAACGAATAACTGTTTCCAATTTAAAGGACTGGAGTTTCCTTATTTCCCTGATTCTGTTAACTCTAATTTATGAATCTCGAAAAAAGTCCCGTTTCAGTTTTCATGTCACTGTTAATCCTAAAATACCACTCATGAATAAAAAGGGAGTTCGTGTGTAGAGTTATAAAGACACTGATTTAAAGCAATTTATTTTTTGCATTCATTTTTCATTATTTTTAAATTTAACGAAAAACTGTTTCCAATTTAAAGGACTGGAGTTTCCTTATTTTCCTGATTCGGTTAACTCTAATTTATGAATCTCGAAAAAAGTCCCGTTTCGGTTTTCATGTGACTGTTAATCCTAAAATAGAACTCATGAATAAAAAGGGAGTTCGTGTGTAGAGTTATAAAGACACTGATTTAAAGCAATTTATTATTTGCATTCATTTTTCATTATTTTTAAATTTAACGAATAACTGTTTCCAATTTAAAGGACTGGGGTTTCCTTATTTCCCTGATTCGGTTAACTCGAATTTATAAATCTCGAAAGAAGTCCCGTTTCGTTTTTCGTGTCACTGTTAATCCGAAAATAGAACTCATAAATAAAAAGGAAGTTCGTGTGTAAAGTTATACAGACACTGAGTTAAAAGCCATTTATTTTTTGCATTCATTTTTGATTATTTTGAAATTCAACGAATAACTGTTTCCAACTTTAAGGACTGGAGTTTCCTTATTTCCCTGATTCGGTTAACTCTAATTTATGAATCTCGAAAAAAGTCCCGTTTCGGTTTTCATGTCACTGTTAATCCTAAAATACCACTCATGAATAAAAAGGGAGTTCGTGTGTAGAGTTATAAAGACACTGATTTAAAGCAATTTATTTTTTGCATTCATTTTTCATTATTTTTGAATTTAACGAATAACTGTTTCCAATTTAAAGGACTGGGGTTTCCTTATTTCCCTGATTCGGTTAACTCGAATTTATAAATCTCGAAAGAAGTCCCGTTTCGTTTTTCGTGTCACTGTTAATCCGAAAATAGAACTCATGAATAAAAAGGAAGTTCGTGTGTAAAGTTATACAGACACTGAGTTAAAAGCCATTTATTTTTTTGCATTCATTTTTAATTATTTTGAAATTTAACGAATAATTGTTTCCAACTTTAAGGACTGGAGTTTCCTTATTTCCCTGATTCGGTTAACTCGAATTTATAAATCTCGAAAGAAGTCCCGTTTCGTTTTTCGTGTCACTGTTAATCCGAAAATAGAACTCATAAATAAAAAGGAAGTTCGTGTGTAAAGTTATACAGACACTGAGTTAAAAGCCATTTATTTTTTGCATTCATTTTTGATTATTTTGAAATTCAACGAATAACTGTTTCCAACTTTAAGGACTGGAGTTTCCTTATTTCCCTGATTCGGTTAACTCTAATTTATGAATCTCGAAAAAAGTCCCGTTTCGGTTTTCATGTCACTGTTAATCCTAAAATACCACTCATGAATAAAAAGGGAGTTCGTGTGTAGAGTTATAAAGACACTGATTTAAAGCAATTTATTTTTTGCATTCATTTTTCATTATTTTTGAATTTAACGAATAACTGTTTCCAATTTAAAGGACTGGGGTTTCCTTATTTCCCTGATTCGGTTAACTCGAATTTATAAATCTCGAAAGAAGTCCCGTTTCGTTTTTCGTGTCACTGTTAATCCGAAAATAGAACTCATGAATAAAAAGGAAGTTCGTGTGTAAAGTTATACAGACACTGAGTTAAAAGCCATTTATTTTTTTGCATTCATTTTTAATTATTTTGAAATTTAACGAATAATTGTTTCCAACTTTAAGGACTGGAGTTTCCTTATTTCCCTGATTCGGTTAACTCTAATTTATGAATCTCGAAAAAGTCCCGTTTCGGTTTTCATGTCACTGTTAATCCTAAAATACCACTCATGAATAAAAAGGGAGTTCGTGTGTAGAGTTATAAAGACACTGATTTAAAGCAATTTATTTTTTGCATTCATTTTTCATTATTTTTAAATTTAACGAATAATTGTTTCCAACTTTAAGGACTGGAGTTTCCTTATTTCCCTGATTCGGTTAACTCTAATTTATGAATCTCGAAAAAAGTCCCGTTTCGGTTTTCATGTCACTGTTAATCCTAAAATACCACTCATGAATAAAAAGGGAGTTCGTGCGTAGAGTTATAAAGACACTGATTTAAAGCAATTTATTTTTTGCATTCATTTTCATTATTTTTAAATTTAACGAAAAACTGTTTCCAATTTAAAGGACTGGGGTTTCCTTATTTCCCTGATTCGGTTAACTCGAATTTATAAATCTCGAAAGAAGTCCCGTTTCGTTTTTCGTGTCACTGTTAATCCGAAAATAGAACTCATGAATAAAAAGGAAGTTCGTGTGTAAAGTTATACAGACACTGAGTTAAAAGCCATTTATTTTTTTGCATTCATTTTTAATTATTTTGAAATTTAACGAATAATTGTTTCCAAATTAAAGGACTGGAGTTTCCTTATTTCCCTGATTCGTTTAACTATAATTTACGAATCTCGAAAGAAGTCCCGTTTCGTTTTTCATGTCACTGTTAATCCTAAAATAGAACTCATGAATAAAAAGGGAGTTCGTGTGTAAAGTTATAAAGACGCTGGGTTAAAAGCCATTTATTTTTTGCATTCATTTTTGATTATTTTAAAATTCAACGAATAACTGTTTCCAACTTTAAAGCTTACAACTAGACAGCCGGTCGGAAGAATTACGGATTAGCAACCGGAGGGTTGAGAGTTCGAATACAACCAAAGATGGTCATATAGAAAGGCGGCTGGCGCAAGTTTAATCTGTCGTGGCCTCAAATACATTCATGTTGGCGTGGTAAGGAAGTTTGAACAGTGGGGTACCAGTTCAGGTGTGACCTCGTCATTCAAATTTTAGTGGTATTATCCTTGAATCTTCCCTCCGGATCAGATCCCGGACCGTATCTAATAGCCCGTAGTGTTGCTCCAGTGCAACGCTAATTAAATAACTACCTACCTGAACCCCACGTCAACAATTCACACTTTGAGTCACATAAAATGTCTCGGAATCTTCAATTTTTACGAGAACTTTCTGGTTCTGTCCCAGGGTGCACATGAAACACCTCAACTCCACCCAGAGTACACCCCTCCCATTTTTTCCTGATGATCATCCGCCCTTTCTTGAAATCTTTATTTCGGTTGAGCATCTACAGCTGCGGTTTGTACATCTGTAGCATGGCACCAAACCCCGAATCATTATACAAACATCTGCCCCATCAATGCTCCCCTCCACATAAGGGAACCAATGCAAAGCCAGGCGGTTTACCCATTACTACTATGTAGTCATACAAATCGTTCAATTTGTTATCGTCAGGGTTGGTTGCATGTTTCGATGTTTTCTGGCGCAAGGGCCATGTTTGGCCAAGTTGTGCCAAACACACGACAACGTCAAATAAAAAATGTCACGAAAGGGGAAAAAAGACGGATGTGGGAATAAAGTAGTTGAATGAATGCAGAAGATTGCTTGGGTGTCCGTAGAGTGCCCCCCACCTCATGTTTACCAAAGACAGTAAACCATATTGGTTGGTTTGGAAGTTTATGGCGTAAAGGTCGTATTTGGTCATGTTGCGCCAGACACAAGACATACAATAGACATACGCACAATGAGTTTTACTGACACAGAAAAGAGAAATACACTTGTTTCCAGGAAGAAACCATGGAGAAATGCACATGGCAGGAACCAAACCTGCAATTAGCAAGTTGCTAACGTAAAGGGCCCACCATTGAGTCACGATGATCCCAGTAAATCACATGGAAAAAGATGATTACTCGGGTATGAGTAACCATGGAGTTTGAACTGAAAAAAAAAAAGTTTAAATTTTTTTGTACGATTGACTAAGTCTTTTCACATAAAAATAACGACCCTAACAATTTGTATTATCTTGCCTACAATACGTTCCCAGCAAAATCTTTTTAGAGTAGCACTTGCAAATGATTTAACATCTCTGTTGGTTGCTTTTGGAGTTCTAAGGTGAAAGGGCAATATTTGTCAAGCTGCGACAAACGAAAGACGGACAGTGTCAAGTAATGGACGCACACAACTAAAATTTTGAAATTTTGCTCACTCAGAAGTGTAAAATACACTTAGAGAAAAAATAAACGCTTTAACAGCTTAGAATTTTAGTTTTAATTTTTTTTAATAACTAGGGGGATCTACCTTTTGCTTCCTTACGCTAGAAAACCTCCAGGGATTGCTTCGCTAACCAACACTCCTTTCGCAGATCCCATTTGTTTTGCTTCGCAAACCAACATTGCTTTCGCAGAGTCAATCTCCTGCGACGGTGAAACTATCTTAATAATTTGTATAAATCCTGGTTTGACTTTCCAGTCCATGACGTCACAGTGAGGGCTTCGCCCTCTGGTAGCTTACGCTCGCCAACCCAGGGGATTGCTTCGCAAACCAAGACTCCTTTCGCACACAAGTGATTTCTCTTTCTTTTACTTTAACACTTAATAAACCCTAAACTTATAAACCTCATCAGTAAAAAAAAAAAAACTTCTCCATCTTGTTCCTTGTACAATTTTAAGTAAACTGTGTTAACTCGTAATTTTGTGATATGTACTCTCTCGGTAAACCATCTGAGAAACAGAGTAAGAAAAGCAAGCCTTTTTCCTCGCTAAATGTTTAAAAAAATTCTATGGTGATTGTTGCTATGGTAAATTTAAAACTGTCAAAACCCGTTAGTGAGAAAATGTAACCTTCCTTTACGTGAAGAACAATTAATGCTCCGCGATCTAAAAAATACGAAATTTGTTTGACCAACTTTTGATTGCATCAAATTTATTTATGAACCAATTTCAAAAAATAATTTTTGTGGACATACACACACAAGGAAAGTTTTACTAATGGAGAAGAGTTATAAAGGAAGCAATCGAACCTGCTCCGCCTACAACGCGCAGGTTGCTAGATCAGTGGGTATAGCCACTGAGACGCGACAGCCCCTCCTATGATGAAGTTTAGATTAGTTTAGTGTTCACCGAATATCATTCCGATTCAATTTAGTATAATACCAATCCAAGCAGAATTACTACTAAAATAACACCGATTCCCTTTCAATTGATCACGAAAATACATCTGCTAAAACACGCTTCGAATTTAAAAAAAAAGGAAGCTCTGACCCCACAAAACACCCCGACCGCATAGCTAAGGACACCCTCCACTTCCGCTAATATCCAATGCCGCTGGCAGCTCCGAGGAAATATTACCAGCTACCCTCTAATCTACGAAAGATGATGCAGACACAGCAGTATCTCCCAAAGCTGCTTAAATATTGTTGAGGTAGGTCTCTATATCCCTGTCCTTCCCGTCTGCCCCGGGGCAACAGGATTAAGAGCACAGAAGTCGCGGACACACGGAGAGCGAATGACAAAAATACCCCAAGAAATAAATGTTAGTGCTGAGTAGGAACGAAACAGCAGTGCAGAAATGCCAGGCCTAAATATTAAATGAGCATCAGGGAAATAGGATGGCAAAAAAGGGCTGGATCCTTAATTCATAGAAATGGGATTAGAAGTAGCGAGTTATTTTTGTTTCATGTTATGATTTATGAAGGATATTTTAGGGCGACTTGCTCTAGATTAAGCACATTTGATTCAACACAGCAATGGACGGAAGGTTCACACACGTCTGTGTTTTTGATTTGTTGCTTGGTAGGGGCTTATGGATCATAAGCTACATTTGGTCCAGCGAAGTCAAGTAATGCTGTTCGTTGTTTTGGGTCTTATGGCGCAATGGCCATAATTGGTAAAACAGCGCCAAACACAAGACAAATGACCCAGGGAGCAGAAAGTGCTTGAAACTGCGACGTACGTCGCAGAACAATTTTTCCTTAATTTTATCAGAATTTGGCCGATTTTTTTCAATCAAAAGTTACGATGTTCTGCAGTGCAAAGCGCGATCCTTGATACACCTTTTTTCCTTTTCTAGTTAAGAAACAACCTCCCTACACCGCCCAAATAACCCAAACGCTTTATAAATAACACATCTTCTGTGTCAATGAAAAAGTATTTAACTTCAAAAGTTATCGACAGAATTGGAAATTCTGAAAATATGCCTTGGTTTTAAAAATGAAGTAAGTTAATTTATTTTGATGTTTTATTATAAATATGTAATACATATTTAGCCGATAATTGTTTTTTACGTCTGTTTTTTTTTTTATTATTTTAATGCAATTTTGAAAATTTGGACAAAATGCCGCAAAACAATTGCAATAGCTTGGAGTTGTGTTGAAGAATACTGAATATAATTCAGCACATGGGCAGATAACTTCAAGGAATCGACGGAGGAGGAAAAAGCAAACCGTAGCGCTGGTGGGGGTAAAACGAAGGGGATCCCGTAACGTGGACATACACACACGACGAAAGCTTTACTGTAGTACACAGTAGAGAAATACAAACGAATTGAACCTACGACACTTACAATTTGCAGATGACTAGCACATTGGGCAAACCCATAGAGCCATAGCGACCCCTTGATCTTTTTCTATCTAGTAGAGGATGTATGAATATTCATCCTCTCCAAGTATATATAGCCGCAGTAGTCCGTTTGGTACAGCAACGGATTAGCAATCGGAGGGTTGAAAGTTCGAATCTCAGTCCAGTCAAAGACCATCGTGTTTATGGGGACTGGTGCACGTTAAATTTGTCGTGACCTCAAATGTCCTCACATTTGCATTGCGTGTAAGTTTGGAAAGTGGGGTGCTAGCTCAGGTGTTGCCTCGTCATCTGACCTTGGTTCAAAATTACGTGGTATCGTGGTATCCTTCAATAGGGGATTGATCCCGGACCGCCGGCAATAGATCGTGTTGCTCCAGTGCGACGTTAATTAATTACCTAACTGCTAGTATATGAGTAGTTGTAGGTGGCCAGAATTCGTTTCCTGTAACTTACACTGTGTGTATTTGTGTCTTCTGTGTCAATTTGGTATGTATGTCTTACTTGACGTTGCATGTCTTATCTTTGGCGCAGCTCGGACAAATATGGCCTTTTACACTATGAATTGGTCCGATAGCTCTATGTATAGTGGACTGTATTTTTATTAATACAATTTGTTGTAACAAAAACTACTTTTATTAACAACAAACTCAACAATGTTGTGGATGGACCACTCTCATTAAGGCTAAGGAAGCCCAGTACTAATTAGGGCTAAGGAAGCCGCGTTTTCATCAGGTCCAAGGAGAGCACCTCTCTCCTCTGTGTCTCAAGCCTGAATGTCACCCACGCGCTCACACAGCGTCCTCTACAGTATGTGAGAGATTTAACACACTATAAAGCACGGACCTACTGTCCATACTTAATGAGCATAACAAACTTAGATCATGAGCTGGTCTGGAAGTCAAGTGGATTAACAATCTGGCTTTCAGACCAACAGGCTCTGGTTCCGAAAACCCAGTTATGACACCTGTGCTCAAGATCCTGTCTTGAAAATACACTATGACGACTTTGAATCGTTGAAGATGATATTGAGTAGACATGATTGGATGGACAGAACTTCAAAAACTAAAATTTGAGTTGGGTTTGAAAAAATATGCTTTCAGGACGTTGTTAGACAATTTGGATGTCATACGACCAGACGTTAAACATTAGAATTTCAACAATAGAAAACGTCAGTGTTCTAAGAGGTATTGTGGAATCCACCGTTATTCAAAGGTATATAAAAAAAGAGAATTTATTGAAATTTCGATTAAACAGAAAACGTTTATACAATGTTCAACATAGAGGCTTGTTAATATTTTATTAATCTAGCTAATTGATAACTTAATGATAAAGGTACCAGCTCTATAATTTAACTCCACAATTCTGTCCATTTAAAAGATAATAGGTATTCTATAGTAGCTAAAAAAATAAAATGCTCAATCTAAACAACTTGGATCTAAGTTGAGTGCAACTTTTTTTTATTATTATTATTTCCAATGGGGATTCTTGGGTACAGATTGCACAGACAAATACAATACATAATACAGTACAGAAATGCAATACAGTACAGAATTGACCGAAGTCATTGTAGCCTTATACAAGGCCAGAAGTGATGGTCACTTGTGATGGGGCACCCAGTGGGTGGACCATCATTGTCCCTAACAAAGGACAGCACAATTTATATCCATGCCCTGACCTGGATTCGAACCAGGAACCTTCCGATCCAGAGGCCAACAACTTGACCACTAGACCGGTTGGTCGGCAGTTGAGTGCAACTTCGAAGAGCGATTTGAATTGAATCTGATAATATAATATGCACCTAAAGAATATGCATCTCATAACAATCTCCATTAACACTGTTCATCATTTCACTTCCAAGTATTTGTTTTAAATCTATATACTTTTGTAAATTATTCATTCAATTCGAAACAAATGTAGAACTGTTTTGAGGTCAAAAGCGTTCGTGCAATTCAAAAATTTTTACATAGATTGTGTCATAAACAAGAGATGCCATCTAAACCACAAATATTAAATAAAAAGTAATTGCTGTATTTCTTCTGAATTAATTTGATTAGCATAATAAAATCCATAGTAGGAAAAATCAGAATTTAAATTTAAAATTTCTTCAATAATTAAGTTTTTAAATGAATTTTATATTTATTTACATATATTAAATAGCACATAACCATCAGTCGTTAAAAAAAAACAAGAAAATAGAGTAGAAACACGCAAGAATAGGGAAAATAGAATAATTTCCTAAAAGCAAATTTCTCAAATGTAGCGAAAATGCTTCTTTATATATAAAAAGATACAATCCATCAATCCGTAGTTTGAGAAACCAAAAAATGTCTGAAGAAAGGAATTGCTTTCTGTTTCAATTAGACTTGTTTCGAACATTCTCCTTTTTGCTTGTGGTTCAATTCAACCCTCGCCTCTTCCCTTTTAATATGTATACGGTCCCTGACCCAGAAAGAAGAGCTTGGAGCATTTTAGGGGTTTCTGAATGGGATTGAGGATTTATATTTGAAAGCGGATACTCAATGGGATAGATTAAAATTAACCATTTGTAAGTTACTTCAAAAAGTTCTTCCGAAAAAGAATTTTGTTGTCTGTGTTTGGAACAAGATTTACCGAGCGGGTCAAATGACCCGTTTCAAAATTTGGACTTCAAAATACATTTCAGGTTTTATTTCTTTTACTCAACTGACATTGACTTTCCTGTTTATAAAATTAATTTAGTAGTATCTCTTCACATCTCCCTGCATCCAACATGCGTATGAAGTTTATCAACATGAATATTATGAAGTATCAATATTTGACCAGTTTAGTATTCCATGTGTTTCTACAACATTGTAAACTCTAAAACTATTCCCTATACACTGTTCTGCAATATAATAGGCACATAGACCATTACAAAGAGTCTCAAATTTCATTGCTACCTGAATCCAAAGAGAAAATGGGTCATTTAATCGCTTTCGGTAAAAATCTGTAGATGGTGAGGTCAATGCCTGGCACACTATTCTCCAGATTTCCAAACCATGTCAGACACACCATATTCTACGCCACATTTGAGTTGACAACAGGTTTAACGTGCACTAGCCCTTACTTACACGAGTATTTGGTTGGATCTAGTTTCGAACTCACAACCTTCCAATTGTTAATCTGCAACTCTTCCAACCAGGCTAACACGGCCCTATTAATTTATGAGGTGTTGTTGGATATCTATAAGTTCGTATCCCTCATGGTAGCCAAGAGAAAAAAATATGACGTTTCTAAAATACTCGACAATGGTACTCGATGAAATTGAAAGAGATGCACTTTCATTAAAGAAAGTAGGTGGGTAGTACATTAGAGTTATTAACGGGCTATTGGCGACATAGCGGAATCAATCCCCATAGGAAAGGGCAAGGACTACGCGAATCAATTTTGAATCAATCAGATAACAAAAAGTCAACACCCAAGCTGGTAATCCACTCTTCAAAATTCCACAACACTCCAACGTGAGGACATCTGAGGCCACGGTGCATTCAAGGTGCACCAGCTCCTACGTAAACAACACCTTTTGCTGGACCGAGTTTCAAACTCACAATCCTCCGGTTCTTAATCGTAGTCACGATAGCCCGGTTGGATTAGCAACCGGATTAGTAACCGGATAACTAACGGATTAGCAACCGGAGGGGTGCAAATTCGAGCCCAACCACAGATCGTCGCGTACAAAGGGGACTGGTTAACGTTAAATCTGTCGTGGCAACAAATATCCTCACGTAGGTGTGATGTGGATGTTTGGAGAGTGGGATGCCAGCTCTGTTGACCTCGTCATCTGACCTTGCTTCAAAATTAAGTGGCAGCCGTTGGATATTTCCTTTTGGGATTGATCCTGAACCTCCAGTGCTTCGTTAATTAAAAACACCCCCTGGTTGCTAAGCATCTGCTCTTCCAACCGAACCTCAGGTGTCGCTTCGTCATCAAAAGTCATCATCAGGTTCAAAATTACGAGGTGTTGTCCTCAAATTTTTCCATTAAGGGATTGATCCTGGACCGTCGTCAATAGCCCGTTGTGTTGCTCTAGTACGACGTTAACTAATAATTACCAATTACCTATATCCAAACGAACAAGGGCCGTCATTTCCCCATAGATATGCCCACTGCGCTAGGAACCTGCGAGTTGTAAGGGGAGCAGATTCGATTCCTCTCTGGGTGTATTACTCTCTTCTGTGTAAGTAAAACGTTCCTCGTGTGTGAATGTCCATTATTTGATGTCGCCTGTCCTGTGTTCTGCACGCAGCATGGTCCAATATGACCACATTGTGCCATAAAAAAAATCCAACTAAACCAACCAACAGTGGTACCAGTGCCATGCTAGTTTATGAAAACGAACTCGAGAAGCAAGTCATCCATAAACTAGAAGGGCTTGCAGAATAACAGGGAATCGCATCCAAAAAACATTCATGCTGACACAACTTCTGGACCAGCGAAAACAAAGACGCTTACCTTCGAGGGACCCCATTCGTTTTTCTACACTAATAAACACGCCCATACGCTCGACAACCTCGTATTTCCGAAGAAAACGCAATTCTGTTGGATCTTCGTAAGTTGAGTTCCCTCTTGGGAGCGTGGAGAAAAGAAGCGAACAGGAGATATCTCCAAAATACTCGACAGTGCGACGCGATAAAATAGAAAAACATGCACTGTCATTAAAGAAGGAGAAGGTGGAAAAAATTCAAAAAGCGGTGTGCGGGGAGGACTGAAAAGAATTAGTATTTGTGAAAGCGACGGTCAATAGAGAATTCAATAGTAAGACCGAGGACGAGAAAAAGTCTTACTTCGAAGCTTTTTAGAGTGCTCTGTAAACATAAGGAGATAGCTTCTTTTCAGAGTGGGATAAAAATGTAATATTTTGAAAGTGCAAAAATATCGATGGGTAAGATAAAATCGCAACTCCGAGGTCTTTGCTTCTTTAACAATAAAAACATTAGAATGAGGATCGTAACAACATTATTTTTCCCCCACGTGTATTGGAACCGGTATAGTGGTTAATATGTTAGCCTCTAGATCGGAAGGTTCTTGGTCCGAATCTGGGCATGGATGTTTGTAATCGTATGGTGTAGAGGCGGCAGATGCACCTTAAATCTGTCGTGGCCGAAAGTCATCACGTTGGGTTGGTGTGGAAGTTTGGAGAGTGAGGTACCAGCTCATGTGTTGCTTCGTCATCTGACCGTGGTTCAAAAGTAAGAGGTGTTGTCCTAGGATCTTTCCCTTAAGGGATTGATTCCGGACCGTCGTCAATAGCCCGTTGTGTTGCTCCTGTAAGACGTTAATTACAAATTACCAAATTAACCACGTGCATTGGTTAGCTGATACTCGAAAAAGTAAAACTGCCACATTAACTAGTGAGGTGATCTTCAAGAGCAGAATTTAGACTCTGCTAATGGTGATTAATTAATGTCGCATTGGAGCATTACAACGGGCTATTTTCGAAGGTCCGGTGAAATCTCAGATCAAATCCCAAGGGAAAGATCCGAGGACAACACCACGTAACTTTGAGGCATAGTCAGGTGACAAGGTCAACACCTGAGCAGGCTCCTCGCTTTCCAAACTTCCACACCATGCCAACATGAGGATATTTGAGGGTATGATAGATTTCACGTGCACCCGCCCCTACATACTCGGCAGTCTGGTGGAATCTAGTTTCGGACTACCAAACCTCCCATTGCTAACACGCGACTCTACCAATTGAACTATCGCGACACTGATTTATTTTTTAAATAATCTACGATAGATAAATCTAAGGTAGCTGAATTTATATCGCATTGGAGCAACACAACGGTCTATTGGCGACGGGTTTTATTAGTCCCTGAAGGGAATCCATCCGCGACAATAAAACTTAAAAACTACTGTTTTTGTTACTGTATATCATGGATGATGTTTTCCGTTCTTATAAGGAAAAGGTATCGCATAAGTACCGCGAATAAGCAGATTTAATACAATTGTAATTTTGTCATTTTTAGTTAACGTCGTACTACAGCTACACAGCGGGCTATTGACGAACGGTCCGGGATCAGTCCCTTAAGGGAAAGATCCGAGGACAACACCTCGTAATTTTGAACCACGGTCAGATGACGAAGCAACACCTGAGCTGGCACCCACTCTCCAAACTTCCACACCAAACCAACGTGAGGACTTTCGGCCACGACAGATTTAAGGTGCACCAGCAGCCTCTATACCATACGCTTACAAACATCCATGTCCGGACCCGGATTCGAACCAGGAACCTTCCTATCTAGAGGCTAACACCTTAACCACTATACCGGTTGGTCGGCAAGATTTAGTACAAAGAATCATGTTTAAAAGCATCGAACTTCTAATGAAATGTGGACTGCCGCGTAAGATCTCAGAATGGTAAATCACGTGGACTTACAAATTGACTTGAGCCTATTGTCTTTGAGCAGACTAGTCTTTTTAATCACGCTATATAATCGATTAATCAAGCAATGATTTGTCCCATATTAGTATTCCTGCTTTTTTTCCACAACCACGTAACAAATCTTCAAATCGAGCGACCTGAAAAATAACATGAAGTTGAAGGCGCGTATTCCGTCTATATCATTTGAAAGTCTATGTGTAAAAGCCAGTGAGATTATTTCACAGTTTAATCCTAGAAGTAGATCGTCTTATATCCGGGAAAGCGTGAGTTGCAAATACCACCACCAAATTATTAAATTTCCAAAGCACCTGTTACGATCACCCTAGTGACCTTTGAACTTTTCTGAATGCATTTCTTATCCGGGAATTCTGAACTCGGTATAGTGAAGCCGTAGTTGACCACTATACCAGTTAGGCGGCATAATTCGAATGTTATAATAATTGCAGTATCCTGGTTGGTAATTTTTGTAATTATTAATTAAAGTCATACTAGAGCAACACAACGGACTAATGACGACAGTCCGGGATCACTCCTCTAAGGCAGGGGTTCCCAACCTTTTAGTAACTGCGTACCACTTGAAATTTTTAGAAATTTTTGGCGTATCACCGGTCCTATATTTTTTTAGAAACATATATCTAATGTCAGAAAAGTGCCTAATGGCTTGTTTTATTTCAATTAAAATACTAAGAAAGCTTCATATTTTTTGATTTATGCTCTTGTATTTCGTATTAATGATGTTTTAGTAAAGGAAAAAATAAAATGATTATTGAAAATTATAGTTTTATTTTTTACTCACAGGTCTAAAAACAATTAATTTTAAATAATTAGTACAAACCAAGCAAACAAAGATTAGCATAATCAAAAATCAATTTTTAGTGCGAAACTTGTTGTTTGTCTTTTATTAAAATATCAATATCAGGAGTAATAAGCTTAACTTCACTCTTAAGTCCTTCGTAGAATATATGGGTCGCTCGCATCATAATTAAGAAGTGTTGTCCTCGGATATTTCACTTCGGGATTAATCCCGGACCGTTGCTAATAGCCCGTTGTGTTGTTCCAATGCGACGCAAATTTCAACTGCCTACCTACGATAACATAATGCTGGGAGCGTGTATAGTAGTTCTAAAACCGACTTTTGAGCTTTAATGGGCAAAATTCCTCGAAGTACTCCCCCCGTTTAACTGAAAGCATTAACAGCGATTGTTATGCAGATCACATTTTACCTGAGTCAGATAAATTTAAACGCTAAAGCATCAGGAAAATATTTAAGAAGATTCTATGCTTAGAACAAAGAGAGATCCCTCGTTTTAAATGCTATCCACTTTTAATTTAACATAAATTTTTTTAAATTAATTAGATCTGATTGTGTTTTTAGCAGGGTTGGCAAGTTGGGCCCAGCCCAGAAAAACCCGGGCGGGTTTTTCTGGGCGGGCCCACCAACAAAAACCCACTGGGTTTTTGTTATGAAGTGGGTTTTTGTAAATAATCTGACATATATATATTCAAACCGGCCTGGTATTTATATGTTCGTATTAGAGAGAGAGAGAGAGAGAGAGTGTGTACTGTACACACAAAAAAAATTAAATCATGATATCATTAAACTTGTAACAAAAACAGTTGATAAAACCAACAAAATTTACATGAAAATATAATATAATATTACAAAAGACTACAATTAACATGGAATATAACATTCCTTCAGAATAACAACATTTTAGATTGAGCTTTTTATTCTAACAAAATGTAATATTTGACGGTAACAAAATCACTTCCATCAAAGATGCAATAGCTGCACCAAATTGCACTTAACAATGCGTTTAACTAAAATATTTAAGAATATTAAAGGGCATTATAGTGTTTATTTTGTTTTTTATATGTACAGTTATTATCTGTAACATTAAAGAATTATTGCTTTTGCATTTAACTTTTTTTTTTTTTCATTAGAAAAATCAAGAGTCCTTATGTAATGCTATATATTTATCCCTAGAATGGCTCCAAAATGTTTTTGCATAAAATTGCTTCAAACAGTGTTTTTGAAGAAATCCCTCCCCCAATCAACCAGTTTCCACTTGAACGGTAACTGTTTTTCCTGTGATTTACAGAGGTATTTAGATAATTTTATAGGACATGATTTTTAAAATAAGGACGTTTACTTTGAAATTATAAAATGGGGTATGTTTCAGATTGAATAAAAAAGTGGGTCTGCCTGCTCCCCTCAAGGATGTGGCCAAAGGGAGGTCCGGACTCCTCCTTCAGCTAAATTGGACCCCCCCCCCACCTGATCATATCACTGATTCCTATATCAAGCATAAAAAGATCAAGTTAGAATGATATTCTACTCCATTATTTATAAATACCCAGAAAACCCTACTAAAACACAGAAATCCCCACAAAAACCCAGAAATCCCCACAAAAACCCACCCGGGCTGGGTTTTTCTAGAAAAACCCGGGTTTTTAGGAGGTCTCAAAAAGCATTTTATTAGTACAAAACATAAAAATTCTTCTTAAGCTACAGAAAAAACTGAAATTCTTAACATAAATTAAAATTAGTTCAGTATCAAAATCATGCTACATTAAAAGCTACGGCTGATTGAATTCAAATTTATGTTTTTAGTGAGTACATATTTCTCTAAAAATAACTTACTCATTGAAGCCAGAGGCATAGTAACTTACCTAAAAGAGAAAAAGAAAATTTTAGTACACAATTCTTGAAACACATTTTAATTATAAAAATAAGATATAATAGACGGAAACATGTTATTTAAAATATTACATATTAAAATATCATTTAAAAAAAAATTAAAAATATAACAAATAGTATTCAATCAATGAACACAAAAAAAAAATATCCTTGAAATATTTGTGGTATGAGTACGTTTGAGATGCTTATAAAATCGAACGCAAGTTCTTCAGATTCCATTAAACCATTTTAACTGATTTTCGATAAAACCATTGACCTATGTGAACTAAATGCTATAATAAGGTAATGGTAATTTTAGTTAACGTCGTACTAGAGCAACACAACGGGCTATTGACCCGTCCGGAATCAGTCCCTTAAGGGAGTCAGTCCCTTAATTCGAGGGCAACACCTCGTAATTTTGAACCACGGTCAGATGACGAAGCAACACCTGAGCTGGCACCCCACTCTCCAAACTTCCACGCCAGCCCAACGTGAGGACTTTCGGCCACGGCAGATTTAAGGTGCACCAGCCGCCTCTATACCATACGTTTACAAACATCCATGCCCGGACCCGGATTCGAACCAGGAACCTTCCGATCTAGAGGCTAACACCTTAACCACTATACCGGTTGGTCGGCACTACTATAATAAGGACTAAATAGTAATTTGGTAATATTTTAGTTAACGTTGTACTAGAGCAACACAACGGGCTATTGACGACGATCCGGGATCAATCCCTTAAGGGAAAGATCCGAGGACAACACCTTGTAATTTTGAACACCGGTCAGATGACGAGACAACACCTGAGCTGGCACCCCACTCTCCAAACTTCCACATGTTTTCCGTTCTTATAAAGAAAGTGTCGCATAAGTACCGCGAATAAGCAGATTTAATACAATTGTAATTTTGTAATTTTTAGTTAAGGTATCCGACTACGTTTAAAAAGCAATTTTGCCGAAAATTCACAATTTTTTTTTACTGTTTTTATTGAAGCCCATGTTTTTAAGATTCAGAATCTGTAATTGTTTTAAGTCTGCGATAATTAGAAATAAAATTATAGCTATTTTAGTATTACTCAATGACTGAAAACGAAACCGGAAGTTCGATTGAAGCGGCAGGAAGTTATTCGTTTTCGGCTAATATTCTAAAAGTAAACTTAATTTAAAACACAAATTGGGTGAAACTATTTTCTACAAACAAGCCTCAACAATTTGCAACAAGCTTTGAAGAATTATTGCGAAGAATATGGCAACGATATTCCTTTACCAGCCAATTGTTATTGTTTACAGCTTTCTAGCAGTAGCTTTACTTTCTATTCGTACTATTTTTTCGCTCAAAACCATTTTCAACTGCTATCAACAAACTGTTTATTGATAACATCATTATCTATTAAACTTTTTAATCATTGCAATGGGAGGACCAAGCCGTAGTAGAACTCGTAAGAGAAAGTTTCATGGAAATAGGTTCACTGCTGTTTCAAGTGCTACACCTAACATTCAAGAAGTGTCGACTGCTAGCAGTTCTAAACTTCAAAACTCTGCAAAACTTTTGAAAGATGACGGTGTCAAAGATGAAAAAGTTACTGGGTGCCGTGTGATTGACATGGATATACTAATAAATGTTTTTGATTTATTATGTTGTCCAGTTTGCATGCAAAACAATTTATGCTTGACCGAGGATTCAAGGTTTGGACTCAATTCCAACCTTTGCTTGAGCTGCCAAAATTGCTCATTTGCAAAAGGCTTCTCCACTTCAAAGAAGATAAACACAAACAGTGAGGTAAACACTAGGTTTGTGTATGCTCTCAGGTTAATTGGTAAAGGTTTTACAGCCGGAAAGAAACTATGCGCAACAATGAACCTTCCTTTCCTGTCCAAGCTGTCGTACCGACAGCAAGAAAAAAAAATTCATGATGCTGCTACAGTGTGCGCGAAAAGTTCGATGAATACAGCTGCCACGGAGATCACTGCATTTCAAAATCCCAAGAAAGAAATTACCAAATGTGGTGTGTCTGTGGACGGTACATGGCAGCGTCGAGGATACTCTTCACTCAATGGTGTTGTGAGTGTCATATCCATTACTTCAGGAAAGGTTCTGGATTTTGAAACTTTGTCACAATTTTGCAGAATTTGCAAAAAAGACAAAAGCTCATCCCAGTTTGAACACACATGTGCAAATCACAGTGGTTCAGCTGGCAGCATGGAAGTTGTGGGTGCATATCGCATTTTTGAGCGCTCTGAAAGTGAACGCATGCTTCGTTACCATGAATACTATGGTGACGGAGATTCCAAAGGTTTTCAGGCAGTGAAGGACACTTATGGCAAAGACTCTGTGACAAAATTTGAATGCATTGGCCATATTCAGAAGAGAGTGGGGTCACATTTGAGGAATATAAAATTAACCCATAAAGGACTGGGCGGCAAAGGCAAGCTAACCGACAACTTTATCAATAAATTACAGAACTATTACGGAATAGCAATTAGAGCCAATGCCGGGGACTTAAACAAAATGCAGAGTGCTACCATCGCAGCATTTGCCCACTGTTGTTCGAGTAAGGACAAACCCATGCATGGGCAGTGTCCGAGAGGATCGGAGAGCTGGTGCAAGTATCAGCGAGCACAAGCCTCGAACACGACCTTCAGAGAACCTTCCACAGGGCTTCCTCAAAAAATTCTTAACATTGTAAAACCAGTTTATATGAAACTCTGTGACCAGAAATTGCTCTCTAAATGTCTTCACGGGAAAACTCAAAACTCAAATGAAAGTTTCAACGGTGTTTTGTGGACGATACTGCCAAAAAATGTTTTTATTGAACTAGAAACATTCCGCTTAGGCTCTGCTTTGGCAGTACTACATTTCAATGATGGTTTTTATGGTCTGTTAAATGTTTTTAACGAACTAGGAATTGACCCAGGTTACTACACTATTAAGGAGTTTGGTGCCATAGACAAAGAACGCATCGTGGATGCTGGAAGGCACTCTTTGCCAACAGCGAAAGTGGCCAGAAAAAAATTACGGGCTACTAGAAAGAAAAAATTTGTGTCAGTTGAGAAAAAAGAAGGTGTGGTGTATAAAAGTGGAGAATTTTAGGGACATTTACTCACAAAATTCATCAGAAAACACAAATGTAATCTTTAAATGCATTTTCTGCAAAACTTAATTTTTGTTAATTATTACACAATGAAACCATAATTACTAAACAAGTTACAGAGATATTGCTATGAAATTTGGTATTATTACTTTTTAACATGTTGTGATAGCGATATTCTATCGATTAAGTTGTACAATGCATACTTTTGAATTTTTATCTATTTTATTCAAACGACAAACAGAATTTTTTTTAATTTTGGCTATACATATCCGTAATACTCAATATTTTTTAACACTTTAATATATCTCTTATTGTATAGAATATTGCTTTCCTTAATGTAATTGGTATATAGTGTTGAAAGCAAATTAAGATTAATTCTATAGAATTTTATGTAGAGCGTTTTCGTATTTGGTCATTTTTCGCTAAATTTTACCTAATTTTGTCCAATTTACGAAAAATTAATTAATGAATTCTTTATTTTTTTACTTTTTTCATGTCGTTGAACCAGTATCTTACTTAAAACTAGTATAAAATGTATTTTAACACCTATTTTCAAAAAAATTGTTCCGCACCTAGTCGGATACCTTAACGTCGTACTAGAGCTACACAACAGGCTACTGACCACGATCCGGGATCAGTCCCTTAAGGAAAGATCCGAGGACAACACCTCGTAATTTTGAACCACGGTCAGATGACGAAGCAACACCTGAGCTGGCACCCCACTCTGTAAACTTCCACTCCAACCCAACGTGAGGACTTTCGGCCACGACAGATTTAAGGTGCACCAGCCGCCTCTACACCATACGCTTACAAACATCCATGCCCGGATTCGAACAAGGAACCTTCCGATCTAGAGGCTAACACCTTAACCACTATGCCGGTTGGTCGGCAAGGACTAAATAGATGTGAAAATATTATTTATCGATTCCTTGTTTTTTTATTTCTTACCTTGAGAACAGATATAATCAACAGTTTTCTTAAATAATTGACTGATTCAAAATTACAAACCGTAGTCCTCGGATCTTTCACTTCGAGATCGATATCGAATCGTCGCTTCAGAGGCACGTAAATTGAATTAGCTACCTACCAAAAATGAATCAGATTTAAAAAATTATTTTATTATTTCTCCAAGTAGTTTCGACGAGATACTTCGTCCCAAAAGATTCGATCATCTTTGATAATAATGAGATATCTAGTCACCAAGATATTGCCGATTTGGTGATGACTTAATCAAAATCTGGTTAGTTTTTTCCAATGACGAGATATCTCATACATCAATATCAGGTGTTTTGCTAATCACCGAGATGCGTAGTCAAGAGAACCATCAGGAGGGTCAATTTCATTAAAATGAGAGATAAGTAAAAGAAAACTAGGTTTTTACGTCCAACTCTACGATTGCTTCTTTCCTATCCTCACCTAAATTTTCCGGGCCGCAATAATCCAGTTGGAGGGCCGACCAACCGGTATAGTGGTTAAGGTGTTAGCCTCTAGATCGGAAGGTCCCTGGTTCGAATCCGGGTCCGGGCATGGATGTTTGTAAGCGTATGGTGTAGAGGCGGCAGATGCACCTTAAATCTGTCGTGGCCGAAAGTCCTCACGTTGGGTTGGTGTGGAAGTTTGGAGAGTGGGGTGCCAGATCAGGTGTTGCTTCGTCATCTGACCGGGGTTGAAAATTACGAGTTGTTGTCCTCGGATCTTTCCCTTAAGGGATTGATCCCGGACCGTCGTCAATAGCCCGTTGTGTTGCTCTAGTACGACGTTAACTAAAATTACCATTACCATTACCCAGTTGGATGAACAACCTATTAGCGACCAAAGGGTTTAGATTTCGAATCCAATCCAAAAACTGTCGTGTACAAAGGAGGCTGGTGCACGTTAGATCTGTCGTGGCCTCAAATGTCCTCAAGTTGGCATGGTGTTGAAGTTTGGAGAGTGGGGTGCCAGCTCAGGCCTGCGTCTGATCGTGGTTCAAAATTACGTGGTGTCGTCCTCGGATCTTTCCCTTAAGGACTTATCCCGGACGGTCTTCAATAGCCCGTTGAACGGCTCCAGTGAGATGTTAATTAGTTCAATATGTACCTCCCTTAATTTTTCCCCATTCGTAAATTCAACATTTTTTACCACACCCACACCCAGTTTGGAGAATGGGGTGCCATCTCAGGTAATCATCTGACCGTGGTTCAAAATTACGTGGTGTTGTCCTGGGATTTTTCCCTTAAGGACTGATCCCAGACCGTTGTCAATAGCCCGCTGAGCAGCTCCAGTGAGATGTTAATTAAAATATCAACCTCCCTAAACTTTTCGACATTCGCAAATTCAAAATTTTTTATTACCCCCACCCCCACAAAAAGTTTTATTTTACAGTTTATTCACCCGATCTCATTACAAAACCCCGTCACGAAAGCGATCGGGCAACAATTCAGCGGCGAGGATCCTCCAGAAGTCATAAAAATATCAGTCGCGATTTCACGTGATCCTCATCCGTCCCCTCGACATCTCCCCCGACAGGAAGCACCCGTTCCCCTTCCGCGAGCCATGCCCCTCTCTTCACCACCGCCACCCCAATTCTCATGCACACACCCCGATGCCGTACAAGAAAAAAGAAACGAAAGAATTTAATAAAACGCCTCACTAAACTAAATAAGGTGCGGAGAAATCGATTGTGAGGAAGGACACACGCTAAAGAGGGAGAGAGACCGTATCTTCGGAAGCGTCGGTTGCCATGGAGACGGGCCGGAGTATCGCTCCGCCATCTCCGCAGCGCGTGCTCGTTCAGGCGGAGCGTCGCGGAATGGAGAAGGATGGGCCGTTTTGCCTCTTCTGGCGGCGATGCTAATGCACTGGGACGGAAAGTTCCGTCCCCCGGTGAGACAGCGGTAATCAACTAGTTTAAAATGAGAATTAATGAGAGATAGGGAGAGTAGAAAAGTGTTTCGGTTTTCTTTTCCAGGATGACGGAATAAGCTCCGTTCCTACTCCCGGTTGAGAAAGGTGGTGATACGTATCAGAGCGTGGCTAGTCAGTTTATCAACTTCAGTCACCCAAAAGGAAAGTCTTCGGGCACCAACTTCAGTCTACCTAAAGCTACTTCTTGGTTGAAGTGCGTTGCAATGATCGATTGTAATTAATGAGGTAGAGAGGTAGTTAACTACACTCTACCTCACAACGCACCAACACAACGGGCTTGGCTACGGTCCAAGATCAATCCTTGATGGAAATAACTGAGTGCAACACCACTTAATTTTTAACCACTCATGACCTGATGAGTCGACACCCTTGAACTACCACCATACTCTACAAACTACCACACCACGGAAATGTGAGTAGACTTTAGTCTACGACTGATTTAACGTGTACTAGCTCCCACATACACCACCATACAATAATGGACCGGACGTCAGCGGATTTGCATAAAATCCGACTGCTTGTTTAGGAGTGTTTTTCGTGGTATGGCATGGGACCTTTGCATGTTGTTCCTGGTCAATTGAACGCCGACGCCTACATGAACATTTTGGACAATCAGGTTCTTCCTACGTTCTGGCAATTTTATGGAATGTACGAATGTTACTTCTAGACGACAACGCTCTATGTCATGTTGCAGCCTCTGTCAAGCAGTGCTATCGAGATATGGATGTAAAACGTCTTCTCTGGCCTGCTCAAAGTCCCGACCTAAACCCCATAGAACATTTGTGGGACGAGTTAGAGCGATGCTTAGGGCTCAGACAACCACGTCCGAAATCTACAGCTGAGCTGGGGACATTCTAGTAGCAGGAATGGACACAAATACCCGTAGCTGTGTATCAAAACCTTGTTGAAAGTATGCCCAGAAGGGTTGCTAGTGTAGTTGCAGCACGTGGAGGACCAACCCCCTATTAAAGCATGTATTCTTTCAATTATAACATCACATCTTGCTGTCCGGTCCATTATTGAAGGGTAGTGTACACGATTGTATTTGGTTGGATCGAGTTTTGTACTCGCAACCCTCCGGTTCCTAATCCGTTACCCTCCCAAATGACCTACCACGACCCCTGTAATTAATGAGATGTGGTGACACTGGTATTTGTTATTTTTTAATTAACGTCGCACTGGAGCAACACGGCGGGCTATTTACTGACGGTCTGGGTTCTGCCTTCGAAGGGAAAGATCCAAGGACACCACCACATAATTTATAACCACGGTCAGATGATGATGCAACACCTGAGCTGTTACCCCACTCTCCAAACTTCCACACCACACCAACGTGAGGACATTTGTGGCCACGACGGATTTAACGAGCACCAAACCCGTTTGATCCGGTATCGATCCCCCAAAGGAGAGATCCGAGGACACACCGCGTAATTTTGAACCGCGGTAAGATGACTAGCGGAGACAGAGGGGAGAAAAGTGGTGTCGGTTTTATGTCTTCACATCTCCCTTCATCCAACATGTGTATGAAGTGTATCAATATTTGACCAGTTTAATATTTCATGTATAAGTTCATGCGTACGTATAAGTCTTCAGTTAACCTTCAGTCCACTCAAGGACTTCCGGCTACAAAACTAGATCGGAAGGTTCCTGGTTCGAATCCGGGTATGGGCATGGATGTTTGTAAACGTATAGTGTAGAGGCGGCTGGTGCACCTTAAATCTGTCGTGGCCGAAAGTCCTCACGTTGGGTTGGCGTGGAAGTTTGGAGAGTGGGGTGCCAGCTCAGGTGTTGCTTCGTCATCTGACCGTGGTTCAAAATTACGAGGTGTTGTCCTCGATCTTTCCCTTAAGGGACTGATCCCGGACCGTCGTCAATAGCCCGTTGTGTTGCTCTAGTACGACGTTAACTAAAATTACCATTACCATTACCGGCTACAAAAATGCACTTTTGGGTAGAGATATGCTTTGCACTGTTATATTATAAATTAAGTTTAGTATCAGTGGTTCAGGTCTCGACAGTTGGGTTGTTGAATGAACCCTCCAAGCCATTTTGACGAGTTACCTCTCTAAAATACCCTTCAGACAATAGCTCTTTATTGAATCATTTAATAATATTATACAATCACATAATAAATATTAATATGATGTGCAGTGGCCGTCGCAGTCAATGATTTTACGGTTTCTCACAGAAGGCTGATAGTTGGTTGACATTTACAGTCAACATACGCAAATTTCCAGTGGATTTACATTTGCGAGAAATTTCTGTTTTCACTTTGTGAACAATTCCCAATAATCATAAAAAATTTTACAGTCTCACTGCCCTACTAATTATGCACGTAATTGAGCTGAAAAATTTTGAATTCTGATGTTTCAGTAACATTTGAATCGCATGGTGTCAAAATTTACCCATGTTTCTATTCATATATTTTTATGAATAGTAATTTTTATAATTAATAAAAAATAGTAAAATTTAGTCGTTTATGAAAATATTTATAGATTGTGTTTGGGTTTGGGGATAGTAAAGAATAGAAAAACAGTTTGCAAAAAATTAATTATTTTTAGCAAACATAACATAAAACGTGATACACCGATTGGAGATCCACCACCATTTTGAAAATTGGATCAATTTTCAAATACTTACAAATCGGTGAAAAATCCTATAAAATTTATGAACGCTTTCCATTTTCGCCTGAAATTGGGTGTAGAATCCCAAATTTGTGATAAAAGATAGGGTTCGTATAGAGATTATCGGAGCAGACACCCAATTTGATATAAAGACGGTTCCTTAGAAAAGTTTTAAATATTGATATTTGTTGAAAACATTTATCCCTATCGATTGCTACATTCTGCTTTGTGCTGCGATGTAAATTGTGTAGTTGCGATTAAATGAGTCGGGGTTTTTTTTGACGGCTGGCTGTAGAATCTCAAGTAGTACAAGTACAAGTAGTCAAGTAGTCTGTAGTACAAGTATTGTAACACACACAGCCGTAGTCTAAATTCTTACTTGGCGCGATTATCATAACTTTCAAGACATAACTGAACTGCTGTACTGGTCGTAATCTAAATTCTTTCTTGGAGCAATCAAGGAGTAGCGGCTGCAGTCTAAAGGTTAGCCGTAAAATGAAAATATCTCGTGTAGTAGCGGTCGCATAAAGTTTATTATAACGGAAATTTTCGGGAACGAGATATCTCGTCCAAGATTTGGTCAATTTTACTAAGGACGAGTTATCTCGTAAAAAAAACGCCCTTTTACTTCAAGGGGAGACAAAGATCCAAGCATCTTCACAAATTGTCTTTTGCTCAGAACTGGTGACGGTTTGAAACAGGTTTTGCAAGATGCATCTTTCACTTCGGATTCGATCCCGAACCCGTCACCAATACTTCGTTGTATTGTTCCAGTGCGACGTGAATTAAGTACCTACCTACCTTGTAACAGAGACTGGCCACTACAGCGCATTTTTCGACTAGAAGACAATACCACCAGTAGGGTTAAATATCTTTTCGTTTACCAATTAAACTTAGAATCAGAGGTTAATGTACTTTTCTTCATAATACATTGGCTGTTGTCAACCGCAGAAACTAGACATCCAGTAATAGATAGAAGCTCTCAAACTTAGCTCCTGATGTACACAAGTTCCTCCAAGCACACAAAAATAAAAAAACAGTACATTTATACAGTACAGAGTATTTTTTGAAGACCATCAATATACATAGAACTCATTCATCCTCAATATACGTACATAAAACTCATTCATTATCAATATACGTACATAGAACTCATTCATCATCAATATACGTACATATAACTCATTCATCATCAATATACGTACATAGAACTCATTCAGCATCAATTTACTCATCAATATATGTACATAGAACTCATTCATCATCAATATACGTACATAGAACTCATTCATCATCAATATACGTACATAGAACTCATTCATCATCAATATACGTACATAGAACTCATTCAGCATCAATTTACTCATCAATATATGTACATAGAACTCATTCATCATCAATATACGTACATAGAAATCATTCATCATCAATATACGTACATAGAACTCATTCATCATCAATATACGTACATAGAACTCATTCATCATCAATATACGAACATAGAACTCATTCATCATCAATATACATAGAAATCATTCATCATCAATATGCATAGAACTCAAACCTTAATGTCCAGTTAAGCTCATTATTGTGAATAACAAATCACATCACAACATATTTCTTCTGAAATCCGCGCGAGAAGTCTTAAATCTAACCCATGCTTCTAAACATGAAGACTTCGGCAAATTCAAAATCGATATCTATAGAAATCCTGGGTTTATTACATGCTGCATTGCTAAAAGTCGATCCTTCACACCATCGATTTGTGTCGTCTGAGGAATATATTTCGCATTTTATTCAGCTCAAAGGCTTTTAATACGTTTTCGGAACACTTAGGAAATGATTTTACATTATGTATGCCTAATGTATTTTGTCCAATGCTCTCTTTGTAAAGCCCAAGAGAAAATTTTGTTTCAGTAAGAAATAGACGTCGGGATTACTTTTAAAAAGGTCTGTCTTTTCATATGAATTAACATAATTTATTCTGTTTCAAATATTTGAAAGTATTACTATTTTTTAAGAACTTAACATAAATAATGTTATTTTTATTTGGAAGGGTTGTTATTGTTATTTATGGATTATTTGGACTGCCGACGTGGTAAAGCCATTAATGCCTGGTTTCATCGCCAGCTGTTATATGGACTAATGATCACCCAGCATGATTTTTTTACTGTTTCTACACTAATAGATTATAAATGTTTTATCCATTCGTGTGGCATTTGAAAGGTTGCTTGTTTCTTTCTTTCTGCTCACTAATTCATTATAATAGCGCAAATTCTATCTTCCCAAATGTCTTTGCACATTCCAAACTGGACCCAGCTCTTTCAGAGGACACGTTTTTTTTTGCATATTGCATTCTTAATGAGTTTTTGAATGAGAATATAAAGGATGTATAAAGTACATGGTACTGATACATCTGCATGTAATAATGGGTTAGAAATGGGTTTTTATCATCTCCATAATACACTGTAAAGCACATCTGACTAATGTTTTTAATTTACAAATTTTTAAATGGACTGGTTTTAAATGACTCTTATATATTAGGCCATATTTGGCCCTAATATATAAAAGGCCATATTTGGGCAAATTTGACAAGGGCCATATTTGGCCAAGCTGCACCAAACACAAAACAACGTCAACCAAGAAATGTCCTGAAAAGGATAAGGGATTGGGAATTAGAGTAATGGGGTGAAAGCAGCAAAAGATCGCGTAAATATCCCAGGATCGCGATCCTCGTGTTTACCAGAGACAGTAAACCCCAAGGAAAAAGAAAAGATCACTAGAATACTTCAGGTTCGTGAAGCTTGTACACACTTAAAGGAGGTATAACTCTGAGGTCCGGAAATAATGGAGGTGCGAGTTAAATAAAAGATGGATTCAAGGCTTGTTTATTACAAAAATTTAAACTCGTTTAATTCTGACAAGTAGTGAAACGAATGCAAATCTTTGACGAAATAAATAAAAGTTGTGTGATAATTTAGTCAGTGTTTGCAGTATTAACACCGTGGCTGAAATGTTCATGAAGATTGAGTTTTATTTTATAAATTGTTAGATTTCAAGCAGGAAGAGACAAATTATTCTAGTAATCGGTAATTTTTAACTAACGTCGTACTAAAGCAAGCAATACAACGGGCTATTGACGACGGTCCGGGATCAATCCCCTAAGGGAAAGATCCGAGGACAATACCACGTAATTTTGAACCACGGTCAGATGAAGAGACAACACCAGAACTGGAACCAACTCTCCAAACTTCTACACCACGCCAACGTCAGGACTTCCGGCGACGACAGATTTAAGGTGCACCAGCCGCCTCCACACCATACGCTTACAAACATCCGTACACTGGACCCGGATTCGAACCAGAAACCTTTCAATCTAGAGGCTCACAACCACCAGACCGGTTGGTCGGCTGGTTTAAAATCGAAGGTGTGAGTCAAATAATAGATGGATTCAAGGCTTGTTTCTTATAAAAATTTGAACTTGTTTAATTCTTACAATTAGTCAAAGGAATGCAGATTTTTGACGAAATAAATAAACGTTGTGTGGTGATTTAGTGTTTGCAATATTAACAGCATGGTTGATACGTTGATGGAAATTGAGTTTTATTTTATATCCCTGCTTTATAAATATTGTTATAATAGATTTCAAGCCATAAAAGACAAAATATTCTGAAAACTTTGGTAGCAAAATGATGACTGGGTCTAAAAACTTCATTTCATGCAAAATTTATTCGTGTAAAGTACGACAAATGACTCCTAATTTCGAACCCTGAATTAATAGTGAATTAAATAGTTCATACGCCAGGTACAGAAAAGTATGAAGTCTTTCAGTACGCTTGTAAGAAATATACAAGTTAAAATTTGCAAATTAATTCATCAGTTTTATAAAAAAATACCGAGCTAAAGGATTGCAAAATTTAAATTAACATAGAGGCCAATCTTGAATGCTTTTCCGAAGTCCAATGAATCTTCCCAATTTGCATAATAAAACGTAAAAGAATAATGATTTCAGAAAAATGTTTAGACAAAGATAAGTTTTGAATGGCGATATAATTAGATCTGTAAGTGAAGAAGTGTGTCAGAAAAAAAGTTCTTCGCATTTCTTAGAATCCATTTGAAACCTTGAACATTTGGCAGTTCAAAACATAATTTATTATTACCTTATTGTATGATCGTACAAAACGTTGCTCTAAAGTTATTAGAACATTAAACAATGTTATTAAAAATTTTCATTCGCATATCTAAGTTTATTTTCAAACTACAAAAGCAATGCTCGACTGGAAATACTAAACAACCAATTAATTGACATTTTAGAAATCGTAAGTTGATGAATATAATGCACACATTCTCTCTCATCTTAAAATATAAACTAAATTATTTAATGTATTAAACGAACAAGACTATATAAAAGTAAATCATAATAGCACATTTTTTTTAAACACTAACGTACGAACGTGGACCCGAAATCGACGTTATTTGAGTATCATTGAATGGAAACGACGGAGAGTTATAAGAAATTCTGAAGATAAGAGTTCGGAGCGCGAATGAAATGGCTGAGCAAACACTAACGTGCCACTCGAATGAAACGGCTGAGCAAACACTAACGCACGTACGTGGACCCGAAATCGATGTTATTTATGTATAGTCGAATGGCAACAAACAGCGTAAATAAAATAACCCAGATTTTTTTTAATTCTTCCTGTTTTCAAATAGCCGAGGTCAATTTCTATGCAAATTAGGAGTTTCAGTTTAAAAATGCACGAAAAAGAACTCACCGCGCGAATGAAACAGCTCAGCAGTCGTTTGAGCGGAGAGCTACAAGAAATGTTGAAGATAGAAATCGCCGCGCGAATGAAACGGCTGAGCAATGTTATGAACGGAGTAGAGTGCCTATATAATAAGAGTGGCGACATACGGGAAACACTTTCTGATTGGCTTAGAGACCATTTCTACCGCCCGAGGCGCTTTTTCTACCTCCCGTAGACTTAACATAGGAACTTTTTGTATGTTCGAGAAAAACGTGAGTATATTAAATTAAAAAGAAAATATAGCTTATTCATGTTCCATTTCATGTTCTAGAATGTTTATTTACTATAATTTTAGTGTTTTGTCAGTATAAAATTGAAGACTTTTTAAATAAATAACTTTTTTTAACAACATGGTGTTTCCCACAATCTAAGTTAGCGCGTTGTGCAATCCATTTCATCAATTACGCATGTAATTGATCGTTTATATGATTCATTTATACCGTATGTATCCATATTATAACAATCTTATGCTTTTTGTTCTCCCTGAAATGATACATTAATTCGCCCTGAAATGATATATTAATTCGCCCAGCAACCTTTTTTGAGAGGATTCTGGTAGAAAAATGTCTGCCGCGCATGCGCATTGGGCCAAATTTGGTCCCTTGTCGCCACTTTTATTATATAGGCACTCTAGAACGGAGTGCTCGTATCAACATAGCTTAGGCTAAGTTATCAACATGCTTCAAGCGAGAATCTTTCTGACGTTCAAGAACCCTACTGCGGGAATTTGACAGAATTTTGCACTTTTTGCCATGCCCTTTATTGGAAATATGAACTCAATACAAGTAAAAATTTACAAAATGTTGTCACGATGGGATTAGTATGAAATTAGAATTAGCCGTTTCAAATGCATATAAAAGAGAGCTAATTCCAAGTGTGAAACTCTGTACATGTCTCAAGAGAGAAGGGCAAAGAATCTAAAAGTAGCATTTGATATGTGTCTAATGACCATTTCAATAATTGAACATCTGAGAGACTTGGCTGATTTTTACAGTTTTGAGTTGTAGTGTATTGGTAAAAATAAAATGTTTCTAAGGACTAAAACATTTCCTACCATTTCTATCAAAAAGTGTACATTAATTGAAAGATTTACCATGCAAATATTTATCTGTAGCCAGCTACTAATAGCTTACCTATACCTAGAGTAAAACATAGATTTAGCCTTTTCCTTCACGAATGAGCGAATGTCGTAAATATTTGTGTTTTATTCAGTTTTGATAGCTATTACAAACAGCCGACCGATAGCCGGCGCAGTCTGGCTAGTTTCACATAATTAACAAGCGAACAGAATACCTGAATTTAATCTATTCATTACAATTCCATACAGTGATGTGTTGCAATTTTCATATTTATAATATTCATATATACAAAAAATTATTCACCCAATTATAAGTGTTTTAATAATATTTTACAATACTTAAAACACTATTTACTTGTTCTCTAAAATAGATTAACAAGTACAAGATTTCGAAATTGAATATTTTTGAATTATCAAGTCAACATAAATGGTAAAGCTCTTATTTTTAGAGTTTACAAATATTTTCAGCCCACATATGTTCTTTGCAGAATGTATTACATACTGCTTAAAATAAATTACATTTTAAATGTAATTAAAAATCGTTCGATAATATCGTAGAATTTAATTAATATCGCTGCAGATAAACACACAAAACTCTTTCTGTCGTCCAGTGTTAGATATTTATAGGTTAAGAACAGGTTGATCTCCATATATATCCTGTTTACGCCCAATTTCTATTGGTCAGTCACCATTTGAAGCCGGAGCAATGTGGCTGAACAATAGAATCGAAGACTGACAATGATGTCAAAGCCATAAACCTATAAGGTTCGCAAGCTTCGAGTAAATATGTTTGTAGTCACACCACGAAAAGTTTTTTGGACAGTGATAGTGGTTGGTTGGGTTTTTATGGCTCAAGTTGCATGCTGCGCCATTCACAAGACATGCAATACTACACACATAAAGAAAGTATTACTGACAGACGAGAGAAATAAGGAAAAATCGAACATACACCGCCTAGAACTTGCTGGTTGTTAGCGCAGTGGATATATCCACTGAGCAACGATGGCCCGTTGGACAGTGATAGATAAAGTTAGATTCTTTTAATACGGAAAATTGGTATCGAAAAGGTTAAGTTGTTTGTATACTTAATCAATTCTTGTAGAACATCCAGTCCACTTCTAGACGTATGAAAGTTCAAGTAATACACTTCCCTACAATAATGAACCGGACGCCAGCGGATTTGCATAAAATCCGACTACTTGTTTGGAGGTGTTTTTCGTGGTATGGCCTGGGACTTTTACATGTTGTTCCTGGTCAATTGAACGCCGACGCCTACATGAACATTTTGGACAATCAGGTTCTTCCTACGCTCTGGCAATTTTATGGAATGGACGAATGTTACTTCCAGGAAGACAACCCTCCACGTCATGTTGCAGCCTCTGTCAAACAGTGGTATCAAGATATGGATGTAAAACGTCTCACTGGACTCCTCAGAGTCCCGACCTAAACCCCATAGAACATGTAGGAGGAGTTAAAGCGACGCTTACAGACCAGGGAACCACGTCCAAAATCTACAGCTGAACTGGCGACATTCTTGCAGCAGGAATGAACACAAATACCTATAGCTGTGTATCAAAACCTTGTTGAAAGTATGCCTTGAAGGATTGTTAGTATAATTGCAGCACGGGGGGACCATCCCCTATTAAAGCATGTATGATTTTCCTTGTACCATCACATCTTGCTGTCCGGTTCATTATTGTAGGGTAGTGTATAGTTTACCCCAAGAGAAGTGGTACGTCCAGCTGAACTAGGGAACGATGGATTCAAGCCTGATCAGCTACTTATAAGCGTAATTGAATCAGTGGTGTTTGGAGCTTCGACAAATCTGTAGTATTATAAACACAGTTGGATCAGCAACGTTAGTTTTATACATATCAATATCCATTAATGTCACTATTCCTTAATAACAGCTACTTGAGGCAAGGTATTAAAGAACTTAAAGCTATTGCCTTCTGACCTTTCCAAACAAACCTAATTTATTTCACCCTTTACTCACGACTTTAGATAGGAATTTGTTCTCCGCATTAATATTTATTACACATGAATAACAAGCAGGTCAAAGACTACGTGAATCAATAAATCGAAGACTCAAGAAAAGAATAAATGAAGATATAAATAATCGAGTATTGTTGCTATCCGAAATCATTTCATAAAAATATATGCAGCAGACAATAGCTTTGAATGCTAGACGATGTCTGCAAAAGTTGAACAAAGAAAAAAATCAGTCCATTTATGACCCGTGAGACGTTCAGTCCAGCGAGACTTGTATAAATATTGGCGACGTTTCAAAATCTAAAATAATAATATTTTCCGAAATTTAAAAAAAAAATTCTAATAGGTTTTTATGTTGCTTCACCAGTATAAATGAATAGTTAAAAGAAAGGTATTAAAAAAACAGTTTGAATAAGGTACATATATATATACTCCAAACGCCACGTCACTATAGGTCATTGGTAACCGACTATACCCACCATCTATAAAGTATCAAAACACTGTCGTTTCAGGGGACTTGAATAAAATGTGCCCTAAACTAATATATGCATCCTCAAAATAAAAATAATTGTGGCATACAATAACAATTTGAGAAATATTTTACTGACGCAAACTTATGTTTTATTAAGAAAGTTAAAAGTTTAATTTTTTTTGGACACTTCTGATGGAATCCTACTCTTAATAAGGTATAAACACAATCAAAATCTACTACGGTTTCAGAGAGCGATTTGAATAAAATGTTGTCTATGCTTAATAAACCAAAAATATATAAATCTACTATGGTTTCAGCAGGCGATTAGAATAAAATGTTGTTTACGCTTAATAAACCAAAAAATTAACTGCGAAGTATAGCAACAAAAAATTTAACATATTGGTCCGAATTCAATGGTTACCTGTGAGTTGTAGGCGATGCAAATTCGATTCCTCCCTGGATGTATCTTTCTCTTATGTCAGTAAAACTTTCCTTCAGTGTACGTATCCATTCCATTCCATGACGTTACCTGTCTTTAATTTGGCACAGCATGGTCAAATATTATCCATTGTACCATAAAACACAACCAACTCAACCAACCAGAATAGAGAAATGCAACGAAAGTAACTTACGGGAATCGAACATGCGCCACCTACAGCTCACAGGCGTACAAAATAGGGATTCATATGCAAAAATACAAAATCATCACAACATTAAAATTTTAAATATGTGTAATAATAATAATAGTACTTTACAATATATTGATCAGGATTCTTTTTAAGCTCATGTACAAACGGTTTACTATTCTGAAATTGAGATAAATTCTGCTAATTTAAACTACGATCGAATGCCAACGCATCTAAAAGATCATATGCATGGAAAAGCACTCTACTCTCAAGATGCGATCAAAATAAGCAAAGAAGTAAAATATCATAAAAGATTATTGGAAATCACAATTGCGTAGCAATCCCCGGGGGTTGGCGAGAGCAAGCGAGCAGGCGGCGGAGTCCCCAAATACTTCAAAAAACCTTACTCTTTCCTCCAAATTTCGTAGGACTCGTTACGAAAAGAAACTACTACATAAATCGAAGCGCACATCAGCTGCACGTACACCAGGCTTACAAATATTACACCAGGCTTACAAATATTAAACTTAACGAAAAGAAACGAAGCTACGAAACGAAGTTACGAAAAGAAACTACTACATAAATCGAAGCGCACATCAGCTGCACGTACACCAGGCTTACAAATATTACACCAGGCTTACAAATATTACACCAGGTTTATAAATATAGATTTGTATGCAAAAATACGAAATCATCACTATATAAAAAATTTAAATGTGTTTAACACAATAATTACACTTCAAAATATAAACCTTTTGACTACGGCTATAGATATAACAAGCGATTCTTTCTTGGCACGATTCTTATAACTTTCAAGGTATAACTGGCTGTAACGGCCGCAGTCTAAATTATTTCCTGACGCGATTCTTATAACATACAAGGGACTACTGATGTTCTGGCCGTTGTCTAAATTCCTTCTTGGCGCGATTGTGGAACAACTGCTGTACCGGCCGTATAGTCTAAAGGTTTTAATTAAAGTTCTTGTTTTAGCTTAAGTAAAAAAAAAAATTCTTCTGAAACAAATAAATTTACTGAAAAAAATGTAATCAAAAACTTGCTCATTTAAACTTCCATCAAATGGCAACGCATAAAAGACCATATGCATAGAAAATCACTCTCGAGATACGTTCCAAATAAGCAAATAAATAAAATCAAATAAGGTGATTGGAAAACACAAAACTTTCTCTAAGAATCAAATGAGTTTCACACGAGTAGATAGAAAGAGAAACGACAAGATTACTTTCTAAAACAAAAACTTACTCATTCCTTCAAATTTCCTAGGACTCATTACGAAAAGAAACTATTCCATAAATCGCAGCACACATCACGTCAAGCGAATACATTCCTTAGTGAAAGACATCCTTCCGCGTTAACTATTCGTCAACGTTTACGCCAGAAAGGCATTAAAGTCCAATTTTAGTCCACAGAAGGAAAAAGTTAAAAAGAAACAAAATAAAATTAGAATTTTTAAGCAAATGGAGGATAGAGAAATCTTTCGTTTTCATTATTCGGGATTCTACTCTGGTCCCATTTTCTATTGAATTTCGATTTGATTTAGTTTCCTCTTGGGAAGGCAAAAGAAAATACACCGAATTCTTTCTTCGGCAGACTTTCTTTTTCTTCCGTTTTTTTGTCGGACTGAAATGAGGACCGAATTCTTTTAACATACTGCTCTGGGAGTTAAATAGTAGGGGATATCATATGACACGGTACCGCGGCAATTTATTCGGGAGGGAGCCATAACATTTTTGTCACACTTCTCCCCTTTCCCGAAGTGCTTACAGTAACAAAACTCGTTTCTTTTTTTATATCCAGACAGATTTTTAAGAAACTTACAAATATCCATTACCCGATTTGAAGGGGATTTTATTTATCACGTTGTTATTTATCGAAAAAGTGACGCGTTTAAATCATAATACTTTTGATTGTATAAATCGTACTTAGTAAAGTAGGAACATAATAGAAGTCTACGCTTCCATCTGTCGTGGTTTCAGAAAACGAATAAAATATGACACATGCATACTTATTTTCTCAAAATAAATTCATTCTGGCATCTTATAAAGCAATTTGAGAAATTTCCCTTACATTCTGATGCTTATTGATGCATTGAAATATTTAAATCATAATTTTTTTTATAGCGTAATGGCTATACTTGTCTGTGCAACGTCAAATACAATATAGAAAACGTCAAACAGTAATGCTCACAAGGAAAGTTTTACCAACACAGAAGAGAAATAAATACATCAAAGTAGGTATCGAACCTTCGCTGTCTACAACTCACAGGTTGCTAACAAGTGGACATACCCATTGTATACTTGCCAACTTTGAAAACTGCATCAGTAAAGCTTTAGCGCCGAACGCCCCTTGCCATAAGACGCAACATAAATACATGGATCAATCTGTATTAGAAATATCCGTATGTTATAATAACTAGTATCGGGTGTGTGTGTACGTGTGTGTGTAAAACTTAACATTTTTATATTTTTATTAACTGCAGAAACCTTGCAAAGCAGCAGTTTTTTATACCAAACTGTAAAAAAACATATTCACTTTATGAGTAGCTACACATCGCATCCAAAACTAAATGTTAGATATGATTTAAACTTGTGTCAGGATTACACATCATTGGTATTCATAAAGTGTATTTACAAGTAGATGAAAGAAAAAAAAGACAATGCAGAAAAAAAAGTTGCTTAATTTAATGTTTTATCCAGAAGGGGGAGTTGCAGAAAAATTCAATGAAGCTGTAGTAGCTTTTTTGGTCTTTAATAATTCTGCATTAAATACTGCTCGAAAACGATTTGGGGTTTTTATCAACATTTAGTGGATGGTTGTAGAGAATGAAATATTTCGATTGCTCGATCGAAATATTAAAAATCCGTAAATCAGTAAAATTAAGTGGAAATGCGTAAAAATTACGGATAATCTGTAAAAGTTGGCAAGTATGCCATTGAGACACGAAGGGCCCATATATAGAACAGACTTGTTTCCTATATGCTTTGCGAGGTCAGTGCTACCGGGAAATGAAGTAAACGTCTGAGCTGTCACCAATGTAAAGTGAATTCATATCAGTACACAATGCCAAGAAAACGTACAGATATAAAGGAGCGCAAAAATATTACTGTAAATAGTTGTATACTCCAATTCGTTCTAAGCAATAATGAATCAGACTACTTATTTACAACTGTGTCCTCAAACAGGAAGTGACAGAATCGTACAAAAAAATTCACCAGTCCTGTTTAACAGCACATCTTTCTGAGATGCCCATTGTCTGCGTATTCTCCATTTCAGTAGGCAGTCATTAAAAAATTATGCTAAAAACTTTTGTCGCCATGAAATCTTTGGATACTGTTTTATTTTTATCGAATATATCATTTGTTATATAACGCGGAACAAAAGCAATCACTATTAAAACATCTTTCAACAGTCGAAAACTTAATTCAGACTACTACGCAGACACCCAGACTTTGAAGGACAGGAAAAAAAAGCATCATTAAAAATATTCATCCTACCAGAACCGAAAGTTCTTTTAATTTTTTAGACTAGTTTGTGAATTTGTAGTGTGAGAGCAAGGAAACAAAAATAAAGCACGTTAAGAAAGCATTAAATTTGCAATATACTTCAACTATAAATAGCGCAACTAGGCCAGATCTGCGTCTGCTCCATAAAAACCAACAAAAAATCTTAAGTTTAACATTTGACTAACAATGAAACGTCTTAGAAGAAGAAGCATATTTGCTCCGAAATGTGCCATAGTATTAAACCAGAACAAAATGTTTGAGATACTTTTAAAAAGAGAAACAACGGACGAACCGCAAAAGTGTTTGTGTGTTTAAGATAGTTTACAAAGAAATCTTACATTCATATTTATAGCCAACTTTTATAATTACCCTCTCTAACGAAAAATCGACGCACCAAGAAGGAGCTGTCTGATGGCGATAAAAATTGGTGGATGTGAAGAACATACATAGAAAAACAAACGATTAAAATTTCAAAACAATTGAATGATTTATTTCAGAGTTTGACCGTTACAGAGGGAGGAAGTCAATAAGGCGTTGGTCCACCTCTGGCCTGGAGGCAAGCTGTCACCCGATGTGGCAGACTGAAAAAATTCGGACTTCGGAATTTCTTGCCAAATTGTCTCCAACTGTCGGACTCAATGGTCAACATTCCGGGATGGTTGTAATCGCCTTCCCATAACGTCCCAAATTTGCTCTATGGGAGAGAAATCAGGAGACCTAGCAGGACAAGGAAGTGTTGGGAAGGCTTGAAGATAATTCATAGCACCACGTGTTGTGTGAGGCCGGGCATTATCTTGATGAAAAGTAAGTACAGGGTGTCGCAAAAGGAACGGTAACATAACTAGCCGCCGTAGAATGTCGTAAGTGTAGAATGTCGTGTTGTAAGTAGGGATGCGACATCGACAGCAAAACATCGATGTTTTGAATCATCGATGTTCAAAATTAAAACATCGATGTTGATAAAACATCGTTCCAAAAACACCGATTTTTTAAACATCGATGTTTTTAAAATTCAGTGAATTCAAACTTTTTTTCCCATTTCTTAAAACTGGTTTAGCACCTAGTGATGCGACATCGACAGCAAAACATCGATTTTCAAAATTAAAACATCGATGTTGATAATGCATCGCCCCCAAACCATCGATGTTTAAAATTCAGTGCATTTAAACTATTTTCCCCATTTCTTAAAATTGGATTAGCACCTAGTGATGCGACATCGACAGCAAAACATCGATGTTGATAATGCATCGCCCCCAAACCATCGATGTTTTTAAAATTCAGTGCATTTAAACTATTTTCCCCATTTCTTATAACTGGTTTAGCAACTAGTGATGTGACATCGGCTCCAATACATCGATGTTTTTTTATAAAACATTAATGTTTTGAAAACATCCACATCGATGTTGTATCTCTACTTTTCAGACCCTTCACCCTTGGTCACTTGGGTCTAAAAGTATGTTCAATTTGCTGATTATAAAAATTATGCTACTTGGTTATTTTTTAAATTTTTATAACGGTACTTTTTTCATTTAAAAATAAAACATCGACAACGTAAAAACATCGACAAGTATAAACATCGATGTTACAAAAACATCGACCCCAATACATCGATGTTAAATACATCGATGTTTTTTAAAAAACATCGATGTTTTGAAAACATCGACATCGATGTCGCATCCCTAGTTGTAAGTGTGCTAGAAATGACTACCAAAGGGGTCCGGTCCGGCTATCAAAGGAGATGGCACTCCAGATCATAAAGCCCTGTTGTGAACATGGACAGAGCGATAGTAAGGTCAGGATCCCCAAGCTGCTCTGGATGTCTTCTTACAAGTCTGCAGTTGTCGTCAGGATACAGTTAGAAACGGGATTTGTCACTAAAGACTATACGTCCCCTGTCAGTGCCGTTCCAAGTTGATCGAGCCCGGCACAACTCCTTGGTGAGGCGATTTTTTTGTTATAGAGTATACTTAGATAAACGTCTGGATTGGACATAACGGTATCTTTAGTCTCTATGACTAACAAATACGAGAAAACGAAATTTAAAATCATTTTTTACACAAAAGCTTTGGGCATGATAAAACTAATCACGAAAAATTTCCGAGTAATGAAGACATAAATTTGTGTGATAAATGTTTGTATGAGCTTCACATGGAAAGAAAATAAAGGAAACGCGAATAAAATTCGATATCTGTTAGAGGGATTTTAAAATCATGGTATTTGTGGATAATAATGCAAAATCATGTCATTTAAATTCAAGCGCGTTTTTAAACGAATTAAAACTTGTCCTATGAAATATTTTATTTTTAATTCTTCATTAACTATTCCCTAGTAAAACTGTTTTTCCCAATCCACTGATTACCTGAATCCTTTACTTTGTGCATTAAATATGTATATATGAAACAAAAAATTCAAATTTTAAAATGGCTTCGTTAAAGGAAAAAGAACAAATCTCACGCAGATTCAGAACTTTTTACCAAACTTCATACACACAAGCGACTTCTACTGAAACACTCAAAACTGCACTCAAGAATGGGGATTTTTGAAAACAAGGCAACAACAGACATTAAAGAGATTTAACTGCATTCAACAAAATTTTAAGTTTGCTGGAAATGTTCTGAAGTCTGCACGAAAGGAAATTTAACGAAACTAATGATGAAGAGAAAATAAACAAAGATTTCATCGGGCCCTCGGGAGCATGTAAATATGGTACTGTCGATAACAGGAAAAGCCATTAGCAGTGCGTCGATCGAATTTTTCAGGAAAACTAACTGCCATAAAATGGTTAGAGAAAAATGATTGAAATAAAATACTTTCATAACTCGCAACTACACTATTTTGATTTACATCGTTTATATCTTATACTTTTGAGTGAATACAATACATAGAACGCTGATAGAAACTAATGGATTTCACACAAGAATAAAAATTCGTCTTGTAAAATATGCCGTTTGATCTTAATGATTAATAACTTTGTTATTCATACTTGCTATTTTATTTTAAATATTTCACTAAAATTTTGTTATTGTAAATTTACGGAACATTAATGCTTTCAATTTTTCATACCGATATAGAATACTTTACTTTTCCAGCCCTTACGTGTTTGTATTACATATTTTTAATGTGTCTGGATATGTTACAATAAACTCGACACGAACATTCCTTGAAATGACACAATTATTAAAATATACTTCAATATAACTAAACAGATAATTTTAGTTTAGGTTAATTTTATTTAAAAGGGTAATCAAAGTTTAGAAAAATAAAGCACTTGCACCTCAATTAAACTTTGCTTAAATGGGGCAGCCACATAATTGGACTAAAAGTGACGGAATTCCGATCCATATATTAGTTAGTTGCAGTTATATAATTTCGCACCGGAGCAACACAAAGAGCTATTGACGACGGTCTGGGATATATCCCGAATGGAAAGATGTAAACAAACACCTTGTAATTTTGAAATACGGTCAGATGACGAGACAACATCTGAGCTGATACCCTAAAAGTAAACACTAAGCCAGTGTGAGGACATTTGAGGCCACGGCAGATCTAACGTGCACCAGTCAGTCCCGTCACACGACGGTCTCAGGACCTAGATCTGGACCTAGTTTCGAACTCGAAACCATCCGGTTACTAATCCATTGCTCTTTCAACTAGTCTACCTCCTCGATCAATAAAAACTTACTGCAAAAACTTGGGGACAGTCAAAGTATTAATAGAAATCTTTAACAAAATAAAAACACAAATACGAGTGAAAACTCATAATTTCATAGTAAGCAAACAAGATAAAGCTACATTTCCACAAAAAAATTCCATTCCTAGTCAGTGAAATTGAAATAAAATTATAATTACATACAATGTTTCCATTGTCTAGACAAAAAATCTTCCACAAAAAAGGAAATTTGGAAGGGAAATAAATTATTCAAACCATTAGCGTTTAACGTCTTTTAAAAATTCTTACAATATTTCTTCAACAGCTAAAAGGATAATGCAAAATAAAAGCTTTTAATAAATGCACACAGCTATACAATCTTGAATGCCATTTCTAAGTTTTTATGATTATCAAACTCTTTTCCCTCGGTTGCTTTGTTTAATACCCCCAACATTCTAGATCTAGAGATGAACTTGGTTATGGATGAGGGAAAATCCAACACGCTGTTTTTTCACTGATTATTTAATGTTGATTGCATTTCCAATAATCCCGATGCGTTTTGCTTTTCAACTAAAATAAATATAGACAAAGGCTATCACGAACGGTTGTCATAAAAATGTTGGTATTGTGTTAGCGAGAAACATCTGATATTAGAACGCGTTAAAAAAAAGAGATAAATTGTGAATCACTGAAAGTAAAACAGGATTTTAATAAGGGATACCCATAATGTCCTTTTTTATAGTAAGATGTAAATTAAGCACATTATTTTAAAAAGCGGCATTAAATCAACTATGTAGTCACTCTATGTAGTTACATCAACAATGTAGTCACACTATGTAGTTATATCAACTATGTAGTCGCTCTATGTAGTTACATCAACTATAAAGGCACTTTATGTAGTTATATAAACTATGTCGTCACTCTATGTAGTTGCATCAAATATGTAGTCACTCTGCATTTACATCAATTATGTAGGCATTCTATGTAGTTACATCGACTATGTAGTTACTCTTATGTAGTTACATCAACTATGTAGTGACTCTATGTAACAACATCAACTATGTAATATTTATTATCTTTACACACACACACCCATCTGGTTATCAAATTAACTATCCCAGTTTTAAAAAATTCTGGAATTTTGGAGACAAAATACTAAATGCGTTTTTGACCTCTTAATAAAAATTAAAAAATTTTCCCAGCAAGAAAATGCTGTAAGGATATGAAAGGATATAAGAATACGGGGAAAAGTAAGATGAGTATGGAGGATTGTGAAAATCTTCCCATCTGAGTTCTCTAATTTTTTGTTATGTGATCCTCACAACTTGTGGTCTGGCGTTGTTATGTTGGAGGATAGCACCTTTCCTATTGATCACAACAGGATTTCTGCAATAACTGCTTTCAACCGGCAAATAATGGACCACAATAAACATCTGCAGTAACGGTTTCTCCGGCACTAAGCAGCTCAAAGTGAACCACACCATGAATGTTCCTCCAAACACATAGGAGAATATCGCTTCCATGGGATTTTTCTCTGTGGTTTTCCATTAGAAAGTTGTTTTTTCACTTTGGGATATAGAGAACCCATTTTTCGTCCGTTATGATATGGTCAAAAACGGTAATTTTTATGGCGGTTTATGATAAAGATTCACATACTGATGACCTATGCAGTTTGTTCTTATCACTAAGCATATGAGGTACCCATACACCGGCATGATGAAACTTCACCCTGGATTTCAAGTGGCGTTGAACTGTTGACTAAGAACTATTCATCATTTCCAAAATGTCCTGGATTGATTGTTGAGGATCTTACACAAAAGCCAGCAAAACACAATAATTTGCAAGTTGGCATCTGCGAAGGTCTAAATAATTTGCATAAATTGCATTGATATTCAGTTGTCGTAGTTGTGTTATGAAAGTACTTAAACAGAGAGTATGCAGTGCCAAATATGCGCTTCTCCAGGTTTATCGTGACTAATTTCGTAAAGGCTATTTCACTCTGAAAAATCTCAGCTGAAAGAACGAGTATACATTTTAAAAACAAAACTGCACTGAGCTCAATACTATAGCAACCCTAAAAAACACGCCAAAAGTATATGCCCGCAAAAACGACATTACTTATTGGTACCCCCAAAAAATATAATGTGATCAGGGGATGCAAAAAACATCCCATTTATAATAAAAATCCATTTGCAAATAACTAAAATGATTGCGAATTCTATATTTATATATATTTTAAGAGGGATTACTTGCACATTAAAATGAAATATTTCTGTATACAGCAGGGAAGGCCAATCTGTGGAGAAATGGATGATTATAAGTGGCGCATTGCATCCTTGGGCTTACTCATTCGTTTGAAGTAGGCGCCATAACTGAATCCATCTTCATAATTTCAACACCAGAATGCTCTCAGTTCAATTCACACTGCCTTCTTACTCATCGGTTTGTCGCTAATTTTTGACAATTTACAATTGATATTCTGTGTGATACGATGTACGTACTTGTGATCTGTGTTTGTTCTTTTTCAACATTTACACTTTCAGAGTTTTGTACTTTTGTATGTTTTTTTTTTTACATTCCTGTTATTCCTCACAGTGCAAAAGAAGCGCAGAAAGTAATAGTGCGCGTGAATTTAATTAACAAGGGGAAAATGTGTTGTTATATGTAGCAAGTCCATCAGGAAAACGTTTTGCATTGTATTCTTTCACATAATCGAAGACATGATCTTGACACTATAAAACACAGCATCAGACTAACATAGAAGAAAAAATGAAGCTCGTTCATGGGTCTGAGTTACGAAAAGAATATGTGACTAAGAAAAAGGAAGACATCAGAAGAATAAATATTTTTTCTTAAGTAGTGAAGACTGAAGATGATAGAAGCGTCCTATGAAATTGCTTTAGAGTTGGCGAAAAAAAAATTAAATTTTTTCTGACGGAGAAGAAATTGTTAAGCTTTGTCTCCAAATATTTGCACGCC